>OX453090.1:8959450-9386831 GCA_949708635.1 Hirtodrosophila cameraria
GCTTTGGCTAATGCAGCTCTGCGAAGTGGGTGCCGTTGCCGTTACGTTCTCCCCCTGCTATAAAATAGATAGAAGAGTGTGTGTGAGTGAGAGACCCAAGCAAAAAGGTTGCTCGACGCAAAACTTTTCAATTTCACGCGAATAGCCAAAACGTTGGCGCCCATAAAAAAGGGCGACGACGCGTAAATCTTTTCGGCGTGCTAATCCCGGCGCCTACTTACGACCATTTTGAAAAGGCGGGCTGCTTAAGTTTCATAAAAAGAAAAGAAATGCCCAAAACTTGAAAGACCCTAACCGCCTTCCTTGCCTGCTAACCCCCCATCCATGACCATTTAAAATGTGCAAATTAGGGCTGCCATAAGCCGCAGACGGTGTCGAAGAAGCTGTCGAAGCTGTCGGAGTTGAGTTGATGGCGTCCATGTTGCCACTTGGTAAGACAATTGCCCGGCGCGTAAATGTGAATCGCTGAATACGGATTTGGGGGTTCTTGAATTGGGGTTTTGGCCTTGGATTTTGAGTTGGTAGCATTATATAGGCTAGCAGCAACATTATTGCCATTTGAAGGTGACTCAGTGAAAGTGATAAGAAAGCAAATGAAAGTTAGTCCTCGCAATGTGCTCTTTTCGAGTGTAGTGAATCAGTTTTGAATGCTTGAGTGAGTGTTTCAGTGTCAAGTGATTGAGCAATTGTGCATTTTGTAATTTACTTAGCACATTACATCGACACAAATGACTCTAACATTGATCTTGTTATCACGTTTATCATCAAAAGAGTTCCAAAAAATAATCAATTGGCATGTGATTGAGAGAATAGTTTGTTACCAATTCCACTTTCGAGCTCAGGCTCAAATAAGAGGTCCTTAACAGGGCTGTAACCGTTAACAGAGTAGCAAAATTGCTGTTTTGCCAAAACGCAACAGCCCTACTTTTCTGTTAACGTTTACAGCACTGTTAACGATAACAGAACTCGGTTTGTTTGGGATTTAAGAACTTTAAACAAAGTTTTCTCAATTATTTATGCAAAAAAGTCGATCTCCGCCACTGGATTTCGCATTTGTAAATTTTTTCGCATTTTTTGAGACCAAAACCATCATTTTTGGATCGTTTTTGGCGTGGAGGACCTCAAGTGAAGATTTGCTTTTAAAAAAAAAAACCCAAAAAAAAAATAAGTAAATTGGGCTTGTGAAATGTCTGACTATCCGTCCGTTCGAAGCTTTAAAGCTTAGTTCCTTTTCGGATAAAACAACTAATCGTTTCTTTATTTCCTTTTCGGATAAAATAACTTATCGTTTCTTTAGTTCCTTTACTTTGATTAATCATATGCGTTTGCGTATTAGTGCTATATTTAAAACTTTTGAAACTTTTGACAATTTCAAACTAATATGTTCAACGAATTTCAACATATGCAAGATTGGAATCAGTCGAAAAAGCGATAATCCAAAATAATATAATTAAAACTACTGAGAAAAGTAACTAATCGAACTTAAGGAATTATAATCGAAGAAATAGTTCAATAGTTACGTTCAAAAATTCGGTCACTTGAAGTAGTTCAGATCGGATGAACCCAACTCTAGAATAGACCTACTATGGGCCTATAAAGGGTTAAGATCCCTGATAACAAAATTTTCCTGACCAAAAACAATAATAACAATTTTTAAATGCTTTTGAAAATAATGTCTTCATGGTTGGAAAACTAGGTAATAAATTGAGACAAAATCTTCTAACTTAAAAGTCTTTTATTTGGAAAATCAATGAAAAAATATTTAAAATTTGTCCATTTTCTTATAGATTCTTTTCTTAATATACAAGGGTCTTTTGTAAATGAATTTTAAATAAAAGTCGCTGCTTCATTATATCATTTTGAAACTCTCATTTCTACATAAAGTTGTCAGACTCATTATAATGCTTTGTTTCCAATTCGCATATTAACAAAAACATTTGGGTGTACTTCGGTAATATACCTTTATGTACTTATTATTATTATAATTTTGTTTTTTTTTTATTTGTTTTTTTTTTTTTTATAACTAGCAACATCTGGTGGCCAAAACAGTCATCCCTGCGGCTGGTTGGTGGGAAAGTTGGCTGGCGAAGCAAGGAGCGTGAAAACGCATTACCTTATAAGTTATTCAAAAATAGCGCGCGCAAAGTAAAAAGTATGGAAAAATTAAATAAATATGAAATGTAAGTATAATACAAGCCGGGAGCAACTTTTTTTTTGGGGTAGCAGACGGGCAGATAATGCAACAACACATACTTAAGAAACGCCAAAGAAGATGAAAATACGAAGAATGAAACAACAACAAAAGTGAAAATACAACACAAGCAAATAAATACAGGAAAAACTTTTTAATAACATTTTTCGGCCTCATTTGTTGTGAAAACAATTTTACTTGGTGGGCCCGTGCACCGCATCGCCTATCCGAACCGACCCTTCCCCACTCTCCACCGACCATGCCACCCACTGTGTTTGCCACATGTAACGGATATTAAATTTTTCGCGTTTACCTCGACGTCACCGTCTCCAATTTCTCAAGCCAAATTGAAATGCAAGCAGACAAGTTGTACAGAAGAGAGGAGCGAAGAGGAGTAAAAAAGCCGGACAGGACTTGAACACGCCGGATTATTAATAACCTGAGCGACATTTTCTGCATTCAATGCCCGATTCTTCAGCTGGCCACATATATATAAATATATAATAATTTTTTTTTTCAATTTGCTGCCATCGCCAGCAGCAGCTTTTGCTCAATTTGTATGATTATTTATACAAATTATTATGATTGCGAGAGGTAAACGTAAAACCAAAAAAAAAATACTTATATAAAATACTTTTCATATTGTGGCCATCATTTTGGCTGTGATGCCAATTAGTGAACCTCTCCCACTTAAGTTTCTCCGCAGGCCAGGGAAACCCCACAAGCAAATCTTGTGGGAAATGGGAAATGAGGGGGGGGGGGGGAGTATGAAGTATGAAGAAACAACAACCGCAATGGACAATGTTGGCGGTCACAGCTTTCACTCTTTGGAAGCCCTACGCATGGGTCAAACAATTGCCAACAGACGACAGATGGCTAAGAGCAGTTAGCCAATTCAGCTGTGGCGCTTAACGAAACAAGTAAGAATGCTCTAGTCAAGTGTGCCCGACTACGAGACTCCCTGCTCCCAACACAAGCAAGCAGAGTACTCAACTTGCACAGTGCATGTCAAACTGTTGTTTCTGCCTGCTGAGACAGGGGAAATAAGTTCTTCCATAACTTTGGTGCTACTTATCCGATCGTGTTGAAATCAGCTGATCAACATTGATACAACATATATGTGTAACAAAAATCAAAGCTTGATCTTTAAAATTGTGGCTGTGGGAGTCTTTTGCGATTTGCGGGGGTGCGGTGGGGTGCATCCAAAATTTGAAATAAACTTGATCTGCGTATGGTATACAGGAACCTGCATGCCAAGTTTGGTGTCTCTAGCTCTTATAGTCTCTGAGATCGACGCGTTCATACAGACGGACAGACAGACAGACAGACGGACATGGCTAGATCGTCACGGCTGTTGATGCTGATCAAGAATATATATAGTTTATATAGTCGGAAATGCTTCCTTCTGCCTGTTACACACATTTGCAGTACTTTATAACTCCCTTTTTCCCATTTTTAATGGGAACAGGGAGTAAAAAGGAATCGAAGGTCATTAGTTGATGTCAGTCTTTGTCTGAAAAAAAGTCAAAAACAAGTAAAAAAGTTGCAATCGGGTTCTCCTGACTGCTGTATACTCTGTTTTCTGTACGCTTAATAAATAACATTTTTGTAAAGACTTCTTATATACTTACAAACTGTGCTTAAACTTAGGTAAAGTGACTTTGGTTGAGTTATCTTGAAAAACAAAAAAGTTTTTCATACAAGCACTTATTTTTCATCCGACTTTTCCTATGGTAGCTATAAGATAAAGTCCTCCGATTTCGATAAAAATATAGTCAGCATATATAAACTGACCTTAAACTTAGGTTAAGTGAGTTTGGTTAAGTTATCTCGAAAAACAAAAAAAGTTTTTCAAAGAAAAACTTATTTTCAACCGATCGTTCCTTGGTAGCTATAAGATATGGAAGTCCGATTTCGATGAAATTTTGTCATCATGTCTAAACTGTCCTAAAACATAAGTAAAGTGAGTTTGGTTGAGTTATCTTGAAAAACAAAAGATTTTTTCATACAAAAACTTATTTTTCAACCGATCGTTCCTATGGCAGCTATATGTTATAATGGTCCAATCTGGCCGATTCTAACACTTTGGCTGCCTATGGTTTATTTCAACATATATACCAAATTTGGTTGCTCTAGCTTATAGAAAACAGAGTATAAATACACCTTTCTTAATAGAGTATTTCAAAATTAAATAAAAAAACTAATTGGAACCGGAACTGGAAACGAAGCATTCAAAATACTAGAATAAATTTAGAAAACAAAATAATATTTTTCTGATACCGCCAACTTTTAGGACAAGTGTGAATTCAGTGTGAATTAAAAAAAATTAAAATCAGAACATTTCTTTTAGAAAATTAATCATATAAGAGAAATGCCAAAAAGTAGCTTTTAAGATCACATTTTATAAAACAAACTCTAAATGATCTCTCACAGCGCTGACAACATTTTGAAAGCAGTTTCGTTCTCTTAACTTGTTCTAATCCCCTCAATACCAAACGTTAGCTCGTGTTAACTAAAACAAATAAAAGCAGGCTAAGATAGAGACACTTGTCAAATAGAACTGAAGAGTGTGGTGCCAAGTTTGATGTGTGAAGTCAAGTAAGCAAACTTACAAAGGTAGAGATATAGATACAGATACAGACACAGACATAGATACAGATACGGATACGCTGAAGGGACAGTCAAATAATGACCCAGATAAAAGCAGATTATACAATATCAATAAAAAGAGAAACAAAAAAGAACTATAAAATAAAAGCAGGTACACTAACAATGCGAACAGAAAGAAGCCAAGACAATGACATTAAGTAAATAAGCATAAAACATACTCTACGCACATCACATATACATATATGTATATATACGCGACGAAAGATGCAGATACAAATACACACGGCTAGATGTGCGTAGATACAGATAAAGATAAACACACTGAGAGAAACAAATAGTAAAATTGAAGATAAAAGTCGGCCATTAACGAGAACTGAAGTTAGATTTGCTTAAAGATGAAAATATTCCAAAAGAAAATATTCAAGAAAATTAATTCCGCCAGAAAGTCCACCAGCATCGAAAATTGCAAAGTCTTAATTAGTACTTATTATTTCCGAAGTATATGCTTTAATCTTATAAAATTGTTAGATATTGATTAAATCTAAGAATTTACAAATCAGCGATTAATTTAACCAAGCTTAGATGTAAATATTCAAGTGCAAAGTTAACGGTAATTTACGTAACGTTAGGCCACATACTAAAAAAGTTCATAACTTGCAAAAACAAACTTGTATTTTTTCAAATCGTGATAAACAAGTTTTGTACAAAAAGTCTTCGCCAATTCGCAGAGTTTTGCAATTTTGTAATCGAAGTCGAAACCCACTTCCGTTTTTTGTAACGTAACGCCACAGTAATTTTTGCTTATATCATCCAATCCTTGAAGTTGATCTTTGTGATTTCATTTACTGCTACTTAAGTACTACGCAAACTGACTTCTTCAATTTTTACATCCTCTTCCCATTAAAAATGGGAAAAAAGGAGTTATAAAGTACTGCAAATGTGTGCAACAGGCAGAAGGAGACATTTCCATTTATATAAACTATATATATTCTTTATCAGTATCAGCAGCCGAGACGAACTAGCCATGTCCGTCTGTCTGTCCGTCTGTCTGTCTGTCCGTCTGTCCGTATGAACACACAGATCTCGGAGACTGTAAGAGCTAGAGACACCAAACTTGGCATGTAGGTTCCTGTACACCATACGCAGATAAAGTTTATTTGAAATTTCGGATGCAGAACAGCATTGCTTGCCGAAGGACATTAAATTTCAAGGAAGACCGTCTTATAAAAGCCAAATTTTGTTTGTTAGTTTTTATTTACTGATTTGGATAAAATTGATTCCATGAATTGGCGACAGAAAACATTTAAATTTGATTTCCATTGATCAAAATGAAGCTTTCAATACGAACGTTTATTTTAAGAGATATAAATATTTCTTTATAGGAACAAATAAAATATTCAAATAAAATACATTATAAGATCTATTATTTTGTCACAATATCACAATTAATTTTTTCTCTCAGTGCAGGTAAGCATTAAGACAGAGCTCTTCAAATGGTTACAGCTAAAAAGATTTGTTATGTGACACTCAAGTTGCATAGCTGTTCTCGTTGTTCACTACACTTGTCATTTAGCCCCTTTTGCCGCTTACCCCTTACCCCTTACGGTAGCTACTACGTGTGGGCCTTGCCACCAATCTCTGTTGCATGCATCGCTGAGCCGAGATGAATGCATACGGGGTTCTACTTAAGGCAAAGATACCATTAACTATTATTCAACCCAACATAATACATGAAATTGCGATTAGACGTTAACATTCTGAAGTAATATAACAGAATGTTATACAATATATTTATTATAAAGGTATTATCTATGATCAGACAGAAGTTTTTCGCTTATCGCGTTAACACTTATTGCACCAGTCTCAATTTATTTGTTAGTCAGAAAAAGTAGTTTTTAATTCATTTATTAATTTGATGGGATATCTCAGTACTTTTGTACTAAAGCATTTTGTATATTTTAATGCTTATCTAGAGAGACAACATCTTGTTAATTATATGCAAATAAATACCACCTTTAAAGATAATTGTATCAAGTCGTATTCTTCTGATTATCGCTCGTGTCATTTTATCTCTGAATTACTGGACAGTACATATTTAATTGTAAGGCATAAAATGCGTTCTTTGCAGATGTTTCATAGGAGAAACTAGTTGAAAATTAAGTTTTTTCTATAAACGTCTTTAGGCGTGTTCGCATTTCCGAGAAACAATATAAAAGGTACTTTAGGCAACAATATAAGTTTCGAAATTTGCGGGAATTTTCAAATTGATTGCTGTTTTGAATTCAACAAAACCTGAAACTTTTTACGATTTTTAAAAATCTGCTTTTTAGTCGGCAGAGTGAAAAGTAATTAAGATTAGAATTGACAAAGCTTTTGAAAAGTCCTAGCAATTTTTCAAGAATACGTCCTTGATTTGAAGCAGCCGAGTTTGCTGTAAGTTTCGAGTTTGACTTTAAAGCTCAGTTGCTTTCAAGTGTTGCTTTTTTTAGGTGTTTTCATTTTACGATCTATTACTTTATTTATACTTAAAGTAACCAAATTTGCATTGACGAAACTTTTGAATGCAAGAATTCACCCTATACCAGTAGCCTGATAATAATAAAAACAGCGTTAGTATATACAGAATCGATTAAGTTCTTTCAAATCAAATCTTATGTTATTTTTGCCGCATTTCTTATTGGACCTGAATGTTACGTTAACGCACGGTTAGTCAACAATAGTTGCATTTTTGATTTATTTATATTCCTATCTTAGTAACTTTTTGCGAATAAACAAAAAAAGAATTTGTTTGTTAAAGTCATCAAAATAATTTTTTTAAAATCTTTTTTTAATTGTCTGTATAGAAAAGACAATCATAAATAAAATAAGGTGTTCAAAAAAGAAAATGAAGAATAAAATAAAATGTGGTTAGAAATCACTTGAGTCTATATACTATTGGGCTGTCAGAACCACTGTATTTATTATTGCATTTTTGATTTATTTATTTATTAATATTTACACCTTACTAACTTTTTGGGCGTAAGCACAAAAAATAATTTTTTTTTAAGTCGCCTAAATTATTTTAATAAGTTTCATTCATCTTTTATCTTAAAATAAGGTGTTTAACAAAGAAAATAAAGAATAAAATCAGATGTGATGTGTTTAGAAAGCACTTGAGTCTGCTTGATATACTAATAGGCTGTTAGAACCAGTTGAGAGTTATAATGACGGAGACTTGAAAATTATTAGCCTGTCTTGTTATGATAAAAACGTAGCAGGCCAAACTAATAATGTTCGACTTTTCCCCCTTACAATTCTCAACTGGTCATAACATCCTAGTCTACTAAGACAGGCTCAAGTGTTTTCACCCAATACAATTTAAGCATTTCTTGAAGGAAATTATTTTGAAAGGGAAATAATTAAATAAATCAAGAATGTAATTTATGTTGCGCTCCTATACAGCTGATAATTTCGATTGTGAAGGTTTTATTTGGAATCGGAAATGCGAACAGGCCTTAATATGTGGTTTTGTTTAACATCATTACGCTCGATATATATATGTATGTTAATCCATGGTTAGATTATAAATAGTTTCAGACTGTAAAAACTATTTATTAAATATACAAATGGTTTGAAAATTTAAAACAAAACCCGACACTGTTCATATGACAATACAAATCTACAGTTGTAGTTGTTGTTGCGTTTGTTGTTATTGTTCTTGTTGTTGCATTGGACTCCAATTACAATAACATGTATTGCAACATTTGTCAAGCATAATGCGTGCCACTGTAAGTTGTGATCATTTTATTTTATTTTTTTGAATAGAAGTCTCGCCTCTCGTCTGGGTCACAAGCTGAATCTGAATCTGAATCAGAATCTGTATCTATAGATTCTTAACAAGTGCTCAATTTTGAGTGATGCAATGCGGTTGCGGTTGCTTTGGTTGAGCTAGCGGGAGCAGGTTGTGAGGGGGTTGAGCAGCGTAGCCCCAAATACTTGCTGATATTGGTTCTCACGCTGCTGCCGCCTAGAAGTATGCTACGGTTTTTATATCCAAAAATGGATTGTAATTCTTCCATTTACTTACAGTAAGCAACTGCTCGGCGGAGGGATGCTTGCTGCTGCTGCCGCGTAATAAAAGCTCCTGATCCTCTTGGCCCATTTTGTCAGTTGGGGCATGCAACAGGCACACGCGCACACACACACAACACACAGCACACACAACAAACTGCAAACTTTGAATCACTTTTCGTAATATATTTTTATTTTTTTTTTAAATATATTTCTGTTTCTTTATTTGTTGTACTCCTTTTGCTTGGTGACAAACGCGCTGACAAAACGCAACTGACGCTGAACGATTGAGCAACTGTGCGACTGAGCAACTGAGCGTCTGGCGGCGGCCATTGACGCTGACGACGCCAGCAGCGACGCGTCTGCTCTGCTCTGCTTGCGGTTGCGATGAGTGAAATGTGATGAGTGCCAGAGATAAATGCAGAGCATTAATACAAAACAATACAAAATTCTTTATATATTTGCATTCTGATTAGGGCGCCTCTCTACTCTATTCTCTCTCTCTATCTGTTTTCTTCTCTCCTTCTTTCGCCTCTTTCTGCTGATATACTGTTATTACTATAGACCTTATCGTTCATCCTTAACAAGCAGTTAAAAAACTAGTAAGTATATTACTTTGCGCCAAGTGTTAAACCAAATGCACCAATTTTCATTTACATAAGTTAAAACATGTACATAAGTTAAAACTAGAGATGGAAACAAATAAAGAAATAACACAAATTTTAAAAAAGCCGGGCGAACTCGTGATATTTGACTACCTCAAACATCCCGAACGCTTTTCCCGAAATTTCTCTCGGGTCCCGATAATTGTCATATTTATACTCTATTTTTTACTCCCTGCTCCCATTAAAAATGGGAAAAAGGGAGTTATAAAGTACTGCAAATGTGTGTAACAGACAGAAGGAGGCATTTCCGACCATATAAACTATGTATATATTTGATCAGGATCAACAGCCGAGACGAACTAGCCATGTTCGTCTGTCTGTCCGTCTGTGTGTCCGTCTGTCCGTCTGTCTGTCTGTATGAACGCGTCGATCTGAGAGACTATACCACCAAACTTGGCATGCAGGTTCCTGTATACCATACGCAGATCAAGTTTATTTCAAATTTCGGATGCATTCTTACTTGTTTTTTAATATTTTTGAAAAAGAAAATACTCCGCAAAGAGGCGGAAAAAAGAGTATGTCGCAGTCGGGTGCATCCGACTGCAACGTTCTAACATGTTTTCATCTAAATTAGCATGTTAATAGCATTTTTCATTGTGCATGCATTCCTAATCTTGTATTTTGAAATTGTAGTATACATATAGTACTAGGATTCCAAACTTGGTTAAACTTCAAAAGCAAATATGGACTTTTTCATGTTCGCGAACGTTACATTCGTACGCATTTAAATTGGAATGTAACAAAAAAATATTTTTCTACGATTTGTTTTCGAACTATTAAGAACTATTAACTTTTCTTCGATGCAAAACTCAAATTCCATAGCTTTGACGTTTTCAGAATACTTAAGACAGTAGCTGGAAAATGGAAAAGCCTGCGAATTTGAATGAAATATTTAATGGAAATTATTTTCAAACTATAAAGAAATAATGTAGCTTTCAATATTTATTTATCATTTTGAAATTGTACGAACAGTTTTTAAAATTAAATAATTTGCAACTATCGCGAACGTTACATCGCGATTGTTACAATATTTTCATAGACTTTACTTTTGAATATTTACAGTAAAGCTAGCTTAAATTAATTTTTTTTTTTAATTTTTTTGTAGCTAGTTGTTGTTGTTATTAAAATTTTGTAGAATATCTTTTTATCAAGTATCAGCTTAGTTGACAAAGTAAATATTATAGAGAATAAGACCGTTTTCTGTTTTTCAATGCTCTACAAAAAGATGAAGTCTTTTTTTTTAGTCTACAGTCGATCTTCTCGTGATAATTATTGAACTGGAGCGTAAATTGTTAGATTTCATAAATTTCCAAAAATTTAGAAAAGAAAATGTCTAGATATTAGCTAGTTCTGATTGTGATATACATACTTAACATTCATAAGCTTTTTTGGATACATTTGTGCGTCATAAATTTTCAAAAAATCACATTTCTCAATACCATCGTTAGGCTAAGCTATAACTATCGGAATCTATCGAGTGGCTTCAGCAGCGATGATTTTCCAGCTTACACACCTATGTTCTCATATGTTATTGTTGCAGTTGTTGTTGTTGTTGTTGTTGTTGTTGCACCTTTATGGCTTCTTACTTTGATCGAGTCTGCATTTGCTTTGAGTTGAACTCAAAGTTAAGCAGAAAACGACTTTCACACAAAACTAACTCAAAGCGCGTAGCTGCTTAAGCTCTAGTTGTTGTTGTTGTTGTTATTGTTGTTATTGTTTGTGATTGTTTTTTGTTGTTGTTGATATTGTTGCTTTAAAGTGTGACAGTTTTGTTGCATATAAGACTTGCAGTTGTTGTTGTTGTTGCACTTCGAATCCAAAACACTAAATCCATCTTGAACTTTTTTTGCTAAGCTCAGTTGCCAGGCTTCAGTGCAAGATGCCATCATTTACTCACCCAAATGCTATAAACTTTTTACACTTAACAATTTATTGTCACTCTGCTGGCGCTGAAGTCGACGTCGGCGTCGACGTCGATGTTGTGCCTTGCAACTTGCAGTGCAAAAAAGTGCAAAGAAGTAACTCGAGCAAAAAACGTAGAAAGTTTTGCTAACACGCTTTTACACTCTCTCCCACGCACACACATGCACGCACACACAAACACACACACACACACACACACACTTACATACACAGGTTGGGCTTTTGCCAAACGGCCATTGACACTTGGAATCAGGTTGGGAGAATTGTTTGCAGTTTGAGTTTGTCCTCGGCTTGACGATGACTATGAGTTAACCCCATCATGCCCAACATTCCAATTTCTATGCTCTTAACCCCTTATCCCCTTGCTGGGCCCTTAGCAGCGCGTTAACCCATGCAAATTATTGACGCGGACAGCGGCTTCAATAAACCTGTAAGTGTGTGAATGTGTCTGTATATGTGTGTGTGTGCGTATATGTGTGTGTGCTTGTGTGTGTGTGTGTGTGTTTGTATGTATGTGTGCGTGCTTCTCGCTGTGTGTGTGGCAACTTTTGCTGTGCCTGCCTCGTGCTAACTTTATGCCAAGCGCCACGCTAATCAGACAGCTTTCTAGTTCATTGCATTGAACGAGCGCCACGCCCACAAATGGCGAGCCTCCATCTATAACCGTAAGCAAAGCCCCCCCCCCACCCCCCTTTGGATGCTTTCCTTTTGCCCCACCGCATTTGCAACAGCCGCTTGCCTCGTCCGTCAAGCAGCCACTCAACTGGCTGTAATTGCCAAGTAAATCAGCGCTGCCACTTGCCATGCCCGAAAAGTATGTTCTACGTGGAACAGGGGAAGAGCTGGGGGGAGCAGGAAGGAGGGTGTAAGAGAGAGATGAGCGGGTGTGAATGAAGCAATTTGGAGTTGAGCGGGTGTTTGGGGGCTCGAACTTGGCTTGTGCTAAACTTTGAGAAGTTTTAAAGAGGAATGCTTCATGGGCTAGATTCATAGTTAGTTAGTTAGTTAGTTAGTTGCTGGGGTCGCACATGGGATGAGCAAAGCGGGTGGCGTTCAAAAAGTTAGAAAAAGAAATGGAAGAGCGGGTGGTGTGGAGAGGAGCATAGAAATGTGGAGGCAAGTTGCTTGTCTGAGGCTACAGCAGACATGCACACATACACAGCATTTGGCTTACACAAATAAAGGAATTTTAAGGAGCTACTAAAAAGGAAGAAGTAAGCAATGCTCATTTGTTAGCTAGTATGATATAGTACTGTGCTTATAAGCATGCAAATGGTTTTCTAGCTTTTCTTCGCTAAAGATTTATAAGCATCCATTACTATTTAATATTTTGTTGAAAGCTTTTAACCTAAAACAAATAGAAAAGCAATATTTGATATGCTAAAGTGTTTGGGACATCTTAAGACTTTGTCTGCCTATGGTATATGCTGTGCGTTCATACGGATGGACGGACGGACAGACCTTTTTAAAAAAAATATTATTTTTTCTTTCCATTTAAAAAAAAGGCATATAATTAGATTCCCTGACAAAACAATATGCAACAACTTGTAATAACATATTTTTATTTTATTTATATTTATGTTTTAGTTGATTAAATTAGATTAAAGTTTGTAATCTTGTAAAGAACACAACACAACTTCGAAGTGTCGTTTGAGATAGTATAATACGATTATATATTCAATTATGTTCCCATTTCCGACAATTTTTAATTCGGAACTGTTTTAGTTTTTGTAGTTCTGTTTTTAAATAAAAGAGCAATCTCGTCCCATTTCATCCTTATCAAATATAATATAGAAGATGCCTCATTCCAATATCTCAAAAAAAAAAAGACTTTAATTTAAATTTTTCATTGCTAATAAGTACAGCTCTGGAAAACTCTGAGAGGTAACCTTTTGGTTTTTCAAGCGATTAGTTTTAAACGTATTTCAATGTCTTAGGAAAATATTCGCCCACCGGCGGAAAATGGTGGTCAAGGTTACATCGATAAATTGATCGATATCTTTATCAGTTCTGGCAAAAGTCGCTTTAATGGATAGCTTGGTACTATTTTGCTGTGAAGACCGCTTTCCAGTTGTGAATAACAAATTTGTTGCTATCAATTTTGTGATGAATTTGCTTATGCAAAATATGCTCATATTGCTTCTTTTTTTTTTTAGATTGGCTAAGGATGGGGGTGTTTTGATTGTTTGTTGTCGCTAGGGTTGTCGCCTAGAAAGGGGTTGTGCCAGAGTGCCACATTGCCACAGCCAAAGGAGAAGAATGGCCATTTCGATGCTGCGTGCCACGTTGGCTGCAATAAAACGAAATGGCAGCGGCATATTTTTCTATTAAAGCGCATCAGGCTGAATGTTCAACATTGCGATAAGAAAGAGATGAAATGAGATGAGAGACAAGGCGAGTGCGAGGCGAGTGAGAGAGGATAGGGTGTGAGCAGGATGGAGTTTCGCCTACGACTTTTGCCCGCTTACAGCACGCGCGCGTCTCATAAAAACGTATCAAAACATCCGCTGGGAGTCATAAAAATTTTGCACTTTGGCCGCAGATGCAGGCCTGGCCAACTTTTGTCTTCGAAGCCGAAGGCGGGGCAGACTCGGCGTATGTGTAATCTAATAAAATGTGCTGTTTATGTGGCAACAGGCCCGCATTCAGCCTGGTTACCAGCATATGCTGGGGCATGCTTCCCTGCGACTAGTTAGCCGCAACTAGCTTCCAAGTGCCAGTCTCTCCACAGTTGCGCAACAGTTGCGCTGCTTTATAGCTGCTCCGGCGGTCGCATTGTGTGGCATATATGCCACGCCCAGGTTAACAGACTACAACAGCTGAGCAGTCATAGTGCATAGTGCCAAGTTAACTGCAACTTATGTGGCAGCCCCATGCAGCATGTGATTGTAAATATGTAGATACCTTTGCGTATAGCTTGTCTGTTTGCCAGCCTTAAAGTTACAAAAAAATAGTTTCAAGAAATACCTGAACTGCAATGAAATGGATTAAATTTCAGCATAATTGCATTTTCACAAATTGAATTGCCAAATCAAAGCAAAACATTAGCATAGACCTGGCTTTCGAAAATCTACCTTAGAGATTAATTACAAAAATATTGTTTGAAAACTAAAATATTCAGTTTGAAGTTTTCTTTTCATCCCTATTTACAAACTACGAGTTGAGTCTAAACTAATTATAAAACAGTATTTTGTTATTTTGCATTCAAACATTAAACAAGTAAGAACGTTGCAGTCGGGTTCTCCCGACTGCTGTACACTCTGTTTTCTGTACGTTTAATAAATTAAATTTTTGTAAAGACTTCTTATATACTTGTTATATACTTATAAACTATTCTTAAACTTAGGTAAAGTGAGTTTGGTAGAGTTATCTTGAAAATTCATAGAAAAACTTATTTTCAACCGATCGTTCCTATGGCAGCCATAGGATATAGTCCTCCGATTTTGATGAAATTCGGTCAGCATATATAATCTTTACTTAAACTTATTTAAAGTGAGTTTGGTTGCGAAACAAAAATGTTTTTCATACAAAAACTTATTTTTCAACCAATCGTACCTATGGCAGCTATATGTTATATTGGTCCGATCTGGCCGATTCTAACACTTTGTCTACCTATGGTTTATATCAACATGTATACCAAGTTTAGTTGCTTAAGCTTCAAAACTGTGGAAAACACTGCGTTCATACAGACGGACAGACAAACCCTTATTTTCCATTTTGGAAAACAGAGTATAAAAATTTTAAAATAAACCAAAGCAAATTTGCTGAAATGTGTCGAAAATAAAATAAAATACAACATTTTTTAATTTGTCAGCACTGAATGCTACTATTTAAAAAAAAAAAAACGAAAAGCAATGTGCTTTTTAATTGAAATTTTTGTAAGCCAAAAATAATTTGTTTTTTTTTTTTTCATTTTTTTGCGAACGTCATATTAAAAGCCTTGATTAAGTTTACACACATTAATTTAATGGGTTTGCTTTGAGATTATATCAATAACGACAAGCTGCTTATTATTTTAAAATTGATGCTTTAATAATGTAAATAATTATGAGTATAAGTTGTACAAAAATATTATATGTATATGTATATTTTGAGCTTGTTCTAGTTTAATTCGATTAAATATGCATTTAATATATCAAAATGGGTTACGGACATTTCACAGGACATAAGCCAAAAAGTAAGTCAAAGCTGTATTATCTCTTTTTGACTGCATGTGTGTATGTGTGTGTGTGTGCGTTTGCTCTAATTGGGGTTGAAAATAAAATAATTAAATTGCATTAAAAAATAAGTAAATATGCATATGAAAGGCGAGTTTAACTGTGAGCCGCGAGGCGGCAATGAAATTGCGTTGCTAATTAGCAAACTGACAGCGCACATACAAAGAGAGAGAGAAAGTGTGTGTGAGAGAGAGAGAGAGAGAGAAAGAGAGTGCAAAGCCAAAGAGTTGGGCGTAAAATAAAACATACGCACCGTTAGACAAGCCAATGAATTATGCAAAATAGCAAACGACAATGAGCTAAATAGGGGGCGTTCCAAAAGGAGGTTTTCTAAAGCCCTATGTTGGCTGTGACACTCTTTTGTTATTACATTTTTTAACATTTGACGTGTGTGTGTGTGTGTGATGGGGTAGGGGGGTTGACCGAGGTTTGGCTTGATTGTATGCGGCTAAAGCAGCCCTTTCTTAGGGCTGCTAATATGCCAGCTAATTTGTTATTCATGTGATTTAAGCGTGTCAAAGAAGATTAATGACTAAAGCAAACTAAAGCAGACAACAAAAAACAAAATATATATAATACGAAAGAAGTCAAAAGAAAATGACAGGCGGCACATACACCCACACCCACACCCACACACACACACACACACATTTATAATAATAAGGGCAGCACTAACACAGCCTTGGGCAGGCAAACCCCACAAACACAAACGACACAGGCCAAAGGACAATTCAATAAAGTCACCAAGAAAAGCAAACCAGTCGAGACCCAAGTCAAGGTGATTCTAGCGATGACAAAAACAACAAAATAAAAAACAAAGCAAAATATATATAAAAATATAAAATAAAATTAAAATAATAACAAACCTGAGCAAAGTAGAAAATGTCACGAGCCAAGCGAGACTACAAAGGCAGCATTTATAACTTGGGGCTGTGGGTGGTTTTGTGTTTTTTTTTTTGATAGCGGGTTTCTCTGCTTTGCATCAGTTGTAGAATATGCTTTATATAGCAAATATAGAGAGTATATTGCGAGTATAAAGTAAACTTAACCGGGCACTTTTAAAGCATTTATTTACTTTTTTACTTATTTAACTTACTTTTTTGTGTCTGAAATTTGTGGTTTGTTTTTCATTTAATTTGTCGGAATTATTCACTTTTTGGAATATTCAAGTCTAATCCCATTTCCAAAATAGTTCATTCCGAATCAATTTTTATTTTTTAGAACGATATCAATCGTTATTCTCTTTAAACATTTTTTTAGTTTGAATATCTATCATTCTACTGCGTCAAAAGCAAAACTTTTTAAATTGGAAATTTTCATCGATGCTGTTTGCTTTTTCATTAGGAACATAAAGTCGACAACTATTCGGAATGAAAATAACGCGAAAAATGAAAACGTGCTGAAGAACAATAATAAAAAGCAATTGTCGAAAAAAAGAGCACACAAAATTTGCTCGGTATAATAATTATCAAAATATTTAGCAAAAGTAGGAAAATAAGAAAATAAACCACAATTTTCATTTATAGCATTAAAAAAAATAAAAAACAAAATAACAAATAATAAAACAATCGGCGTGCCGATGATATACATATATATAGTATATGCATATACCCTTGCAGCAAAGATTCGGAAAAGAAAACTTATTTTTCAAGTGATTGTTTCTATGCCAACTATAAGATATTGTGATCCGATTTTGATAAAATTTGGACTACATGTGTGGAACGTGCTTTAATTTAGATATAATGACTTTGGTCGACATATTTTGAAAAACAAACAAGTATTTCATACAAAAACTTATTTTGCAACCGATCGTTCCAGTATGTATTGTATAGAAAAAGCAGAAAAGACATGTTTATAGCTGGTTAATAAAAGCATTCCCACATATGTATATACATACTTACATGTAAGTATATATCCATGTAGTATTAATCTCAGTTTTGATGTAATTTGCATAATTTGCAGTTGTGACAACAAGGCGCACAATCCGCGCGCTCCCCTCAACAACAAGGCGACAACCCACGCGCCGCTCTGCAACAAGGCGCACAGTTCGCGCGCTCCCCTCAACAACAAGGCGACAACCCTTGCGGTTAAAGTCCTAGCAACGCAGCCGCAATTTATTATCTTTCGTTTAGGAAATTTTTAATTGAGTTCTTTTGTAGCTATTAGCGTAAAGACGACGCGCGGGCGGCAAGTACTTGTAAATGAAAAATCAACAAGAAGGACAACCCTTAAGCGAACAAAATGCACAACCCTGTTGACCGTTAGCCGTTAGCTGCATCGCAGCCGTTAGCTTTAGTCTGCTTACAAATTGCCTTAGTTTAGTAGTGTTGTTGTTGTTGTTCTACAGCGGAGTCAGCTCGCTTTGATGCGGTTGGGCGGCAAAGTTGCGAGTTGCCCACCGCAAATTAAAGTGCACAAATGTAAAGTTATACACTGTGTGTATGTATATTTATGTGTGTGTGTGTGTGTGTGTGTGTGAGTGTGTGTGTGTGTGTCTATAAGGACAAGATAGAGCTTAGGCTAGGTGTGTAGGGGCTGTCTGTTGCTCTCTCACCGTTACACATTGCGTTGCGTTGCGTTGTGTTGAAAAATAGCCTTTCAGCGCCCAACTTTCCAATAACAAAATGGTTCAGGACTCTACTCCCTCCATGCGGTTTCGGTGTGGAACCAAGCAGTTCAAAAATTGCAGCCTGCATTCAAGCTAAGCAAAACATTCTTCGAAAAGCCGCTGCCGACCCACCTCAACGTGCCAGGACAACAGCAACAGCAACGGCAACGGCAGCGGCATCAGGGCTGGCTGCTTGAGAAAATGTGCGGTTCTTGTGGTTTACTTGAGAAATCTAATTAAACGAATAACAAAGCCAGCAGGCAACAGGACACTGCACACCCGTTGCCCAGAATCTACCACTTGCCGCACTCCCAACCCCCCTGTTGTACTGACTGCTGGCTTAGTCTTAGCTAAAGCCAATGCCAAAGCCAAAGCCAAAGCCATAGTCATAGCCAATGTCGAGAGTCAACCAAAGAGTGGGCTGGCCAAGCTTGCTTCCAGTCGCTTTTCTTCAGTCCCTTCGGCTCAATTGCTGCTAATAAGTGCAATATTAATATAAGTTTCATTTGCCAAGTTTTAGTTCGAAAACGGATATAGCCAATTCTAAGTATAAAAACTTAATATTGACTCAATTTCAATAAATGTAATCTAAGTATTGTCTTTCTTGCTTATATTTGTACACTTAAAACTTTGCTCCTTTGTCATCTGTTTAATTTGTGGCTATTTTTATTTTCTATTTCATTATCATAATTCTTTCGTTCATATCTAATTTTTAATCTACTTATTCTTACTAAATGTGAAATGTCCGTGTGTTTATCTGTCCGTCCGTATGAACGCAGTTTGGCCGTTGCAGTCGGATGCACCCAACTGCGATATACTCTTTTTTTACGCTTCTTTTTGTGGAATCAGAAGGGGGCGTGGCAATTTAAACTTGGTTGGGCCAGCTCCACAGGTTGGGGAGATATACACTTTGATTTTTTGTGAGGGCGGAAGTGTGCGTGGTAAATTTTTTTTAGTCAGATCAATTAAGGAAGTGAATAGTAACCCTTGTGCTAAATTTGGTTACTCTAGCTGTAAAACTGTGGAAGATACAGTTTTTTGCCAATTGCGGAGGAGGGGGTATTAAAAAGTTCACCTGCTTTGAGCGCCTGATGGAATCAACTTTTTTAAACTTTAAGATTTACTGGAAATCAAAATAAAAAATAAATATGAAAATAAGATGATTAAAATAAATAAAAAATTATGATTCTCTTCTAGCTAGTTTTGGCAGGTTTAAGCAAAGGATTCATGAGCGGCCTATACCTAGACGAAATGATTGAAATGATTTGTACTATTTTTTCAAAACTTGAAGATTTACTGGAAATCAAAATAAAAAATAAATATGAAAATAAGATGATTAAAATAAAAAAAAATAAAATTCTCTTCTAGCTAGTTTTGGCAGGTTTATCCAAAACATTAATGAGCGGACGAAAGGATTTGAAAATAAAAAATAAAAATAAAAGAAAAGAGATCCAGCTTGTGTGAAAGACAAAATGCAACTGAAATTTAGTTTCGGAATGCAAACATAAGTTATATTTGAAAAGCCTGCCATGATTTAGTCGAAAAGCAGAGCCTGCTCATTATTAAATTGATTTCAGCATAATATAAAGTTTAGTTAGTTAGACTATGCCTAATATTCTTAAAACATTCTCAATCGTTTAGGCTTCATACAGCACCTTTAGAATCTAGAAAATACATAAATGTTTTTAAAATGTTCACGCTTTGAAAAACTGTTAAAGTATTATAAGTACAGAAACTAGGAAAGCTAACTCTGAAGCAAACACAGGTAGAAATATTTTAACACTTTGTCTGCCTATGGTATATACCAGCATGTATACCAACTATTGCTGCTCTATCTTCAAAACTGTGGAAAAAAACTGAGTTCATACGGACGGACGGACGGCAGACGGACATTTCACAAAACCAATATTTAAAAAAAAAAAAAAAACAAAGAGCATACAAATTTTTGAGAACTTTCCATCCCGAATTGTTTTGAATTTCCTATTACTGTTTTTGAATCAAATAATACATTCCTAGAAATAGTTTCGAATACTTCTTATTCAACTGTCTTAAAAGCAATACATTTTAGTGCCAATTCTCTAACGATATTTGAAATTCAGATAACCTTAGAATTGCAATTACGAATGTTATGATTGGAATCGGAATTAGGAAAAGTGTCTGAATTAAAATAAAGCTCGAAAAATAATGTTTGTCTTCTAAAAAATAAATAAATCTAATGGAAAAATTCCCTATAAGTGATTTTTCAACAGCACAACGTTTCTCAAATTGATTTACTATTTAAAATTCGAATTAACTTTTAAAAATTGGTATTGAGAAAGGAAATTTGTAGAAAACTGAACATTCAAGATTTTACTCTTTCGTTTTTCAAACTAAACCAATTTGCTTATCTGGCAATGCCATTTTCAATGCTAAATCAAAACATAATTATAGATAATGCATTGTTGCATATACTTTTACTGTTATACGCCATCTCTATTTCTCCCCCTCTCACTCAGATGCACATGTTTTTTACGCTTACTGAGTGACAAGTAAAGTTAAAGCTGAGCTTAAACTTGAGGCTAGTGGGGAGTTACAAAAGTTAAGAGCAACATGCGACACTCGTTAAGTTTCCGTTTCAGTTTCAGTACACGACCGTTAGGTGTCGCTTTATGGCGCTGCAGTAGTAAGTACTATAGTTCGACTTGCCTTGGCACTGGAAATTCATTTTCGTTTTCGTTTCACGGGGGGCCGAGGCAGTAAAAATGAAAATGGCGTAACAAAAATGAGAAATGAAGAATGACAACATCAAATTAGCTTCATAAAAATGTCGCTTCGAAGAGCGTGTGCTTGTCAGTGTATATATGGGTGTGTGTGTGGTGTAAGTGTGTGGGTATGTGGGTGTGAAACAAAACAGTTTATAAAAATGTTAGTACAAAATATTTTTATGATAAATGACTGTAAACGAGCACGTGAAGCAACAGCCAACAGCGACCATAGACATAAACGTGCTGCTGGCAACCACATACGCACATGTCAACTAACACACACAAAAACAAACACATACACATACACACACACACATACACACACACACACACACACACACTTAGACACATGGAGACATGTGTCTGCCAGAAATTTTGGCGTCGACGTTGACATTGACGCCATTTCCGGCCGCCACAACCGACACACGAACCAGCAATGCCAACAGCAACAGTTGTCCTTTGTCCTTGCCACCATCGTGGCGACATGTGTCAAATTCGTGTCCCCCCACGCACACACACACAAACAAGCGAGTAAAGTCAACTGACACGCATACCTATGCAGGAAATATGTTCGACAATGGTTTAGGTTTAGAATTAGTTATCTTTTATTAATAAATATGAAATTATTTTAAATATAAATCAATAAGAATAATAATAATAATAATGATAATAATAATAATAATAATAATAATAATAATAATAATAATAATAATAATAATAATAATAATAATAATAATAATAATAATAATAATAATAATAATAATAATAATAATAATAATAATAATAATAATAATAATAATAATAATAATAATAATAATAATAATAATAATAATAATAATAATAATAATAATAATAATAATAATAATAATAATAATAATAATAATAATAATAATAATAATAATAATAATAATAATAATAATAATAATAATAATAATAATAATAATAATAATAATAATAATAAGAATAATAATAATAATAATAATAATAATAATAATAATAATAATAATAATAATAATAATAATAATAATAATAATAATAATAATAATAATAATAATAATAATATAATAATATATTAGTCCAAGAAGAAAACGTTAATCAACATGACATTTTTCATAATTTAAAGTAAGAATTGTAATAAATCATAAAACAAATAATATTAAAATAATGATAACAAACACATGCACAAAAGATTAATGAATATCAAACTGAAGCATATCACTTTGATCATGATATCTCAATTGGATGGCTGCTAAATATAGGTTCTGCACAAAGTGGATTAAGCCAAACAATGCTGATTATGTTATTAAGATGCCTTCAGATGATGCCTTTCAGTTGCATGACAAAAACCCCATATCCACTTAAACGAAGCGCTAGAAAAACTCTACCTAAAGACAAAGCCAAAACCAACAACGACAACAACAACAACAAGGGTGGGGCAGGACGCTGCCGGCGTAATCGGGAACGGAGGGTGTGCCAAGAGTTCCAGACACGGGCGCAGTCCCATTCCCGTATCCGGTCCCAGTGCCGAGCTGGAGGCCATGGCCCTGGCAGTGGCATGGGCGTTGTTCTGTTGCGCACTTGTGCATCTCATTTTTATAAGAGAATGACACACACACACACAAATAATATATATATATATATGTGTATAAGAAAAAAGCCAGTAAGGAATATAAAACAACTTCCTTTTAGATGACGCTTTTAGCTAAATTGCGACAAAAGTGAGCAACGGATGCGGGCGGGTCGAGGTGGTGTCGGGAGGTGGGCAACGGGGCGGGGGTGTGACATGCCGGCGACTAAAATAATAAAATAACGTCAAAAGAAGCAGGCACATAAATAAACTGCCCCACTCCCCTTTGTGTATGTGTGTGTGGGTGTGGGCGAGTGTGTGTGTGTGTGATTAGGATAAATGTGCACGCGTCCAAATTGATGTGGCCTTCTTTTGTCTGCCTGTGCGTACGCGTGTGTGCGTATGTGTGTGCTTGTGTGTGTTGGCAGTTGTTCGGGGCAGGGCTATACCGGAAGCGGATATGCGCTGCAATTGTCATTCACCGTGGCCTTTTAGCTGCTGCTGCTGCCATCGCAAGTCAAAAATTAAGAAATGTGCCAAGTTGACTTTTTCTCTAGGTGAGTAGCTTCATCATAAACCTTGTCCTTAATACCCCAGTCTGTATGTGTGTGTGTCTGTGTTTGTCATGTGCGTCATTTGCTTGTACATTTTTATTTTCTTTTATCATATTATTTTTGTCTTTTGAGTCACTCAAAGACACTCACACACATACTTGTGTCGCATCTGATGTTTGTCTAATTTGGCGTTCCGTTATTATTAAGTGGCCTCGCACTCAATGTGTGCCACACACAGAATGCTGGCAATGTTGCATGCACCATCCACTTGATTAAGACCTTTACTCATATCATGTTTGAAAACGAGTGCCTTAAGGAATAGTTCAGATTCTAAAGGTCTTTTCCGGTATTTATGTTACTTACATTCATTCAAATTTTGCGAAAGTAAATTTTCTTGAAACGTTTGCGATTTCACTGAGTACAATATTTTTCGAATTGAATTCACTTGCCGTTGCTATAGAATTGAATTCACTTGCGTCTAAGATTAGATTTAATGAATTAACACAATTGAAGTGATGCAAATCAACACATTTAAGGAAAAGTGCTTAAAAGCTTAGGAAAATTAGAAAATTTGAAAAAAATTTTGGGCAGTCATATTTAACTGAAATGGTTTTGATATAATTTTATTGATAAATTTTAGCTAAATTAATAATATTCGGTTAACCAAAAGCATAGCATAAAGATTACTGAAGTTACGGCACAATGTACTTCATATATTAACAAATTCATATCGAATGATGGCTCTTCATTTCACAAAATGAAAAAAATATTAGAAAAATATGCAAAGCTAACTAACAATTTTGAAACTTTTTGTTACTAATCAACACATAAACAAAAATGTTTGCTTTTACCACAGTTATGAAATGGTTTTAAGAACATGCAAAAAATTTCATTTACTCCGATCCTAAATCCAGCTGCCAAAAATAGAATGAAACTGATATTTTAGTAAATCATTCATCATTCACTTAACAAATCAATCATGCTGCTGCGTCGTCATCAGGCACACCCAGGACAGCGATGCCATTCAACAACTGCCAATGGATGCATTCCTTGATTGGATGGATGCCTCACAGTGGATTGGTGGCAGTCGGGATTTGAGGCAGCGTCAAATTCAGTTTCCTGTCCTTTTCTACTCCTGCCACACAGCTCATCAGCAGCTGCGTTGTATTGCCGCATGTTCACAGTTAATTGCGGCTCAACCGCAGTTAATCGCATGTTACGCCTGCACGACAAGGGAGAAAGACAGAAAGGGATAGCAGTAGAGTGAGGGTGATAGAGAGAGAAAGAGAGAGAGAGGGGGGCGGGTAGAGTTGCCTCATTGCTTGGCTTGCTCCTTTGGGGCATATAAGTTACAGACAGGCAGTCAGGCTCTGCTCTGTCATTCCCTACGTCTGTTTGCGGTTTCAATTGTCACTTGATGTGTCGTGATTATGATACACTCATACCCATATGCATGTGTGTGTGTGTGTGTGTGTGTGTGTGTGTGTTTGTCTGTGTGTGTGTTGGCTATACAGTAATTTGTGTAAATGCGCTTGTCAAATGCGCCCGATTATATTTATTTGCTCATGTTTGTTTTGCTTTCAGTTAAATTTCTTATATCCTGTAGAAATTTTTGGATTAATTTATAGAAAAATTTAAATTAAATTCAATTTCGCAATAGTATCTTAACACATAACATACTTCATAGATAATGCATGTATATTCGATTTTCATATCATTTGAAGCATATAGACAGAAATTCAGAAAACCTTTTTCTGTAGAGAATTCTCTATAAGTATGATTGAGCTCTGTTACAGGGTATCTATCAGTCAAAAACTTATGACAAGCATTTAAATTTTGTTTTTCTATCATATTGCGCATACGCAGCTTGAGCCGGCCCCAGTTCAATTATAATAACTTGCTTTAATGTGCGAAATTTATGCTCTCACCTGCTGCCAGTGGCAAAAACAACAGTTACGATAACAAAAACAACTCTGTGTGTTTGTGTGTGTGTGTGTGTGTTTATACATATGTGTGTGTGTGTGTGTGTGTGTGTGTGTGTGTGTGTGTGTGTGTGTGTGTGTGTGTATTTAGAAACTTTTTCGACAAAAGTCAAACGAGCTTAGAGAGCTGACTTGGCAGCAGGTGCGTTCGATGCTCGACTACGACAACTTTAACACTTGCCCCTCACGACCTCAACTCTACTTCCCTTCCATTCCGCTCTGCCCAACGCCCCCCTTTGTTTTCATGCTGGCAGCAAACGATGTTGCGTAAAAATTTATAGCGCTTCTAAGTAATTGAGAATTTTTATTTTTGGCATTCTTTTTTTTTTCTTGCTTTTGTGTGTCAATCTAACTGGCGGCAACTTTAGACCAGCTCTAAAGTGTTAAGGGCTAAAAATAGCTTAAAAATTAGCCGGCTGTCTGATAAGCTTAGTTATGTTGCACGTTTGGGGGCGGGTGGGCAGAAACAGACAGAGAGTTGCCTATCTGTGGCACGCCCAGTTGTGCCAGAGCATGTACATATTTGAATAGCAACATGGCTCATATTCAACTAATTAGGCGAGTTTCGCAAATACATTTTCATTATTGTAATTTTACACTACTGTGTGCAGAGAAGGAAGCAAAATAGAAAATATAGAACCCATAAGGAATGCTCTTATCAAGTGTGTTCCAACTATCAAATGCCCTGTATAGTCTTCTTATAATAAGTATGTATACGACAAGTACAAGTCTCTTTCAATCCTTATTTGTGCTAAGGTTAATATATATTTTTATTGAGATTATGGAGAAAATATTGCTGCAAAATAATCTTTGATATTTTAATCGTTATGTTGTTTGACTATTTTCAATAATTTCAATTCGATTGAAAAATTTAAAAATTTCTTAGTTAAGAAAAATATTTCACGAAAAACATTAAATATATTTAAAAACGTTCTAGGTATCATATATAGCAGGTTGAATTATCTTTTTTTGGAATTCTCTTTTTGTTGATCGGATGGTTATAGCTGAAGATATCTTTAAGAATATAGTCCTAAAATACAAAAAAACAAGTAAGAATACTCTAGTCGAGTGTGCCCGACTACGAGACTCCCTGCTCCCAACTTGCATTTCAAGCAGTTCAGCGACAACACAAGCAAGCAGTGCACTAAACTCATAAACTGCTTGTCAAACTGTTGTTGCTGCCATCTGATACGGGTGTAACACAAGCAAGCAGTGCACTTAACTCGTAAACTGCTTGTCAAACTGTTGTTGCTGCCAACTGAGACGGGCGTAATAGATTCTTCTATAACTTTTGTGCTATTTATCCGATCGTGTTGAAATTTACACATCCGAAAGACATTAATTAAACATACATGTGTACCAAAAATTAAAGCTTAATCTTTAAAATTGTGGCTGTGGGAGTCTTTTGCGATTTGCGCGGGTGCGGGGGGGTGCATCCGAAATTTGAAATAAACTTGATCTGCGTATGGTAACAGGAACCTGCATGCCAAGTTTGGTGTCTCTAGCTCTTATAGTCTCTGAGATCGACGCGTTCATACAGACGGACAGACGGACAGACAGACAGACAGACGGACATGGCTAGATCGTCACGGCTGTTGATGCTGATCAAGAATATATATAGTTTATATAGTCGGAAATGCTTCCTTCTGCCTGTTACACACATTTGCAGTACTTTATAACTCCCTTTTTCCCATTTTTAACAGGGAGCAGGGAACAGGGAGTAAAAACCGCAATTGCTCAATAACTGCACGTAGTTTTTGAAAACGGTGATTAGAGTTTTCTTTGTATGCATTCTCTCTACCGAAATCTACCATCAAACCTCGTGCACCAAACAAAAAATGTCATTTTGCCGTCCTTTTTTCGGAAATAGGTTCGATTGTTATGTAACAAACATTGAAAAACACTATAATACCCTTTTCTCAACCGATTTTTAATGGGAATCGAGCTTAAAAAATGCCAGTGAAGAAACTAGCGCAAAAAAGTAGGCAACGTGCAGGCAAACTTTCATAAAAGGCCGCCCTCAGGGTGTCGTTGGGTGGGGAGTGGGGAGGGGAGGGGAAGGTAGAGGAGCACACTGACTACGACACATGTAGGCTGGGGCATTTGCATATGCATCTGTACATGCATACGGTAAACCTGCAGCTAAAATGCAAAAGCTACTAAAGCAGCGGAAAAATAGACACACATACACACACAACATATAAAAGGAGAGTCTGACGGTGACATGTACAGAAAAGCAAAGAGTGAGAGATAAAGAGAAAAAGAGAGATAGAGAGACAGAGAGAGAGGATAAGTTGTGAATGTGTCTTGCGGTAAGGCTTTATAAATTAAAACATTACTGGGCTATAAATGTTTTCTAAATCAAAAATATGGTATATCCTTACAGATAAATAAGCAAAACTTGGTTTACTTTATTGAGAAAATTATAAATAATTTTTACATTAGACTGTACAAAAGTTAGCTTTTTTTAAATAATAATGTCCGTCTTTTTAAAGTGTGGTTTTATTAAAATAAAAATTAAATTTTAAGCTTTAAGCGGTTCGCGGAGGCTCTAAGGAAACATATACGTATACAACATGTAGGTTTTTATCAAACAAATCTTGAACCCATTTCAAAAGCTGTTAACTTTTAAAAATTGTCGACAAAATGTTGGAATTATGGATCAGCAATGAAATATGATCTGTATAGAAAATGCTAATACTCATCATTTTAAGTCGGGTTACCTTGAAATCATAGAGTATTGCACTCAACAGTTTTTGAGCTTAATTTTTGAACATTGATTTCTTTTTGTCAAGACTTGTATAAATTGTTCATTTTTATACTCCTTTTTTAATTTTTTTAAAAAAAAAAAAGGAAAAAAGCGTATATTGGGTTTGTGAAATGTCCGTCTGTCCGTCCGTCCGTATGAACGCAGGTTTTTTCCACAGTTTTGAAGCTAGAGCAACCAAACTTGGTATACATGTTGGTGTATACCATTGGCAGACAAAGTGTCAACCAAATTTTAATTGATGGCAAAACTTGAAAGATTTGAGCAGAAATTCAATTGCCACGCCCACTGACTCCGCAAAGAGGCGAAAAAAAGAGTATATCGCAGTCGGGTGCATCCGACTGCAACGTTCTTACTTGTTTTCTCCACATTTTGGCAAACAAAAGCAAACGGACATGGCTGGTTATACTCTGCCTTAATGCTAATAACAAACATTAAATGTATATATGTATGTATGTATATATACTTATTATTATGTATTTAAGGGAGTCGGAGACATCTCTTTTAATGCGTTACACTTTGTTTAACAAAGCATCCGCAATGCATATGGAAGAATATGATCATTTCTAATTTATTACCCCATGGGGCCAAACTCTGGCCGAAATTGATATACCCTTTTAACAATTTTTAAAGGGTAAATAAATTTAAACTAAAGTTAACATCGACTGCTGAAAAATTGAGTATATAAACCAACACTGCGGATGAGTGATATACAAATATTTAGAGCCTCCGCGAACCACTTAAAACTCAAAATTAAATTTTTATTTTTATTTGTAAAATTTTGATATTAATTTTTCATATTTGTTAAATTTAGGAAAATGCATTGTTAAGTCTAAACAGTTATAAAAAAGGTAGAAATATTTATAACGCTAATTTGTAATTTCTGACAAATGCTAAATTACGAAGACTCCAGTTTCCGAGTGTATACTGTATTGGGTATGTGCCTTGCTTTATCTGCATGAATGAAATTTTACTACAGATTTTGAATCCAAGTCAAATTAGGCTTTAATGTTTGTAAATGCTCCTCGTCCTTAGTTTTTTTTAAAAAAAGTGTATTAAAATACCTATCAAGTAAACTGACTATTTTGAAAATTAACTGGGCTACATTGACTTCCGGTTCAGGCTGTAAGTATTGTCTCTGACCTTATCGCATTGATCATTTCGTAGCTTGCATTTCTCATAAAGTCATTGCTCACATTCTTTGTAGTGGCCTAAAACTGTCGTCAATTGTTGGCCTACTGTTGCAATGGCCTCAAAATGTTTGCAGTTAGTCACTAACTCTAGCTTCTTTCTAACTGTCTAAGTCGCTCTGGCTCTCTCTCTATGTCTATCTCTCGCTTGCTGACTCTAGGAGCCTACTAAGCCCAAAACCATTAACACTTGTTTCTGTCATTTTACATGAAAAGCGGAAGCGCTTTTGTTTCTGTGCAACAAACAAGTTTCCTTGCGCCCAGCGACGACTGCCACTGCCACTTGCCACTTGCCGGCTGCCCCTGGCCTACTCAGCCAGGCTGCTACTACACTCACCTAGAAACGCAAAAGAGAGTGGTGCGGGGGGAGGACTGTTTGTATGCAGGACTTTTATTTTTTGACATGGGTATCCGTATCCTAGATTCATTTGTAGCTTTGTGCCTGTTTCCAGCAGCAGGCGCCCGTTTATTTGCTTGTTTTTCACTTTGACGTTCTTCCGCTACCGCTCGCATTCCCCTTAAACCACACCCTCTCTAACTTCACGACTAAGCAAGCCCGATCCCGAAAAACCCGCCAGCGCTGTTAAATACTTGTATGTACATTATAACTCGAGCGGCTGGCATGTCAGGCCATGTTGGATGTTGGATGAGGGTGCCGCTTGCATGTTGCCTGCTTCGTTGCTTAGCTGCTTGGCCACCAAAACTTTTCTATTCTCTGTGCAGCTGTCAACGTCAAGGCGTGGCTTTTTGCCTACTTTTTAGCCATTTTAGCTTACCTGCCCCCAAGCTACACTGTGGCCACACAACTTTATCATTTAAAGGTGTTTAGATTAGATTTGCCTAGAATATACGTGTTTTTCGTTATATTTAAACAAAGGCCATATAACATTATATGCATGATCTTTTGCTAAACATACAATTCCCACTAAAACTTAATTCAAATGAAAATGACTATGCGTCGATTTTTCAATGCAACGGTTAAGGTTTTCCATTCGTTAAAGTCCTGTTAAACATAGTTTTCTCAAGTTTTTATACCCTTGAAAAGGGTATTATAATTGTGTCACGAAATGTGTAACGCATTGAAGGAGACGTCTCCTTTGTATATTCGTGAACAGCATCAACAGCCGAGTCATGTCCGTCTGTCCGTCCGTCTGCCTGTCTGTTTATATGCGAACTAGTCCCTCAGTCATAGAAACTTGGCACAGATGCTTATTCTTTCTGCAAGCAGTACATATGTCAAAATCGGTTGAAAACTAATTTTTTGTGTGAAAAACTTATTTGTTTTTCAAAATAGCTCAACCAAAGTCACTACGTTGAAGTTTTAGCACTTTTCACACATGTTGACAACATTTAGTTGAAATCGGACTACTATAATATGTAGCTGCCATGGGAACGATCGGTTGAAAAATAAGTTTCTGTATGAAAAACTTTTGCGTTTTTCAAAATAAGTCGACCCAACTCACTGTATCTAAATTAAATCACGTTATACACGTGTCAAAATCGGATCACATCATCTTATGGCTGCCATAGGAACGATCGGTTGAAAAATAAGTTTTCTAATGCAAATCTTTATTGCAATGGTATATATCTTCGGCACACCGAAGATAACATTTCGTTCTTGCCTTTTTTTTTTTAATTTCTAACTAGAAGTCATCTGATCATTAAAGCACTTTGGAATATTCGTGTAATACTGTTGTATGCAACTTTTTTGCTTATCATCCGATCAGGCTGCAACTCATTTTGAAAGATCTTTGGGAAATATCATTCGACACATACTTCACCAACTTCGGAAAACTCAAGATCGTCGACAAATTTATTTTCAGAGAGCAGTATGAAAATTTATTTGCACTCCCCTATACAGAAAATGCGGTTGTAAAGGTCATATGGAGCAAAGGACGGGATATCTGCATGCTCAAGAAATTCCTGTTGGTTCCGATAAGAAAAATATATGGAATTCGGAAACTGCAGGATAAATTTCAAAATCATTCCCCTCTCTACTACTCTGCCCAAAAATCATAGCTCGTGTGGGTCATTTCGGGGCATGGGGTCCAAGGGCAAATAATTTGCCGGGCAACGCCGGTATAAGGAAGTATTATATAAGATGAGTTTTGTCACCGTTGACATTTCCGTCCCAATTCCATCTTTCAGCAATTCACTGAATATTCATTCACTTTATTTTCTTTCTTATCATCTATTTTCAAATTTCTATCTATCTCTGTCCCTCTCTGTTTCTCGCTCTCTCTTACAACTATGCTGAAGAGACAGCAGCAGAATTTTTCAGTATGACTTTGATACTGAAACGAATAAATTTGCTCATCTTTTACTTAACCCGGCCGCGTTTATGCGTAACCTCTGAATGCTTTATCATGCATACACGAACTGCCACGCCCCCTAGAAAATTGAACGAGTATTCGTATTCATGCGGCACGTGATTCAATGAGACTCACTCTGCATTGGCGCCTTGCTCAATCTGAATACTTTCGGGCATTTATATATGTATGTATGTATATACATACATATATATATATATATATATATATATATATATACTTATATGTATATATATATATACTTATATGTATATATACTATACCATAGGTGTTTTGCAAGTTCTTCAACAAAATTAATTTATAAATTTATCATAAAGCCGACACCAAAATCCAATGCACTCACACACACACACGCACACACATACACACACACGCAGAGACAGAAAACATCAAGAATGAATCGAAGACACCAAAGAAATTTAAGTTGGGCCAACTCATCGACGCTGACGATGCTGGACCAAGATGATATGTGAATGAGGATGTGTATTTTGATGATGATGATGATGATGATGCTGATGATGATGACTGCGCTTGCATAAACGAGTTTGCCCTTAAGTGTGTGGGTGGTCAGGACATGTCTGTTTGTATGTATATGTGTATGTGTGTGTGTCTGTGGCTGTTCCGAATCAATGCGTGAGCAGCATTTTCAATGCGTTCGGACCCATCTACAATGCTCCACATTTAGCTTCAGCTCATCCTCATTGAACTGATTTACATTCACAGTTATTTATGCAGACTCACATAGAAAGCATGCAAAGATTTTCAGCAGGTTACGGCTCTAGCTTAAACTCCGGCTGCGACTCTACTGGGCGCTTTGCCAGATATCCAGAGATGGAAAGGCAGCATCTCGCCTAGAGCATCTGCCCCGGCCGCATACAATTAGCTGCAACTGTAATTAAAGCAATTGTACCATAAATCTTTTGCCAATTTAATGGCAAATGCTCCAAATGGGCGTACCACACAGCTCTAACAGCAGGTGGGGGCAGGGGTGTGGGTGTTGGCGTGGTCGGAGTCGGGGTCGCTTGTGCCAAGTAATTGTTGCCAAAAAAAAAAGAAAAGAGGAAATTCCAAATTAATATAAATTTAATAGTTGGCTGGCAGTTATGGTCCACACACATAGAATAGCATAAATGAGCAGAGAAAGGGATTGCAATGGACAAAGAATAGTAATTAAATGCATCCATAAACACAGAAATCGCGTTGAATTTACAATACCCTGTATTATAAAAATAATGACTCTTACGACGGAACAGAGTACAGTTCTTGTCTATAAAATCACCACAGTTTTATTGCAATATGTACCGTAAGGTGACCCTAAAAGAATGCTCTTCATAGTATTTCGGTTCCATAGATTAACAGCTTTGTTCTGAATTACACTTTTAAATCAATTCCAATTCCAAATACAGATAGAAATGAAATGAGCTTAGTAGAAAACTAAGCTACTTAATTGAAGTATTGAAGTTGCAGTCGGATGCACCCGACTGCGATACACTCTTTTTTAGCCTCTTTGCGGAGTCACAAGTGGGCGTATTGAGCAATAAAAATGTATGAAATAAATTAAGATAGATACATATATAATATAGTATTATTAAATTTAAGTAATATGATTATGTTTTCAAGCCTTTTTTGAATAGTACGATAATTTTAGGTTCTTTGCACTTGTAGCACTAGGAAATTTATAAGCAAATAAGCTAAACTAAACTTGGCAAGACTCAAACTTATAGACCCAATGCAGAGCCATAAAATGAAAACAAAAACTAATTAGACAATTATCTCTCTCTCACTCTTACCCGTTCTCTCTCTCCCTCTCTCCGCCACACTTGGCTGACATTCAACAGGAATTGAAATTCCAAATTAATAACTGTAACGCGGTATTTGCTGGTACACATCCAAAAACTAAATGCTTGCCCCTGCTCCGAGTAGGCGTTGCAAGCGGAGAGAGAGAGAGAGAAACAAGTGACATCATATGTATTTGGATACATAGACTGACTATTCAATACTGTGATAATACACACTGGGTCCAGCTTCGAGTGATGGAAATGTTGGAAGCCAAGCCCAAGGCAAAGTCCATGACCAAGATCAAGAGCACGACCAGGACTATGATCAAGACCAAGTCCAGATCAAAGCGCAGTTCACCGCGTCTCTACGATACGGATGATTTGCCCAAGTTTATGCAGCCTTTGATGGTCTCTCGGCTTGGACAGCCCGAACAACGAGCACGTCGCCCAAAGTCAGAGATTGTGCGAGAATTGAAACGTCTGCGTGCGTTGCCCGTGCGCCTCGATGATGATGATGATGTTGATGATAAGCTGAAGGTGAAGCAGTTGTCCATGGCAGCGGCAAAGCAAGTGCGTACGCTGGAGCAGCTGAATGGACTGCGTCTGACCCGGCACCGCATTGAACAGCTGCTGCAGAGCGCCAATTTTGAGCAGGCGGTGCGCAATTGTTTTGTGAGGATCAATATTAATGAATTGAATGTGCTTCCAGAGTATCGCATTGCGGAGATTGTGGATGTTGTGGAGCTAAATGAGGGCTACTATGTGGGAAATATGCCCACTAATATTGCACTCAATCTGCGCTATGAGGATCTGTTAGAGAAGCACGAACTAAATGCCATCTCCAATATGGCATTCACGCGCGAAGAGTTCGAACTGTGGCGGGATAATTGCATTTGTCAGGGCATCGACTGGCCCACAACGGAGCTGCTGGCTCGCAAAAAGATCGAGATATATCATGCACTCAACAGCGAAATCAAACTCACATCCATGCTGCAGCAGACCGGCGTGTTGCCACTGACGGTGCCAATGCGTCCAGTGCCCCGCCTGGGACTACTCGAGCGTGTGGGTGGCGTTTATCCTTGGAAACTACAACGACCAGAGCCACCATCACCGCCACCAGAGCTGGGGGAGGAGAATCAAAGCCTGGAACTGGACGCAGCAGCAAGTTGCGAAGAAGCTTATGAGCCACTCAAGACAGAGCTGGAGCTGGAAACCCTTCACGAGGAGCTGGAAGCACAACGTTCGGCTTATGTATAGCACCAATCGAAATTCGATAATTCCTTGTTTAGGTTTTCATTCAAATAAATTTAACAAGTTGCAGCTACAACAAAAAGCAAAAACACAAGAAAATCTCTGTGAACGGCAGTCCACGCTAGTGACGAAGCAAGCAATTAGATTCAAAGATGTTCTATGGCAGTCCGATCAACTCGAACGATGTACGCATCCAAAGGTATTAATTTAACTTAGTGCATGCTGAGACTTTTGGTAACTCAAGTGGTAAAGGTTTCTTTCAAATGCTACCTTTGCCCTAATCCTACAACTCCTTCTAAAGTTATCATCCTGAATCCAACTTCGCACTGTGGTCAATAATACAAAGATCCTGCTGGCATCAGGGAAATGTGCAGTTAGTACGATAAGGAATCGAGTAAGGCTGTCAAGCATCTGTAAAATCTGATGGAATATCATTTCATTAAGTTATCTTAAAAACAAAAAAAAACAAAAAAAAAATAGCTCATATAACTCCTTTTTCAATCAGCTCCAATGGCAGCTATAAGATATAGTGCTCCAATTTGGAATTCTTAACAGTTTGCATCACTTTGCAAGCTGGGATAACTTTTCCAGCAAGCCCAAGTGAAATGAAATGGCAGTTAAATATTGTCAATAAGGAAAACAAGTTAAATTAAATGCAAATAGCAAACTAAATGGATGGTACGAGATGCAGGGTTTCTTGTGGGACGGATTAGGCAGTGTGACAATCACACGACTGATGAGCAATTACAAAATGCAAAATTAGCGACGCGAAGCGCCTTAGCAAGCAGCAGGCAGAGAGAATCTTGAGAATACCGAGTCCTTTTTGGGTACGAGCAGACAGGCCAATTAATTAATATTTAATTTATAGCCTGAGCAATTGTGACAAGAATTTCATCAAGTTCTCGTTTGTTGTTCTTTTTTTTCGGTATTATTTTTTTTTTTTTGTTATTTTTATACCCTTGCAGAGGGTATTATAATTTTTTCACGAAATGTGTAACGCACTAAAGGTGACGTCCCAGAAAAAAAATTGTATATTCGTGATCAGCATCAACAGCCGAGTCGTGTCTGTCTGTCTGTCCGTCTGTTTATGTGCGTTTTTCAAGACTTTGTTCTAAAGCTATAATGATGAAACTTGGCACACATGCTTCTTCTTATTGCAAATAGTATCTTTAGTCGAATTGGCCAGATCGGACCTAACCTATAGCTGCCATGGGAACGATCAATTAAAAATAAGTTTTTGTGTGAAAAACTTTTTTTGTTTTTCAAGATAGCTCAACCAAACTTATTTTCCCTATGATTAAGGACAGTCTAGGACCACTATATCTTATACCTGCCATAGGAACGATCGGTTGAAAAATTAGTTTTTGTATGAAAAACTTTTGTGTTGTTCGAAATATCTTGACAAAACTATTTATATCTAAATTAAAGCACGTTCTACACATGTTGAGCAAATTTTCTCAAATTCGGATCACTATATCTTATAGCTGCCATAGGAACAATCAGTTGAAAAATAAGTTTTCTAATGCAAGTCTTTTCTGCAAGAGTATATATATTCGGCGCGCCGAAGATAACATTTCTTTCTGGTTTTTTTACGAAATGGGTCTCGATTTTTTGAAAAGTTTTTTCCAAAAGTAAACTTAATCCATTTTTTATTTTAGCTGTTCATATCTTACAAATTTGCAACCAATCGATCAAAACAGAAGATACAGGAAGACAGGTCTCTGCTTGAAGTTTTATTGCGACTTGTGTAGCATTGTGTGTTAAGAAATCTTAAGTCTGCTTGAAGGGTATATTTTCAGTTGAATTTAAAAAATATGGAAATTCCTTACTCGATTTCTCATCATTTTTCGAGGCACACGGAAAATTCTTGCTGCTGCATACTTTGCAGTGTCATTTTTATAATTTTTTGTTCGCCGTGTGGCATTTTTTCTGCGCTCGTCTAATTAACTTGAAATGAGTTTTTGTGCCCATCTTGCTCACACTCTCATTTGCCATCTTGCTCTCTTGTGTGTGTGTGTGTGTTGAACAAATATTTATATATTTTGTTTTTGCTTGCGCAAAATGTCACTTAATAAATTTGACGACTGTTTTATGTTGTCGCTTTGGCCCTTAAAATGAAAATGAAAATAAAAATAATATAAAATAACATAAAATGAAATGAAAAGTAAAGGAAACGAAACGTAACGTAACGTAACGTAACGGGGAAATTGTGGCAAAAACTAGAAAGCAACACGCCCATTACAACACGTAGTGGTCGTAAATATAAAACTTTGCCACGCCCAACACACAACCAAATAAATAATTGTGTGATGAAGTTGCACGGGGGTGGTACGTGAAGACTAACTGAGTTAACCTTGACCCCGTGGCAGGTTAGGGTTACGCGTGAGTGTGTGCGTGGGTGTATATATATATCTTACTCTGGCCAAGTATGAACAGCATCAAATGCGTGTAGCCAGGATCTTAGGTTGCCTGGCGATGTTACCATAATTCGCCATTTTAATTGCGCATCAGCCCTTGAGCAAGAAACTGGGCTACAAAGCTGAAATAATTATATTTAATTTAAGATTTAATGCAGCCAGGGAAATTTGTGTGTTATGATCCTACGTTCCCGCCCCCCTTTACAGCCTTTAGAACTTTTCTACATTTTAATTTCACTCTTACATTACATTTTTCGGTCGGTTTTGTTTTTGCTGTTTTTATTGGCCCACGCGGCGTATGAGTTACATGACACAAATACGAGTAAGTTCAAGTAAAAGTTATTTGCATTGTGTGGACAGAGAGGGGCAACCGCAGCATGAGGATGAGGATGAGCAAGCGGCACATGTTACAAGCTCCACTCGACTTTTGACTTTTGCAAGTGCCTGACGGGCATCCAGAGCCGTGTGGTCCGGGGTCCGGGGTCCGAGTCCGGGTCTGGGTCTGGGTCTGGGTGCGGGTTCGAGTGCGGGTCCAAAATTCTGATGTCGTCTGACGTTTGGCTGTGTTGATGTTGATGTTGCGACTTTTGGTCGGATTAAATGCGCAGCTACACCTGGTGACATATCTTCGAAAACAAGTGTGCAGATGGGTGATGGCAATCAACGAACATCAAAATTCAACGTTCTACTTTAGCCATTCAGCAAGAGCAAGAGCAACAGCTACAGCAACAGCAACGACAGCAATGCAATAGAAGGAGTAGTAGAAACAGAAGCAGCAGCAGCATTTACAAGGACATCGTCCCAGCATCAGCATCAGCATCAGTCAAAAACTTTGCCAGCAACTGAATTATGTCATTGGTTGACAGGGCGCGCACAGATGTAGATGCTGTGGTTATCATCATCGTGGTGAGGCGAGAGGAGATCGGGCAGAGTGGGCAGTGGGTAACAGTTGATGGCTGATTCGTACAGCAATGGATCTGGATGTGGATCTGTATTTGGAGGTAAACGGCGCCACATGCATTGCAACATGGCAATGGGGCAAGGCTAAATAAGAATGCCAACCAACATGTCACAGTGTGGCAAATGCATTGCACAAAACTTATTACTTAAGTTAGCTAAGCAAAATCGAATCTCAATACGATTTCGTAAAATCCTTTTCTACACATTAAATAAAAAAATAATAGTACCATGTTGGAAAGCCAAGAAAATGAATTAAAACTAAACCATTTAATGAATGAAACTGGACAGAGGGAGAGAGCAAAGCAGAGAGAACTGAAAACAGGAATGAATCAGAGAGTAGCTATTCTCAATTCCGAAGATGTTTGAAAAAATCAGTTTAAAAAGTTTTGCTTTTGAGTTAAACGAATGAGCAGCACTCGAACTTGTTTTTATTTTTAAATAGAAGGATCGATTGATGTTTCCATCGAAAACCGGAACAGGATCAGAAAACTACGGTATACATGTTGATTTATAAAATGGGCTGGCAAAGTGCAAATTATCACTATTAAATTATTGTTTCAGAAGCTATCGTCTTATCTTATCAATTATCCCAAAAATATGGAAAAGTGTATGTCCGACTACGGGACTCCCGCTCCCAACTATCACTTCAAGCAGTTCAGCGGCAACGCAAGCAAGCAACGCACTTAACTTTTGCAATGCCTCTAAAACTGCTGCTTCTGCCTTTTTGCGATTTGTGAGGGTGCGGGGAGGTGTACAAGAAATTTGAAATAAACTTGATCTGCGTATGGTATACAGGAACCTACATGCCAAGTTTGGTGTCTCTCGCTCTTATAGTCTCTGAGATCCACGCTTTCATACGGACAGACGGATAGACAGACAGACAGACGCACATGGCTAGTTCGTCTCGGCTGTTGGTTTTGATCATGAATATATGTACTTAATAAAGTGGGAAATGCCTCCGTCTGCCTGCTAGATACATTTGCAGTACTTTATAACTCCCCTTTTCCAATTTTTAATGAGAACAGGGAGTAACAAGTAAGAATGCTATTGTCGAGTATGCCCGACTACAAGACTCTCTGCTCCCAACTTGCATTTCAAGCAGTTCAGCGGCAACGCAAGCAAGCAGCGCACTTAACTTGTCAAGTGCCTATAAAACTTTTGTTCCTGCCTGCTGAGACGGGAGAAAATAAATTCATCAATAACTGTGGTGTTTGTTATCCGATCACAACGAAATTTACGACGCTGATAAACATTGATAAAATAAATATGTGTACCAAAAATCGAAGCTAAACCTTTAATTGTGGCTGTGGGAGTTTTATTCGATTTGTCCAAGGCGGTGCATCCGAAATTTGAAATAAACTTAAAAAAACAATATAAAAATGTTATTTAGGAAATATCATATTAACCATAATTTATGAAACTAAAAACGAACTTATTTTTCGTCTGTGTAATATTCAAAACAGCTAACGAATTTTGATTTCGACTAATTTGATCAAAATTGGTAATATGTTAACAAAACGGACTATTTTGAATGGAAATTCGTTGTTCTCAGTAAATATATTGAAATATATTAGGTTTTATCCAACTGTTTTAATACTGCTGTGCGGAATCAACTTACAACATTTTGAATCAAACAAACTACTTGAAACTGCTTTTGCAAGAGTTTTTTTTTCCTATTTTACCAGCTCCAATATTTATCACTTTTGACCCACTGTGCCAGGCTACCGGTTCACAGTGGCTTGGTTTTTCCAGGCAGTCATTACATGCCGCACATTTTTTGCGTATTCCAATTTTCATTTCTTTTTTTGTTCCTTTTTTTTTTGTTATTTTCTTTGGTTGCCTTCGTGCCACAGCGCCTTGAATATGTCTCCTCAATTTTATTAAAATTATGGAAATGAATGAAATACTTATCCACTGCTGATGCTGCTTTCCCTTCTACCCATCCTCTTTCTCTGCCTGCGACATCTTTTGAGCGAAGCGATTTTTATCGAAAATTGCAGCAGTCGTTTTCCACGCCCAGTGTCATGCCCCCTTTCCCGTCTGCCATACGCCCCTGGTTGCATGCTGTCCCCTGGCAGCTTTTGTAATCCATTTCGTTGATGCGAATTCAATTCGATGTGCAGAATGTTACCTGCAACTTCCATTTCCACTCATTTGCATGTCCGAGTTGTCGGATATAGCTTCGATTCCAATTGAGATACAAATTAAAAATTCCAATTTCGATTTCGAGTGAGTTTTTTTTTGTTTTGGTTTTCTTTTTCTTTTTGTTTTGTATTTATTTGTTTCATTGGGCAAGCGCTGCTAGTTTTGTATGCTTTTGAAAATCAAGGCAGCTAGCATTTAGTTGTTTTATAATTACATTTAATTTAATTTCTTAGCTTTATTAAGGATATTTTGTTGCCGTTTCATTACATTTTCGTAACGGTTTGTTTTTCTTCTGCTTTTCTGCATTTTCTTCAGCTCCCTTCACCAGCAGCGAGCAGCACTCGAACAGCTGTAAAAGTTGTTCAAGTTTGTTGTTCATTAGCGAACAAACTTGACACCAAAGTCAGCAAAAAGGGGGCCGTTCAACTGGCGCCACCTGGTGGCGACCGGCGTATTTAGCAGGCTGTCACTAATTGCATCGAATGGGGGAGGATGAGGGGGTTGGGCTAGAAGATGGGCTTGCATAACTCGCACATTTCATCTGGCTGCATTCGATGCATTTTGCTCTCTCCGACCCGTTTGACAATTTGATTTGTCACAATATTTTTCGCATTTTGCACATCAATCACAGCAGTTTTCCGGCCAGTTCCACATCCATTTCCACTTCTAGCTCTGGTTCTAGTACCAATTCTAATTCGATTTAGTTGCACTTCAAAATGAAAGCTAACCTTATTTCGCTTTCGCCTTAATTTCGCCAACTACTCGCATATATCCTTGCCACAAACTGTGTTGCATACTTTCTGGCTCATTCGCAAGCTGAATTGCCTTAATGTTATTTTTTCTTCACTTTTGCATTTGCAAATTATCGAAGTTAAGTGCACAGAGTTGCCACCGTTTTCAAAGTACATAGTTATCTTGGCTACAATTAACTATTTCTTAAATTGACCATAAACTTATGATCAACATTGGGGTTTATTGATCTTGTCCCTTGTATTAATGAAGTAAAAGCATTGATGTGTTGTTCTGAAACATCGATGTTTTTACATAATTAGCTCGTATCGATATTGCAGAAGACTTTTAATTGCAGTAATATAATACTAAACATTTACAAGATTTCAATTTGCAAGCACATTATTAGTTTGACTTTTCGATGCTTCAATCTATACAAAATGGATCAAATTTCTTAAGTCCATTTTATATTCATTTAAAGGCAAATACATCAACTGCATCATCCGTTATTTATTTTTTAACAAAAACATGTAATAATTGTTGAAAAAGTTTCATAAATGTTGTTCTTTTAAACTTAAGTAATGACAATATATACTTTATATAATTTCATTAGTTTTTCATTATAATAAGATAGATATAAGATAAAGTGATCCGATTTTGATAAAATTTGGTCAACATGTGTAGAACGTGCTTTAATTTAGATATAGTGAGTTTGGTCGAGATATTTTGAAAAACAAAAAAGTTTTCAATACAGAAACTAATTTTCCAAACGGTCGCTTTTATGGCAGCTATAAGATACAGAAGTCCGATTTCGCTGAAATTTTGTCATCATGTATAAAGTGTCCTTAAACTTAATTTAAGTGTTTTTGGTTGAGTTATTTTGAAAATCACAAAAGTTTTTCATACAAAAACTCATTTTTCAACCGATTGTTCCTATGGCAGCTATATGTTATAGTGGTCCGATTTGGCCAATTCAACTATAGGTACTACCTGCAATAAGAAGAAGCAGCTGTGCCAAGTTTCATCAAGATAGCTCTAGAACAATGTCTTGAAAAACGCATATAAACAGACAGACAGACGGACAGACGGAAACAAGCCTGTTTCTGCCTAAAATAAAATAAAGTCAACAATAACTTTTTTTAATTTTTCTAAGAAGTTACTTTGACAGCTTCTTTGCGTTTTTAAGATCTTTAGACTTTGGCAATGTTTTGTTCTTAATTGTGTTAATCGTAATCTATAAATAAGTCCATCGATGAACAATTCTCTTTTATTATTTGTAGCGAAATTGAGCAGAAAACATATTATGGAACTAAAACCAAGATATAGGCATAGTTTTGGTTGGACAATTAGCGCCATGGACTGCAACGCTTTGTCCAGTGCAGATGACAGCTTAGAAAAATCACCGGGGCGAAAGCTGGTCCCGTATCTCTCAGTGTGTGTGTGTGTGTATGTGTGTGTGTGACGCAAGTTTGAAGTGGTTGTCACTGCCGTCGACCGCCTGTCAGCAGACAAATGTGACACATTTGCGGCATATTGTCATCTCGCTTGAATGTTGGCTGGCAGCTTCATCATTAGTCATCTTGAAGTGGGCGTTGAGTGGAATTATGCAAAAAGTTGTTGCCTCAAAGTGACCAAAATCACGCGCTAAACAACAATAACAACAATAAATGGCATTCCACTCAAAGCCAAAGTCAAAGCTATAACTGTGACTGGTGGACACTTAGTAACTATAAAGTTGGCATCAGTGGGGCATGTTCGGAATGGGGCTAGACTGTATGGGACAGGGACTTCAATATGAATGGGGCTGGAGTGAAGTGGAATGAAGAGCTGGTGTTCAGCACAGAGGCTGCCAAATTAATCTTATTTAATTTGAATTTTTATATGTATGTAAATAATGGAGAACTCACCCAGAAAAGCCGCCAAAAACTTTTGTTCGAAATTTTTATTATTAAATGGCTGCGGACAACGACAGCAGAGAGGCGTTCATGAATGATGAGTGGGAGGGTGAACTGGTATTTTTGTGGCACGTGCGGCGGCGGCTACTTGTGAACACTTTCCAATTTGTTGAATCCGCAGCAGCAAAACAATTTGTGACCCCTAAAAACTGCAAACAACGCGACTAGCTGAACGATGGCACGCAAAGAGGGGGCAGCCTGGCAAAGTGGCAGTGTGGCAGAGTGGCAGTCGTCGCACCTGCTGGAAACTGGGAACTGTTAGCTGGTTGCTGGACAAGGGCCGGGATACGCAGCAACCTGTCCAAATGTGTGTCTTTCTGCGGCAACGCGGCACGAAAATGATTTATGACAAAGCTTTGCGCCTGGCAGGGATTTGGTTCGGGTTCGTGTTCGGGGACGGGTTCGGGATCGGTTGGCTGCCTGCTGGAAGAAGACAGCCATGGCAGAGGGCAGTGGCTGGTGGCAAGGGGGAGAGTGCAGGGGTTCAGAGGGCAGCCTGACCGTGTCGCATTTGTCGCATAAATGCAAAGTGTTTTAAAGTTGTTGTTGATTTTGGGCAGTGCCAGCCTGAGATTGAGCGACTATATGGGGAGAGAGAGAGAGAGAGAGAGATATGAAATATGTGCGAGTATGTACAGTTATGAAGGGCATAACACGGCAAAAGTTCACAAAAGGTGACATCAAGTTGACGAGGCTAAGATAGATGAGCGCAGAGCATACTCCTCAAGGTTACCTTTGTGTTAAACAAGACAAAAAAAAAAGAAGAAAACTAATGTGAATTTAAGTAAGACTGCATAAAGCTCAAATTTATTTCATAAACATTTAGTTTGCTGCTGGAAATGTAATTCGGTGACCGAGTTTTGTTAGTGGATTTCTGTAGATGATATATCCACAAGTAAAGCCACATTTACTGCTTTCGAAAACTACGTGCTGTTTTTGAAATAATCGAGGTTTTTGTTTTTTTGCGATGTAGCGTTATGTTTATGTATATATCTTTAGTTCAAGTCACTCAAGTCAACCAAATAAATCAAGAATTTCATAAAAAGAAAACTTAACATCCTTAATATTTTACCAACATAGTTTTTGGATATACCTTTCTGTTTACGTGGAATATTTTTTTAGCTTCGAAATTTTTGCATTGTTTTTCGAAAAAATTAATTTTTTTCTTGTTTCGATCGAATGGAAAATATTGAAAATGGTCAAACAACATTTTTTAAGATTTAGGAAAATTTATATCTAAAATCTAGGATCCTAACACTTTGTCTGACTATGGTATATATCAACATGTGTACCAAGTTTGGTTGCTCTAGCTTCAAAAATGGGGAGAACAAGTAAGAATACTCTAGTGGAGTGTGCCCGACTACGAAACTCCCTGGTCCCAACTTACATATCAAGCAGTTCAGCGGCAACACAAGCAAGCAGCGCACTTAACGTGTCCAGTTCCTGTCAAACTGTTGTTTCTGTCTGCTGAGACGGGGGTAATAGATTCTTCCACAACTTTGGTGTTATTTATCCGATCTTACTGAAATTTACACAGCTGATTAACATTGATACAACATATATGTGTACCAAAAATCAAAACTTTATCTTTAAAATTGTGGCTGTGGGAGTCTTTTGCGATTTGCGGGGGTGCGGGGGGGGGGGGGGGGGGGGTGCATCCGAAATTTGAAATAAACTTGATCTGCGTATGGTATACAGGAACCTGCATGCCAAGTTTGGTGTCTCTAGTCTCTGAGATCGACGCGTTCATACAGACGGACAGACGGACAGACAGACGGACATGGCTAGATCGTCACGGCTGTTGATGCTGATCAAGAATATATATAGTTTATATAGTCGGAAATGCTTCCTTCTGCCTGTTACACACATTTGCAGTACTTTATAACTCCCCTTTTCCCATTTTTAATGGGAACAGGGTGTAAAAAACAAGCCAAAATTTTGTAATAAAGTTTTAAACTGTATAAATCTGTTATGCTGTCATGCCCAAATTTTCGGAATTTTAGAGCACCTGCTCACAAATGAAAAATATAAAATATTGAAAATTTGTAAACATTGAAAATGAAAACATATTTTATTCAGTTATAAAACAGGCCAACTAAATATCTAAGTATAGAAGGGTCTTTATTAAATGTTACCAATTTAACTTTGTAAATAGCTTCAATTTTAAAATTACTTGTTCATTAAATACTTCTTCCAACTGAAGCGTTGTAGATTGGGTTAGGTAATCCATACTTAACATGTTTAATGTATAATGAAAGCTGAAAGACATGAAGATCCTTCGTTGCACGGAAAGTGAGTCAACAGTTAAGTGCAGAGTAAATGTTATACAAAGTCAACGAGCAAAAATCAAGATCTCTTTCTGATCTGTGGCTACAATAAAATACATATATTTAAGCTGCGGCTTTATATTAAGCTGTAGGACAAGTCCTTTCTATCTGCGCCTGCCCAGTTTGGAACAAGCTATGCCCAAGGGGGCTACCAAGTAAAAGCATTTTTAATTTCATTTTGTTTGTCTGTGTGACTCTCGTTGCCTTCTGACAGGTGGCCGAAGATTCATTGTCTTGGCCAAGTCGAGCCAAGCCGACTTTTTAATTGTATTAACACGCTAATGTAAATCGCATAATGCCGCACCATGGTCAGAGAGTTTTTTTTGTGTTGGTTGTTGGTTGGTGTTGGTGTTGGTGGCTGGGACAACTCCTCTCGACTCCTCGGCTCGTCTCAATGTGTCTCGCTTATTACATATTTATGTTTATATCTTCTCCAGCCACGCCAGGTTGTTAAGAGCGTTGAATAAATTTTAATTGTCTTCGGATGTCGCAATGTTTTTCTATGTTGTTATAGTTGTTCCTTTTTACGCCCCCCGGTTGGGGCATTAAAAAATATTGCAGCATAAGGCTGAGGCGCACTCAAAATAAAAAAAGAAAAGAAAAAAAAAAACATATGGCCAACATTATGCCTGTACTTATACTTATATACAGTGTGTTCTTTGGCCCTTGGCCTTTGGCTGGGCAATAGTAAAAGCGAAATTAGCCAAACGCAAGAGGACAACAAATTTTCTACCTGTTGGCCATAAAATAAATTCCATTATATTGTGACAAAAAAGAAAAGAAACAAAAAAAAAAAACCAAGCAGCAGGAAAAACAGAATGAAAGAACAGAAAATGCGCGCTCGTAAAAATAATAATAATAAAAGCCAAGCCAAATGACGCAATACGAAGAAGAGCAGCGAATCTGAAGACAAAGGCAGTTGGGCAAACAAAATAAGAATATGCCACAATTGTTGACGTTCCCAGATTCTGAAACGCTTTGTGAAGAACTAGAATAAGTTAAGATATATTGTACAAATGATGTAATATATTATTAAAGTTCCCTTTCAGCCTTTTTCAGATGCTTTTAAAAAAAGTGTTGCATACTTTTCAGCGTCCAATTAATTTGCTTATAACAAAATTGAGCTTTGTTTAGCTTGTGTTTTATATAACGCTGTGTGAAATTGAGAGTGGAAAGTGTTTTAGAGAACGCATTCAATTGTTTTGAACTGGAAAAACTTTCTAAATGCTGCCAGCAAATCAGGCAACAACTATAAAAGACGCACAGCCCAGAAAACAGCAGCAGCAGCACAACAAAGGCCATTGGACAGTGGCATTGGTGGAGCAGCAGCAGGTGGAGCTGGCAACTAAAACAAAACGCAACCAACGTCAAATACTACCCACTCCCCTTTTCAATCCACCCTCCATTACCAAAGCATGGAAGCGCGGAAATTTTTGAGCAGACAATGCCAGATGAAAAATTGTGAGGCCTAAGGGACGATAAGGGCAACAACAACGTTTCGAATGGTGGCGACCTTTGTTTAAATATTAACAAAATCTCATTCGAAGGTACAGCACACACACACACACACACACACATACATACACACACACAACCACATACGTAACGCAGCAATGGCAAACAAAGAAAACTTTTGGCAAGGTAAATTTTTTTTTTTCTCGTTGCTTATTTTTTGTGTGATTTTAATTTTATCTGCGTCTTGGGCGAAACAAATATCGTCTCGAATACAGTTACATGGATACTGAATGTGTGTTTGTGTGTGTGTTTGTGTGTGTGTGTGTGTGTGTGTGTGTGTGTGTGTGTGTGTGTGTGTGTGTGTGTGTGTGTGTGTGTGTGTGTGTGTGTGTGTGTGTGTGTGTGTGTGTGTGTGTGTGTGTGTGTGTGTGTGTGTGTGTGTGTGTGTGTGTGTGTGTGTGTGTGTGTGTGTGTGTATGTGTGTGTGTGTGTGTGTGTGTGTGTGTGTGTGTGTGTGTGTGTGTGTGTGTGTGTGTGTGTGTGTGTGTGTGTGCTCAGACCCACGCACTGGACAATCATAAAGCGTCCACCCTTCCCCATTCTATTTGTCCATCTACATTCTGCCAAATCTCAACTTAGCTGCGAATTTGTTTGGCAAGCGATTCGTGCGTTTAAATAAACTTAAAGTTCGCCTTGAATTGCAATCCAACTGAATATGAACTACTCACTCTTCAATCTTCAGTGGATGCCAACGAAATGATCAGACTCGTTCGGATTAAACTCAAGTCCTTTGCTTAAGAAACCAGAGGCGCCCAGAATGTGCATAACTATTTGGCCAACACGAAACATACACAAAAAAAAATAAAAAAACAAAAAAAATAAACCAACTGTCTGGGCATAACTCGGTAGAATATCTAGAAAATAAAAATTTTTTCACTGTTGCATTTATACTATGCATAGTAAACTACAGAAGAACGCCTCAAAAAAAAGCTGAAACTAACCGTCAATGATAATTGGCTAGCTATGCGAAAAACTTGCACTTGTGCAGATTTTTGTTATACCCTTAAAGAGGTTATTATAATGTTGTCATGAAATGTGTTGACCTTATGAAATATATATATTCTTGATCAAAAACAACAGTCAAATCGAACTAGTCTTGTCCTTAAATTGAACACTATAACATATGGGAATTTTCAGAAAAAGTTAAAACCAGCTCCGAAGATTTCAAAGTCATTATTAATACCTATTTCTTCTGAAATGCATTAATCGATATAAATTGTTAGAAATTGATAAAATCTAACAATTTAAAATCCAGTTCAATAATTATCAAGAGCTAACTGACTGGAATCTGAAAAAATGCCTTTTTGCCCTTATTTTGTTTATTTTTAGACCATTTTCTTTTTAATATTTACGTTGTCAAATGAGATGATACTTGATGGAAGTTATTTTATAAGACTTCAATAGCAACAAGCACTAACTTATAGAAATATAAATAAATCAATTTAACCTAGCTTAACTAAAAATATTTAAGTGCAAAGTCAATGGAAATCTTGTAACGTTCGCAACGTAAGGTCCGCAACAGACAAAAAAAATTAGATTTTTTTTAAGGGGACTACTTATGATTCATTTTTAAGCTGGATTGATATGGTCATATATTATGTATATATATTTTTGATTATCATGCTAAATTCGCTATAAAATGTCCAAATGCACATAAGCCTCAAAGTCACTTCCTTTTTTTGTAACGTCCGCAACGCAACTATAAACAAGCACAACATTTTTTCAAAAACAGTTAATCTGTTATTTTAAAATAGGTTTAAAAGTACTCTCAAAGAACTGAATTTTGAAATCAATTTCAATAAAATATACTAATGTGAACGCTAGCTGTGTCAACAACAACAACAACAACAACAAGCAAATTTGCGTGCCAATGTAACTTCCGCAACGCAGAATTAGCCCCTATAGCTTCCATGGGAACGATTGGTCAACAATTTTGTTATTCAATATAGCTCGTTTAGGAAAATTCATCAAAATCAGACAACTATATCATATAGCTGCATGAAAAACTTTTTTTGTGAACAACATCTTTGTTTATACAGATATTTCAACCAATTTTTAAAGTACTCGATTTTATGCGAACTATGTTTTATCATAATCGGGTGACTATATTTTATAACTTTTATGCAAAACATACAAGGGTATATCTTCGATATGATAACTTTCCTTTAATTTTTTTGGATTGAAATTGAATCATAGCTTGGACTAAGCACAAAAAAGGTGGCACTAGAAATTAACAAAGAGAAATTGACTGACAAAATGCAAAAAAGTTCGATTCGGCCAAAGTGATAAAAAAGGATGGGTATGATGATGATGATGATGATGATGATAATCATATTGATGCTGATGATGAACTGAACGGACAAACCAGCTATGGTCAAGGCGAACCAAAAATTGCATGTTTTTGCACAGAATTTAAGCAGCACAAATGTTTGTCGAAATGTATAACATTTTGTTTGGCCAAAAGTCAGGTGTTGGCCACACACACAGATACATTTAGTTTGTGTGTTTGTGCCTGATTGGGGGCAGTTTTAGCAAGTCGAGTACTTAGCATTTGTATTTAATTTTCATTTTGCATTTGAACTTTTTGGCTCTCAGCAAACCGCTGGGCAAACATGGGCCAAAAGCTTTGGGTCGTATTACGGCACGTAGCCCCTACCTTTCCACATATGTGGGAGTGGCCGCGTTCAGGTTAGACAACGGTTAGTGGGTGGGTGGATGTGGCAGTCGGGCAGACAGGTGGCACACAATTGTTGCCATGTAACAGTTTATGTGTCATAAGAACTAGTTTCCATTGAATTTTGCACAGCATGCGACAGGTGGAGCGTAGGGACGTCTGCTGAGGCCTGAGACCATAGCAAGAGTTTGAGTTTGAGTTTGAAGTTGGTTTTGGGCTTGGGTTTGGAACTTGGAGCTTCGGTAGCTGGCAGAAGAGTAATCATCGGAGTTGGCGCTGTGCTAAAAACTCAGCGACAGTTCCACAAATTACATACAACGGCAAAGTTATGCCAGACATGTCCAGGCATGCAAAGCATTTCAAAATGTTAATTAAATTTTTCGTGCATTTCGAAACTAATTGGCCGCACAAGTGAACACGTGCCAGGATCGACTCATTCCACTCTCTCTTTGGCTCTACCCTTTTCCATTAACTATGTTAAATATTTGTTCATTAATTACATTTTTCAACATATTTTTTGTAAGTTATGCAAATTAATTAATTGACTTTATTTTAGACTCAGTACATTGTTGTTAGAATAGGCAACTTTATATTTAAGTAAGCAACTGCACTTATTGTTGTGGTTTATGTTCTAGAATCTAGATATTGTACTTCAATTGCATCTAGTAGTATTTATTGCCTTGAGCAAAATTTGCCAAATCAAATGAATGACAACAACTGCACACAAAGTATATTGCAAATAAATCTTGGTTTTGAAGTAATCGTTTCGAATAACTTTTCTGCGTATTGTGTTTTCTTGACAGTCAACGTTTTAAACAATTAGTCTTTAACTAGTTTTTGCTCTGTGGTTAAAATCCAAAGTTTATTTTTTAGAAAATAGTCCAAAAATGTTTGGCCAAGACTTGAGAAGCAATTTGTTATGCGTTCCCGTCTAAAAGTGCCAAATCGATTCAAAAAATAAATGCAGGAAAAATAAAATAAGATGTGATTTAAAAGCACTTAATTGATGCTATATATACTAGTAGTCTGTAAGAACCAGTTGGGAATTGTAATGCCAAAAGTGTAAAATTTTTATACAACGTAGTATGTATATTATTATATTTGTTATTTTATTTTAAATGGCAGTATCTTGAGGCTGCAGATGAATACATTATCCATGTTTTTTGCTTCTTATATTTCTTTAATCAAATATTTAGTATCTATATAATAACAATTCGATTTTTTTTTCTCATTTTTAGTGGCTAACATTTTTGATATTTCTGCTCATAAGTTGATTCACACGACGTCAATAAATTACATTATTTTTTTTTGTAATTTGTTTATAGCTACAGCAAAATTACTAAAGATTTGGTTGAAAACACCATCAAAACCAATTTTAAAAATTAAAGCAATATTTGTAAAGGAAACAAGAATGATTTTCTGAACATTTGACTTGTTTAAAAATCTCCTTTCAAAAAATGCACTCAACCAAACCAATACGAAAACGGAAGCTGCCAACTCGCTTCACATAAAAATCGTGGAGTTACCAACTTGTTCGAAATTGATTGCTAGAGAAAAGAGCTGCCACACAATTTGCTTAAACTTGGCGGGCAACAAATTTTGACAGCTTCTTGTTTTAAAGTTTAAAATAATTCATTGCAAATATAAATCAATGTACTTAAACTTTAACAAACAATTATCTTAATAAATTTGTTTTTCAAAAATAATAACAAAAGGTGATCATAAATTTAAAGCAATATTATTTCCGCATGGTGGCAACTCTAAAATCAAAATCTCTAGACATTTCTGTGACACCCAAGAATTGGAATTCGATTGGAATTGTGCCAGCCAGAATACAACATTTTCAATTCCGTCCAATTTGAATATTTTTTCGGCATAGCCAAATTCTTACTTCACTCGAGCTGGGTATTCGAACTCAAGACTTAAATAATTAATTTACTAACATTTAGCTGACTCTAGACTCTTGGTCTTAAGATTTCGCAGAAACATCAAATCTAATTTCAATTCAAATTTTTGTTTAGTCTCTCATTTTTGTAAGTCTCTGTGAAATTGGACTCTCCGATTCCCTGTCATTTTACACTAAAAGTTAATTATTTTTATGATCGGAAGTTTCGTTGACATCAATTAGAAGAAGTGTACCTGGACTCCAAGTTGAGTCGTAGCCATAGTCATAGCCATAGCCGTTGGCGTCGTCATTAGCCGGGTTAGTAGGCACGCCAGGTGAATTGTGTGTTGGGTCCCGGTTTGAACCCGGTCGTTATGAGTAAAAGTAGCATATTTGTTGTTGCCACGTTTGTTTTACTTGTTGTTGCTTTTTTGGTCAAAGGCTTTTTATTAGTTTTTCGTTCATTTGCCAGCTGCTTTAACTTTTCCGGTGTGTGGCAGCCACTTTGCCACTTCTGCTCTGCCGTTTTGTGCCTTCTTGTGTAATTTCTTTATATTTGTGGCTTTTATTATAGCCAAGCCAAGGCAAGCCAACTCCAAGCCCCAAGCCCCAACACCAACATCCACTCCAACTCCAGCACCAATTTCTTCCTCCTTGCTGCTGCTGCCTGCCATGTTGTTTGCTTACTTCTTCTTCTTCTTCATGTTGGTTTTCCTAATTTTTATTTATGTTCTTAAATGTTCCCTGTCGTGCCAACGGGCCACGCATTTTTATTAATTTTATTTCTCTGTGATTATTGTGATTAGTTTGTTGGTCACCGCCCAGACGACGCCTTCTACTGCCCTCTGTTTCCTTCTTCAGCCTTCTTCTGCCTGAACACCTTTCTTTCATTCATTTTGTTAGTAACTGTTTCTCTGCTCCACTACATAGCACCCTTCCCACTCCCCTTTCTCCTGCATTTCTGTTTTCCTCTTTCTCTCTTTTATTTATTTGGTCGGCGACTTCGCCAAAGTCATTTTCATAAATTTCGGCACAACTTTGTTTTTTTTTTCTCGCTGTTTTGTTCCCAGGAAATTGGCGACCATAAAACAGACGACGCGTAATTAAGAGAAATTTGTTGAAAAATACATAGTCAATGTTTGAATGCCATAGCCGACAGTGCAATACTCTTTTTACTCTTTTTTGTTAATCAATTTCGGGAGAGAGAATACCCACAAGCAAAGCTCCATTCATCGTTTTCAACAAATCCAAGCAAAGTTATTGTTATTTTAGTGAACAAACACACTGAATTATCCCATACAAAAAATACAACTTTGCTTCTCTTCTACTTTTTAGTCGACAGTCGACACAATTTAAAACGATTATAAAGAATTTAAAAATAATGCAAATTAAACTTGTTTTAAAAATATAAAAACAAATTCTAAGATAGTAAAAAATAGGTCCAATAATTGATCTTTGGGTTGAGTCGTTATATGTTAAACACAGTTTCACATCATCAGCGTACATTAATATAAAAGAGTGTTCTAGTGTGTTTTTTGCTTAGGTTGATTAACTATTCTAGCCTTACCTATAATTCTATAATATAGACTTTGAAATAAATCGTGTTTTTTTGAATTTTCAGTTCATTTATAAAGCATGAGAAAGCTTAAGGATAATAGACTGTCAAATAGCTGTATAAATAAGAAATGAGTAGTCCTTCGTTGCAACTGGGACATGCCCTGGTTCTGTTGTAGACCCAAAACTTGTTAATTTGAACAAATTCACTGCTTTGCTGTACAGAGAAAGGTATTACAAATTGGCGTAACTTGAATTTCAACTTTGAACTGTGTCCATCGTTGGGGCAGTTTTAATTTTATTTTCAATTTGATTCAATGTCATTGATTCGTTCAGTCAGGCAATCGTTCATTGCATGATTTACCCATTCATTGGCTCATCAAAGGATTAGTATGCTTTCAAGGACTTTCAACAAGTTGCCCTGCTGGCTCGACAATTTCTTTGCTTTAGTTGTGCTTCAAGTGCATAAAACTTGCAAAAGAAGTAAAGACTCTGAGCTATGAAGCCCATTTTCAAAAGTAAATCGCTTCAATTTCCACCTATCAACATGTCTGCCATCTGCTGCCGAGTTTCCCTATCCATATAATCGGGCACGGTTTTCCGTTTTCTCGGTTCCCCTTTACTTTTTACCCTTTACCCTATATCCCTATATCCATGTACCCTGCTCCTGTCCAGCCTGCAGCTCCTTGCGTGCGTCCGTGCGTGTATGTCTATGTGTGTGTATGCGCATGCTGAGTGGGTTCTTGAGCCGCACAACACTTCCGGTTGCCACTTGTGAGCGAAAAGCCTTTCAGACTTTGAGTGTTTGTTGTGGCAATGCCTTGGCAGGCGCATTTGCTGCAGTCAACTACCCAAGCAGCCAACCCATCTAAGCCAGACAACCACGACTCATCAGAATGTTTGCGTGTGTTTGTCGCCGTGATACAAAAAAGCAAAAGAAAAATAAAATAAATAAAAGATACAGCAATAACAACTTTAATCACAGCTCATAGACAATCAGATACCCTGTGATCAGTTTCAAAGTTCCGATAAATATCGATATTTATCGTATTTTATTAAATTTTAAAGAGCAGTTCTGGACTTGGCTATACCGAACATCCTGTCGTCCTCAAAAAACCTTTTACAAGCCACGAAATTTCTTTGTAAACAAATTGTAAATTTAAAATAAAATATAAAAAAATATAAATATCTCAAATGTAATTGTTGTTTTCCTTTCAAATAAGTTAAATCATAGCAACATCCATGATAACAAAATGTATTTGAACAAGAGAGAAAACTTGAAGATATACTATACTAAATATACTAAACTTCGTTTTCGACCGATTGACAAGTGCATACTAATAAACAGAATAGTTAAATTTGTTTAAGATAAGTTTTCAACAGATTGTTTCTATGACAGCTGTAAGATATGGTAGTTCAATTTTAATGATATTTTTGTCAACATGTATACGATGTGTTCAAATTTAAAAAATATATATTTGATTGATGACAACTCATTTTGAAACCATGAAGATAGCTTTCTAACTGAGAGATACTTAATAGAGATAGTTAGATGGGAATAGACTACTTCAATGCGTTAAAAAAATACAAATGCACAATTTTGGTATACCCTTTATAGCCAATTTTGTTGTTACGAAGTATAAGAACAAAAAACATGACGGGTCCAACATGTTTCTGTCTTCCGCTTCAACCACATGCGTGTGGCTCCGACTAATGCTAACCACATAGTGCAACAACCAACAATAACAGGAATAAACTAGAAAGATACACACACCACACGAACACATACACACACACACACACACACACACATACACACATGTATCCGACGTAGATAAAAGTGCATACAGACATTGCAATGTTTGCTTTGCCGTCTGCTGCAACAAATTCAAAGCTCATGTGGGTCATACTAAAGGGTTGAATAAGAGTCGCTTGGGTAGGGGGGGGAAGTGGGGGCAACAGTAGGCGTTTAAGGCCCATTGGACCATTTATTTGGCAATTTGCCACTCGGCTTAACAGTTTTTAATGAATCTCAGCTTGCATCAAAGCCCATTGGCATCCCATACAACACTTGAGTCGAACATGCTAAAAAGTTGTTAGCAAAAACTTAGCAACAAATCAAATTGCTCTCATTGAAAACTGTGCGAGTTAATGTTTGAAAAATAAAATATGAAAATTCTTTTTAGCCATTTAAATGCATGTACTACTCGTTATATCAAGCTTGTACTTAGTAGGTAACCATAAGCATAAGCTCTGCTGATAGATTTGTTGCTATATCCTTTTGGTTGCCCCCCCCCCCCCCTCCCTTTTTGTTGGAGCACTTGTAAGCCTTAAGCTCTGTGCCCCACTCAAAAGTGGCCTCGTCCTGCTGCCAAAAACAGACACATCCCACTGCCAGCCATTGAGACGATTTTGGCAAACAGTTTGCAAAACGGATTTCCTGGCCCAAGACCATATTCATTATGTGCTGACATTAGGCACGCACTCTAACCAACACCTACCACCCACCACCTACCACCCATCATCTACCACCCATTTCTACTCCCACCCATACCAGCTTAATCTGGGCAAGGCTCACTTCCAGAACGACAGCAAATGATGTGCTCTTAGGATTTGACATAATCGATTGCATTGAGAGCTGCTGGATTCTTCTGTTGTCTTTCGATCAAGCACCTTTCGCAGTTGCCCAGCAAAATATGCAATCCCAATTTACCAACTCATTTTGTCGCCGTTTTTTATGCCCTTTCATTGGGGTATATTAGAATTCAAGATTAACTATGTAATTTCATTCATGAAGTTAAATAGGTACTTGCAAAAATACACAAAAAACCAAGTAAAAACGTTGCAGTTGGGTTCTCCCGACTGCGATATTCTCTGTTTTCCAACTCATTTTGTCGCCGTTTTTTATGCCCTTTCATTGGGGTGTATTAGAATTCACGATTAACTATGTAATTTCATTCATTAAGTTAAATAGATACTTGCAAAAATACACAAAAAAACAAGTAATAACGTTGCAGTTGGGTTCTCCCGACTGCGATATACTCTGTTTTCTGTACGTTTAATAAAATACATTTTTGTAAAGACTACTTATATAATGTTGAGTTTTTTTTTTTAAACAAAATAGTTTTTCAAACAAAAACTAATGTTTCACCCGATCGTTCCTATGGCAGCTATATGTTATAGTGGTCCGATCTGGCCGATCATAACACTTTGTCTGCCTGTGGTATATACCAACATGTATACCAAGTTTGGTAGCTCTAGCTTCAAAACTGTGGAAAAAACTGCGTTCATACAGACAGACGGACGGACGAACATTTCACAAACCCAATTTTTGTCATTTTGGAAAACAGAATATAAATACAGTTTTGTATATAATTAAATGCAGGCCTTTCGGGCAGATGTTGCAAAAGTGAATTTCACTTGGGCATTCTTGTTTTCACTTTCAATTCTAAAAAAATATCAGAAGATGATAAAACCAAACTATTCTAATTCAATTGGGTTCCCCAAGGACGAAAATTACTTTTTTCTAGCATTTTTTTTTTTGTTTTTTTTCTTTTACGTGAGCAACTATATTTTTCGAAATCTTGCATGTATCACAACCGATTTTCAAAATGTGCATACGAATTAAAAATCACTAGATATGACTATAAATAAGAGTTTAACATTTTACACATACAGCTAATATATTTGTAGTTCTTGAATTTAAAAAAAAAAAGTTAGAACTTTTTTTTATATTTTTTTAAACAATTTTTAAGTACAATTGAATACATGATAAGGAATATTGTTATAATTTTTAATATAAAACTTATCAGTAAGCAAATGCTTAATTTTATAAAAGAGAATTAACATTTCGGTGTATTGGAAACTTTAATGAAATCGTTTTGTTGTTGTTGTTGTTGTTTATATATTTAGTATTTTTGCCTATCGTTCAATTTGATGTTGTTGTTGGCCATGTGCTTTGTTTTTATTGTGGACTGAAGCGTTTTTATGGCCAATTTGACGAATGACCCCCTGAAATGGGTTAAGCGGGAATAAGCCCGAGGCGGCCAACTAAACAACCGAATAACCTGACGCACGTTTCATCTCTTTAACGTCTATGTGTGTGCGTGTGTGTGTGTGTGTGTGTGTGTGTGTGTTTGACTGGGTATTAGAAGGCCGATAAGCGTCCTCTAGAGCGCCTGCCTGCCTGCTGGCCTGTGCTTAATTTATTCGCTTGTATCGCTCATAAATAAACCAAAATTGGGCGAGCGACAGAGACTTGAACTTGACTTATTGAATTTGCAAGGCAGAGACTACTTCAATTGCGACTAGAGTCCTGTTCCTGCTTCTGTTCCTGTACCTTGTTCATCGCTCCTGTGGCTAGTCTCCTTTTGACAATGCCAGACTACTGAATAACACATCTAGATGCTCAGCTATTCTATACCCATCATTTAAATTTTTTCATTCTTGAAAAATAGCTATAGCCTAGAAATTTTTAAAAGCTGCAATTTGATTTTGAAAAACAATTTTCATGATAATTTTTTCTCAGATCAGCATCAACAGCCGAGTCATGGTCGTCATGTCCGTCTGTCTGTCCGTCTGTTTATATGCGAGCTAGTCCCTTAGTTTTACAGACATAATTGTATCGAAATCGGACGTCTATATCTTATAGCTGCCATAGGGACGAGTGGTTGAAAATAAGTTTCTGAATGAAAAGCTTTTGTGTTTTTCAAAATATCTCGACCAAACCCATCCTATCTTAAAGCACGTTCTACACATGCTGACCAAATTTTCTCAAAATCGGATCACTAAAAATAATAGCTGCCATTCGAACAATCCGCTGAAAAATAAGTTTTCTTATGCAAATCTTTTCTGCAAGAGTATATATCTTCGGCACGCCGAAGATAACATTTCTTTCTTGTTTTTATTTTAAGTCCAAACATATTGAAATAATTCAATTAGAACTCTTCGTTTCCATTCTAATTTCCAAACTTATTTGTTTTGAGAAAAATTGGAAATTTATGAATAATATCTCATATCAAATAATATAGTGAGCCAATTTCATTGTCGTGTATAAGTATATATAGAGGTATATTTATAAAAAGCAAATTTATTGAAAATGAAATCAGTTTTTTAGAAAATTTTAACTTGAATCTGCTAAATATTTTGGTTTTGATATTCATGTTTTAATCATGTTAGATTTATCACAAAATTAAAAAGGAAAATGTTTTGTAAAGTGTAAAAAAAAGGAAGAAATATTTAAAAAAAAAAAAACTCGCACATTCGAATTTTTGACTTTAATTTTGGAGCCTCTAATGCAATAAAAACTGATCTTCAAATTTCTGGGAAATTAAAATAAGCGAAAGCTTTAGTTTGCGAGCGAGTCATTAAAAGGCATAGTGTATGCTAATCACAAATACTGCACACAATTTCTCTCAGTGGACTATTTACGCGTTCATTATTTGGTCGAATTTAGTTTTTGTATCTATTAAATATGTTAATTTCGTGTTCTTTTTAACCCATTTAAGTGACTATTTTATGAGTACAGGGTATGCAAGCACATACAAGGCAGCATAATAATTGTGCGGCCTTGCGGGCGTAGTGGGCGTGGCTGGCTTGCTTGTTGAACGGGATGAGGAGGCTGCCTCTAATGCGCGTCTAATGGCGCAAATAAATTTCAACTAAGGAATTTTTATAGAGAGAACCATAAAACCAAATTGCTGCCAATGGTTGACTTTCTCCCTATCTCTCTCGCACTCTCTGTGCATCTCAGTCTGCCATACGTATGTGTACGTGTATATGTGTATGTGTGTATCCTTGTAACGTTAATAGCCTTAATTGAGCGTCTGTTTTGCGCCTGCCACGCCCACTTATTTGTTTATTAGCGCCCCCTTCATAGCCGCTCATGGCATAAAAAACGTCACCATGGAATTTTCATTTGACTTTTGGGATAATAAAAACTGAAACGTGAATGTGAACGTGAACGTGAATGTGAATGTGAATGTGAATGTGAATGTGAACGTGAACGTGAATCGTGAGAACGTCAATTACACAGGTGTATGAGTGGGCGTCGTGCTGAATGAATATGGGCGTGGTTCACGTGATGCTATCCCCATTTAATAGTACCACCATTTCAGATTCCTTGATGCAACTGACAATTTTCCGGCACCTTCAAGTTTGCGTTTAGCTCTTTCAAGACTATAAATTCCATTCCAAGCACGTTAACGTTCATTTTAATCGACCTTCAGCTAAATGAGTGTTGTTCCCAAAGTAATGCGGACAATGGCATAAATGTTATGTTAAATCTGATGTCAAGTATTCATATATAGCATGCTACGAATATTAACATATTATGGGGTAATTTCAAAAATCTTATATAAACTGTCTAAGAGTTGTCTTTAGTCGGCACCAGGTCCTGATTTTTTGCTATGTTTGCTTTGCTTAAAAGAAACAAAAGCAGGCATATGTAGTTCATTTCCGTTCACCAAAAATTCTATAAAAGTTCAACAAAATAAAGAGCTTTTATTCCATTATTCCATTATGCTCTAAAAAAGTATGCGTGGAATTTTTAATGTATGTTTTTGCTTCTAATTTATCTGATATATTTCGAATTCCAAAAATTCTAAATTCAGCATTTACAACATGAAATTTGTAAGATATTTGTGTACTATTTATTGGATGAAGAATATATTTTTAAATCAATTTTATGATTACTTATTATAATGAATTTATAATTGAGCAAACAATTAACCATTTTCTATGGACTTAAGAACGTGTTTTCTGATTAACATATTAACATTTTTGAAATCTTGAATAAAGTGAATAGAAATTATAGTTCATATTAATCTAAAGAACATAAGTATAAAGATATTTTGCTGTTAAATCAGTTGAGCTTTATGGGGGTGTCACGGAAATCTCTATAGATTTTGACTTTGGTTGGTTTGTAAATCTTTTGAAAAAACCGGTTTTTGAACTTCTGGCTGCCTCCATAGGGCTGTCAATATTTGTTAAAGTTTAAATATTATTAAATTTGACATTAAATAATTATATTTTTGGCAGCTTAGTTTACTTGTAACAAAACAATTTTTTTTAAATTTTATGCCCGCCAAATTTAAATTGTCTGTAGGACAACTCTGTTGCCTGCACCAACATTTATCGATAACAAACTGAGCTGCCATCTTACAAAAATAATTTAGTTATTTAATAAAAATGCACTATAAATACGAGTTTGATTGGAAATATAAAGATTAATATGTCATTTAATTATATTTTACTTTCATATAAAACATAAATAAATCAAATATTCAATGAAACAAAAAGGCCGATCATTTTTAACTTATTTTGAAGCAAGTAGACAACACTATGCCCGGTTGGTTGGCACTGTTGAATATTTTACTAGAGATTTTACTAGAGTTTTGTAAAATGCCAAATTAATAATTTTATCCAATAAAATGTTATTAAAAATAAATGCAGATTATTTAGAAAAATAGTTTTCTTTTCATTAACCAACCCAAAGAGATTTCTGTGATACCTAAGAATTGGTATTCGGTTGGAAGAGCTTTCCGTGACACCCCTGATAATAAAGTTATGAAAGTTTGTGCTATTTATTATATATATGTATGTTTGATTAACTTTATATATCACAATCAATTCCTAAGTCATGCAAATAAGAATTAAGAGTATCGTTCTATTTAAAGCGCCAATGTTTTGTATTGCGGCATGTTGAAGAAATTTGAAATGAATGAGCAACTAAAATCCATTAACATTTTTTAAATGCAGCGCTTGCAGTTTTTCCACTAATTTTGAAACGTGTGTGTGCGCGGATGTATGTGTGTGTGTGTGTGTGTGTGTGTCTGTGTGTTGGTCGGTCAGGTGTAACGATGACGCTGGAGTATGGCACAGCAATTTGCTAGTGAGTCAAATGGATTTGACCTTAGCCACAAAGTCGGAAAGAGACAAAAAAAATAACAAAAAAAAATAAAATAGAAAACAGGAACAGAGAAAAGTATAGAAGAGAAAGGTGCTGAGCAGAGCAGTAGCAGCAGCCAAGCTGCACTAATGCTTAAGCTGATTTTAGCAGACACATGCACACATCCATATTTGTGTATGTATATGTGTTAACGCATATATATATATATGCATACATACATAGACAGAGGAACTCGGCGGGCAGGACTTCATTTGCAGTGCTGATGAGATGTAGGATAACAGAGAGAGCGAGAGAGAGAGAGAAAGAGAGAGAGAGAGAGAGAGAGAGAGAGAGAGAGAGAGAGGGGTAAGAGTCTGATGCAGCGAAAGGGGCCACTGACACTGGACAAGTGTCACGTAATGCAGCGCGGCAAGCGCATTAACACGTTTACAAGGCATACAAATGCATACAGAAACACACACAAACACAAACACATACACAAGCACAGGCAGGATAAAAAGAACAAACAACAACAACAAATAAAGGACAACAAACGCGACACGCTTAAAAATCTTTGCAACTTTCTTTGCACCAAAAGCAGCAAATTTCATTTAACACCCCAAACTCCAAACATGCGAGTGAAAATAGAAAACGACAGCTACAGAGAGACAAAGCCAGAGACAGAGAGACAGAGACAGGATAGTTGGAAAGAGGTAGTTAGAATGAGTGTGAAAAGTGCATGGCCGCGAATTAAAAAGGTCATTTGGTTGCACTTTGGGAATTCCGCCTTTTCACTGTGTGTGTGTTTGTGTGTGTGTGTGTGTGTGTGTGTTTGGTCAAGGGTGTGTGTGTCCTGCTGAGAGTTGGGAAGGTGGGCGTGTTGCCAGTGAAATAACTTTAAAGCGCTGGCTTTGGTATTTTGGCTCAGCTCCAAATGAGCAGCAGCCCAACGGCGCGTGCCGAATGCGAAAAATCTTTGGTTACTGAGCTAGGGAGGGGGGAGTCTAAAGCGGGTAGTTGCAAGCTGATTGCAATGGCTAAAGATGCGTCAGGTGTGGCAAGCTTACATTGTTGCGGCAACTAAGCAACAGCAAAAAATTGCAAAAGCAGACCAAACTAAATTAACTGTATCTTTTGCACTAAACAGCAATAAACAATTCTTTAAGAATTTTTACAAATATAAAAATCAACTAAAATAAATATATATTCGTATTCCCAAATCCATTAACTTTTCATACCAAATCGTTACCAATTGTGTTTTCGTTTGTGAAATGTCCGTCTGTCCGTCTGTCTGTATGAACGCAGTTTTTTCCCCCAGTTTAGAAGCTAGAGCAACCAAACTTGGTATACGTGGTATACCATAGTCGGACAAAGTGTTGAAAATTCTGCAAAATTCAGTATTGTCTTCAACTCTTTTTATCTCGGTGTATGCAAATTGTCACGTAGAGTGCATACTGGCCAGTTGGATAGATACTTTGGTCTCTGTTTAGATAATGTCATCAATATTGAACTAATTGAAAGACGATAGGCGCCAGGCGCCAGGCAATTGCGGCTTAAGATCCCCTACTTCCGCCTGGCTAAACGTTGGCTTATTGTGCAACAGCACAGCAACAAAAAGCAGTACAACAGCAACAAAAACACAAACAGCAACAACAACATCAGCAATTACAACAAGAAACACAGGATGCGATGCAAATTGGTGCTCGTGGCCCATTTGCATTCAAAGCAAATGCGTTGACTTTTGCCGGACAAAGGCAAAGCGGAAGGCGTGAAAATGGGCAATGCAAATGAAAAGCAAACAATTTTCCAGACGGCAAACAAAAATTAGCAAAAGCAGCAACAATTGTTAAGCTGCTGGGAACCAGAGCAAAATATTCTACAATACCAGGATTATAAAAGTATCGAAGCAATTATAGTTTTAAAATACATACTTATAACCAAGTCTGCAAAACTCGAAATTTTTCGAATAGGTTCGGTTCCTCCGAGTCGGAGGTTTTGCTTCGAGCTTGGGTTCATTGAAATCTAAAGCAAATAATGAAAGTTTTGACTAATTTTTAACATTTTACATACATAAATATGAAAACCCAAATTTTCACAGTTTATAGTATTCAATTTTGCACTAACAGATTTTAATCTTAACTATTGCGAAACTCGGAACGAACAAATGTGATCGTGGAAAAAGCAAGTTCTACTAAAACTTGTATTTCAGATAAGCTAAAACAAGAGTTTTTATTCTTCTTTTACAAGTATTCTAAAATTTTAATTTGTGCTGATTTTTTTACAAGGAAACAATTGATTTCATAACCTTTTCTTCATAGGAATCATCATCCCCTGTCATCATCAATCCCCCTGTCGACGGATCTGTATGTATTACATATAAAGATTGATAGAATTTTAGAAAGAATTCTTATCGAACATTCAATTATGTTCACTTGACATCACTTTCAGCCTGCACATAACCATATATTGTATTCAACAGCTGCTCCATCCTCTTTTCTCCATTTGGTATCCCCAGTTTTCAAGTATCAACCATTTACAGTAATACACTCAGTTAGTTCATATCAAATTGATTTGCTTCTCAAAGTAAAGTCAACGGTCTTAGATTTCAAACACTTTGTAGTTCATTTTCATTTTTATTTCTTGTGTTTTCTTTTGACTTTCTTTCTGGCTAAGTGTTTACTTTTGCCGCTCGTTGCTTCTCTTTGCACAAACACACACACTCGCACACACACACACACACACATATATCATAATTTATTTGCGTATGTGTGCTAAGCAAAAGTGTTAAGTTGGCAACACGAAAAATATACGCGCCGCAAGACTTCGGCTTCCCACTTGGCCTTCTCCCTTTCATTTCTCCCTTCTCTCTCTCCCCTTCCCCACTCAGCCTACAAAAAAATGAAGCAAAATCCCACACGCATTTGTAGAATCGCAAGCTAAAGCAAGCAAGGGTCGGGGAGCAGGCTATGTGAGGTGGTAGGGGTAAGCGTGGCTAAGGTGCACAGTGACACAACACACTCAAATTTAATATTAAATTGAAAATTTCAATTCTTTAAAAATACGCATCAAATAGATAATTTTTATGTATTTTAGAAGTTTGTAAAACAATAGTTCGTTCAGGTCTGTTCTCTTTTCATAACACTTTCTCACAATATGAAGTTATTTTTTAAAGATGGGGCTGAAATTATGATTCATTAGAGGCACATATCTCTCGAAAGTCGAACTTTGTTTTTTTAAATTTTCAAGGCTGTTTTTATACTCTTTTTACATTTTTTTTAAAGAAAAAAAAAGAAAACAGAGTATATTGGGTGTGTGAAATGTCTGCCTGTACGTCCGTCCGTCTGTATGAACACAGGCTTACAGGTTTACATGTTGGTATATACCATAGGCAGACAAAGTGTCAAGATCTTTGAATTGAAAATTAGTTTAAATTGCCCGTTAAAGTTGTCTAATTTGTTAGACTATTAGCATTATGCAGTTGACCTTAACTCATTAACTCAACGCATTGTAGAGCGCTTACATACATACATTTTGTGCCACTGTGCGTTGGGTGTATTGCGGCATAAGTGGATTACCGTATTAAGTTTTTATTATTAGTCTAACTGGTAAAGGCGTCGTTGACTTTGGGCAACCCTCGTTGAGGCCATTGACAAGATGCGAGAAGCAAGGATGAATATGAGGATGAGGATCAAGATGCGGATGAGAACGTGGACGTCAACGCACTTGACAGTTGACAAGTGTACTATATAAATATGTGTGGTTGTGTGTACATATGTGGTTGTGTTTGTGTGTGTGCAGAGCTTAAGCTTCTTACAGCTGCAAATTAAGTGAAAATAAGAAAATTAGCTTAAAATATTTGTTGCGGCCCTTCCAATTTTATTTGCCAGATTGTGGCCTAAGCGGATTATTGTTGTCATGGTTGCTGTTGTTTGCTGATTTATTTTTGTATGTAATCTAAACTATGTATATAAATAGTTACTGCAATTTAATAATTACAAATGACTGACTGACTGAATGCCAAAATCCAATGTTAAGCCCAGCAGTCAATCTCAAAAACCACACACGAACCCAAACTCAAACCCAAACCCAAAACCCAATCGCAATTCGCAATTTCAAATATTCAACTGGAGAGCCATTAGATTTGCGAGAGGCTGCCTCAAATCTCAAGGCGTTAATTTTCTGGCCAAGGCATAACTTTCATTTATGAGGCGGCCCCAGTTCGCATATTATGCGATGTATATTTCTTTCTCTCTCTCTCTCTCCCTATCTCTATCTGTCTCTCTCTCTCTCTCTGCGTGCATGTGCATAAAGTTTATGAGGCATTGGCGATTGGAAAACTTTTCAACAATGGCAACAAAAGTTTTGCTTCCTGTTGATGTGACTCCTCTGTGTTTGATGTTGTTGTTCTTCTTATTGTTGTTGTTAATAAGCTTATATACAAATGCCATATGCATTGACAATAACAACAACAAGAGCAACGCATTTAACTAATGACAAATTGCAATCAACATTGAGTGCATTATATGTCAGCAAACAAAATTTGAACTTTTATTCCCACAGAATTTCAGATCCTGCTGGAACTAAACACGCGATCGGGAAAGAAAACTCTATACCATGCGTCAACATGTCTATATTTGATCTGTTCACGTGGTCCGACTTTCTTATATCATTATATATATTTTTATGTTTTTATATATCAAATGAAAACACCTCTACGCCCAGTCAAAGTCTAGTGACGATGTATATTTTAGAACAAACGTTTCTTGAGCCATGAAACGGAGCAAGTCCATAAAATTTAAGACAGCTACCTCAACGTGTTAATGCAAACAAACAGATTAATATCAGTTTGTAAAAGCTAATGTTATTTTAAAATGTGCATAACTTCTGAATGAATTATAAGATTGGGATGAGCAAGGTGCCTTTTGATGCGTATTTAAAATTAGAATGTTTGTTCATTTAACAAAAATACCAAAAAGACCAAAATGTCCGATAAGCTCCAATTGTTTGAATTTTGCTCTTCCCACCTGCATGCCCATATCTCATGAACCAAGTGAGTTACCAAAAGTTTTAGTATGCACTTTTCTTAGCTCGATCTGATCGGACATTCACAGCAAATCTTTCATTCTTGCTTTAAGTATATAATGCCAGTCGAATTTTGCACCCTTCGTAATGCTTCGTCACTAGCTATAGCCACATTTGATAATTGTTTTTTTACGTTTTTTTCGTAATGGTGTCAAATTGGAATTTTCTTCATATTTTAAGGGGAAAAGGATATACATTTGAACTTTTCAAATATATTTTTAAAAAAGAAAATAATTGCCAAGCAGCCCCGACAATTATTACATTAACATAACAAGAAGACAACCGTGAAAATTAAACATTGTTTTTAAGAAAATCACAAATATTAGTTAAATATGTGCGGTACATTTTGGATTTCATTTGTGTATTTTGTGTATTTTAAAGCAGGCGACTGTTGTGAGGCAAAGTGTGGATTGTGTTCTCAGCTTTACTTAACTATCAACCTTTTTCTTCCAACTCATCTGCTAAGCAAATTCGCAACCAAATTGTTCGCATCAAATTATCAAAATCAATCACAGTAAAAGTTTTTTTTTTAGATTTTCACTTCCAATTGTCAAACAGTTTAAACAAGCACTAGGCTACTACGCGACTGAAACCTTGTATATTTTTTAATCTTATTTTTTAAAATGCTTACCTTACGTTTCTTAGAATAAAATAAAACAAAATTGAACCAAATTTATTGGTTCTGCTTGTAAAGTTTCGAACTCGGTTTCGAAAAAGACAAAACGAAACCATTCCGATCGGAAATCAGATCATTAATTTCTAAATCGTTCGGAATTTACAGTTTAAAGAAACTCGGACGAGATTCGTGTACTGCGAAATAAATTTGAAATTTCGCGTAATGTGACAATAAATATCTGATTCGGATAATTAGGAAAGGTATTGCATTTTTGTTGCACCTTTCAGTCGCCAATATTATATGCATTTCCTATGAAGCCATCATGCTGTGCGTTTTGAGTCCAGCTCTATCAGCAACCGACACTGCATCATCAGCTGAGCTTCACATCCACAAAAAAACAAGCACTCAAAAACCAGGCAACAAACTGAACAAAAGCTTTGCTTGCTTTTAGTATTTTCAAGGAAAATACTCTGGCTATTTTTGAGCTGGCTTTCATATATGTATGTATGTATGTATGAATGTATGTATGCATGCCTGGGACCCTTAAAAGGACGTCAGCAATGCACAGCTAAGTTAAGTGGCATGCAGACATTGTGGCAACTTCAGTTTTTGGGCCTGACCATTAGTAAATACGCACACTGACCCACACAAGCACACACACACACACACATATGTACTCATAGATGTGTGTGCATAAAGACTTGGGCTTAAAGTTGTCAACTAAGCTGCTAAGATGTCGACCAAGTGGCCTTTCCCACGTCCACCCCCCTCCACCCAAACCGTTCTTTGTCCTCTTTGTCAAGTTGTCATTTGTTTGCAGCTACTCTATTAGCCGCATTTTAATTCAGTTACTTAAGTTTAGTGTGAACACAACAATTTCATACTTGGCAACACACACACAAATACACACACACTCATACACACTTGAGCACACACATTAGACTATAAGATTGGCCAATGCGGCGTATGCGCAATGCCCAAAAACTGCTGTCGAAAATTTTCTTGGCCATGTTCGTGTGTGTGTAAGTGTGTTATTTTCGCATTGAGTGTCTGTCAGTCAGTTGCCGCATTGACCTCACATTGTCACTGCTTAAAGGCCACGCCCACTCAGCTTACTTGGCTGTTGGTGGGGGTCGTCGATGGTGCCACCTTGCCTCATGTTGCATTGTGGTCAAAGGTAAAAAGTTTTCTCAAATTGAAAATGTTTACTGCTTCGTACTTTGCAGTTAGTTGCTGTTCTCGTAGAAGGTTTTGCTTGGTAAGAGGCTGTGGGGATGCGAAAGAGGGGGGTGGGAAGGGGGGTGGGGGTATGGTGGCTGTGCGGTATGGGGTGTGTGTACGTCAGTCGTTCGGGCGGCAAAAACATCTTAAATTAGATACATTTTATCGCTACACATGAGCTGCTACACAAACAGAAACACACGCACACACACACAACACACACACAATAACACACTCATACGCACAGCTGGAGAAGCTGTTGCAAAGTTTTGAGAGATATTTATTACAGGACACACTTCATGTGCAACATCAGCCATGCCACAGCAAGGACATTCATCGCCAGGACCAGCTCACAATTGCCTGGCCAGTGCAAGTGTACTGCCACGCCTTTTGATTCAGTATATCTTGCCTAGCATGGCATGTCAACAAGCATTTAATTTGATTTTAAATCTCACTCGAACACACAACTTCAACTTCAACTTTATTTTTTTTTTCTTTTCTAATTTTTGGAGACAAACTTTAATGCGCTAACAAATGAGCATCAGTGTCTTAAATTGACGTTGAACACTTAAATGCTTCAAGTTAGTGAACTTATTCATTAGGGTATTTGTTCTGTTCATATCATGCACATATTAAACTACATTCAAAATACCAACATTAACTTGTCAAATTATATGTAATGGGTCGCATATATTCTCCTATCCTGTTTATCTGTCTGCTCATCTGCATTAACTTATTGATCTCAGTGTCAACTTAAGGCAGTGTAAGCAAATTTCAGGCCTGTTCCAACATTTACATATCAATTTAAAGCATATGCAGTGGATATTAGTATTTTGTCACAAAATGTGTCACGTGCAAATGTCTGCAAATTTTTGTTTAAAATAGGAAAAAAAAAAAAAAGCACTTCTAGTCTGAGAAAAATTATAATTTCCGCAGGCATTTTTGTTAAGAAAATGTAGGATTTTATTAAAGATATGCGCAATTTTCCAATGTTGAACGCGACATTCGTACTCATTCAAAGTAAAAAAAAAGTAAAGGCGACACTTATAGCTCTTGATTAGCACTATAATTTGTGTTGAGATTGATTTTGGACAATTGTTCGTTTTCAATATAATTATAAAAAGCCTAGGCATTCGTATGCGACAAAAACAGAAGTCGATTTCAGGGCGAACAGTTCAAACACTGATTTCAGCGAAATCTGAAATGCGACTTATTTTTAAAATGTTATGCATTAGTTTATCTTAAGAATGTTTTTTATTTGATTCAAAAATATTAAGTAGTTTGTTTTTTATTGAACTTGAATCGCATGCGCACGCGACATGTCGCACGTGACATTTTGTTCCATGACTTTCCACTTGAATATTTACCGTTAAACTAGATTAGATTTATTTCTTTACATTTTTTTTTAATTAATTGTTGTTATTAAAATTTTGTAAAGTAAAAAAAATAAAAAATAATAAGAGCAAAAGCCATTTTTCCAGATTGCAGTCGATTTACTCAGAATGGTTATTAAACTGGATTGTTAATTCTTAGATTTCATCAATTTCTAACGATTTACATCAATAAAAGCATATATATATATAAAGTAATAGGTACCAATAATGACTTTGAAATTTTCAGCCCTGGTTGACTTTTTGGTGGAAATGCCCATATCTTAACTTAAATGACTTAGCGTCGGTTTCTCAACTTCGATTTAACGTTCGAAAAGGATAAAAAAATAATTAGAATACCACTTTTTGTGCCACAGGACGTTATCAAAAGGAAACCCGTCGCTCAATGGATCAATATCCTTGTTATATTAAAATTAATATAAACGTTTATTTTTTAAAAATTAATTTTTGGATTCTTATAAAAACAAAACCTTCAAATTTAACTCCAGGGAATGCAAATAATGATTATTTGCATCTTAAAAGATGATTGAAATATACCAATATTCATCTTAAAGAATAATATATGCATTTTCAACATGATTTAATATTTTGTTATTTTTATTGATTTACTGACTAAATAATGATTTATTTTGAGTAATACTTTACAGCTCAACCAATAATCATTATTTTTGAGCCAAAAAAAAAATCATAATATAATGATTATTCTTTAAGTTTTATTTTGTGCTCGAAAATAAAACGCAAGTTGTAATTTCGACTTTTTTTTTAAGAAATACGGACAAAAATCATATCGTATCATGTCGTACTATGAATATATATAATTAAAACATCTTAACTTAAAACGACTAAAGACTTATTCACTAAATAACAAAGGAAAATGTACTTACTTTAAATGGGCAATTCTAATTTTCTTGAAAATTCCCATTTTCCAAGCAAATCTTTGGCATACCGAATCTAGCTTTTCGTTCATTTTTCATATGTCAAATGATATTTGAATACCAACAGTACAGAGTATGTTTTGTGAAGTGCTTCACTCCAATAGAGCATTCCTGTTTTGTTTGCGTAGTTTTCGAAATCGTTGTGCTGAATTCATGTTGCCTTTAATCCAGAGTCAGCATTAAAAGGCCCTGGCCTCGAGCTATTAAATGACATTTTCACTGAGTGTGCATACACCCACAAATAGAAACACACAGATATAGGCACATGCACATACACATGCACATAGAGCAAGCGACACATGTGTCACATCAACGTCAGTTGGCAAAACCAAAATCAGCAATATAAGCAGCATAGCCAGCTCCCAGGACGTTCCGCAGTTATCGTCATGCTCTCGTCCTGGTCCTCGTCCTGCATCATAGGTGTCAATCAAATGCAGAAGTTAAACTGCAATTGGCAATGGTATTGAAAATTGAGCGTGTATGTGGGCGTGTTTATCCATGTGTGTGTGTCTATGTCTATGTGTGTCTGTATGTGTGACAAAGAAATTGGCAAGAAATTGGCGATGCAATGCACAGCTAGTCAAAATGAATCTCATTCTCATGGATATGCAAATTGAAGTGCAGCGCCAAGCAAAATGAAATCAAGCGCCGTCTGCGTCTAACTGTTGCGAAATTTGCGCGTTACGAATGCGGTTGCCTAACTGTCAACAGAGCTGAGCAGAGACTGGAGAGTGGAGAGCGGAGAGAGAAATGAGAGGTTAGACGACACTCGTGCAGGACACCTCAAGTGGCAAGCTCCTCTTCTTGTTGCTTAAGACAAAACAGCGCGCGCATTGTCAGCACAAAACTTCATCGACACACACGTGTGTGGCAGTAACAGCAGCAGCAAGAGACGCAGCAGCAGCGGCAGCAACACGAGTGCTAAGCCAGAGGTGCACTATAAAAATGGAGAAATTATATAGCATGCTTTTGGGCGCACTGGCGACAGGCACGCATTGCCGCAAACTTATCATCAGCAGCAGCAGCAGCAGCAACAGCAACAACAGCAACAACAGCAACAAAAGCAACAACAGCAGCAACAGCAACAACAACAACAGCAGCAACAACAACTATTTCAAAAAACGTCGCTTGCACGTACACTTGAGTCATATAATATATGAAAGGTGGTGGCTGGGGGGTAAGGGGGAAAGGAGCAATGGGAGCAAAGCAAGTTGAAAAGATTATAGTGAAAGGTAAATAAAACGACTGCCAGCAAATGATAATCCAAGCTGATGAAACTTGCATTCCCTTGCACCGTGTGTCATTTAATAATACGCTTCTTATTTTTTATTTTCTTTTCCTTCATGTCCTGGCTTAGTGTATTAAAATAACAGCTCGCAAGCTTAACTAAAAAAGATACCATAAAAATATAGCATATATAAACAAACGTTTTTTTTTAGCTACGACATTATTTTTGACAATTGCTTGTGATTTAAGCTGAAAAGCACGGAAAGTGTTCATTTTTGAACAGTTCACAATTTTTGTCAAAAGGTACTTGACTTATTTCTTTATATACCCAATTAATCAGGTCTGTTCCTATTTCCGATTTGTTATTCTTATCTCTTCTGAACTCTGAATATTGATGGCGAATTTGATTTAAAAATGTTTGCGTTTGAGACAGCGAATTGAATCTTGAAAAAGGAAAAATTACTGGTTTTTTTGTTTATCGAGAAAGACAAGCCCGAAAACGATTGGGAATGAAAAAATGTCGGAAAAGGGAACAGGTCTGTATACAATCTATTTATTAATAGTTATTATACTCTTTTTTTAATTTTTTAGAAAAAAAAAAGGAAAAAGGAGTATATTGCGTTTGTGAAATGTCCGTCCGTCCATCCGTCCGTCGGTATGAACGCAGTTTTTTTCCACAGTTTTAAAGCTAGGGGAACCAAACTTGGTATACATGTTGATATATACCATAGGCAGACAAAGTGTCCCACAAACGGCAAAAACCTGTATCTTCCACAGTTTTACAGCTTGAGTAACCAAATTTAACAAAAGAGCTACTAATCACTTTCTTGATTGTTATGACTAAAAAAAAATTGGCCACGCCCACCCCTGCCCCCGCAAATAATGAAAGTCTGTATCTCCCACTCAGCAAAGAGGCGAAAAAATGAGAATAACGCCGAAAATTTTTTTAAAGCAGCCAACTTCGTACGTCCGTGTGTCTGTCCGTCTCTTAATATGCAAACACATCTCTCAGTTTTAAAGTTATTTTGATAAATCTTTGTAATGCTCACTATCAATGGACAATATTAACCAAGTATAAGAACTTTTTCGGTGACAAATGATATGTTAAGCATAAAAACAAAAACTATTGCATAATCTTTGATTGTTTATAGAAAAACTAAGAAGACATTAAAACACTAGCATATCAAGGACGCCAAGTGTAGTTGCCTTAAAAGGATTACTAATATCGGGTAACTATTCCAACTATATAGTGTACATAATGCGTGGACTGTTTAAAAGTTTTTAAGCCAACTTAATGTAAACACACTTAACTTTGTGACAAGGCGCTATAGCCTTGCTTTGCATCCCACACAACAAAATATGTACACCTGCAGCATGCACAGAGAAAGAGATAGAGATAAAGAGAGAGAGAGACGGAAAGAGAGTGTGTGAGAGAGAGAGAGTAGGTAAGCGGGTGGCGTGAATGAGAAAGTTAAATTAAAAATGTCAAATTGCATACATTTAGGACCTAATGAAATAAGTTAAGCGACAAGAACAACAACAACAACATCGCTGAGCACCGCGTTAAGCACACTACACACAACACAGCAGAGGACTCAAACACACACACACACACATCCTAACACACACCCACACGCACACACACACACACTCTATGTCTTTCTGGCTGCTTTTCGTTTGCATTGCAATTTGAATTAATTTGACTTTTTTTTCATGAACTTTAAGTGTGCCAACGTCAGCAGATGTTGCTCCTGTTGTTGCCGTTGTTGGTGTTGTTGTTCTATATTGTTGTGGTTGTTATTGTAGTGCTAGTTGTCGGCTGGCTGTGTCATGCTGTGTTATTCATTTAGTTTGTATTCAGCTTGTGGCAAGTAATATGCTAACTGCCAACTGTGCATGTGAATGAGCTGTTGAGTAATGTTAATCAAAAAGACTCAAACAACTGTATAAAAGGAAAGGGGATTATGCAGGGTATGCGGTATGTTCGGTATACTCTTGTCATCTGCTATGCTTAAGATTACAGCACGCTTGACAAGAAGTATTGAACGTGTTTATCACACAATCTCATAATGCTGTCTTATCGCGTCTCTTTTGCTTTTCACATTCAGCTGTCAAAGCTAAACTCAAACCCCCCCATTCAGTCCCAGCAAAGCCCAAGCCTAACCCTAGGCTATACCATGCCATTCATCTTTCTATGTATCTATCTAACTATCTATAACTATTTGTCTATCAATCTATCTATCTACTTTAATTCGTCAGGCAGCAATGATGATGTTGGTCAACAATATCTATGATGTCTGCATGCATTATAAGTACGAGTATATAGCCATATATACAATATATATACATGTACACATATATATATATATATATTCCATTGCGGTCTTGAGTCAGCCTCCAACTTAGAAATTGTTTTCTGTTGTTGCTCTCGTTTGTTGTTGATGGCATTCGCCTTCGGATTGGCGTTGATTGTTGTTGACTTTGATTTTTGCAATCTGGTTTCGATTTATTTTATATTTTCTTCCAGGCCACTGACATTTTTGCACTGTCCAGTTGCGTCCAGTTCAGTTCAGTACGCTGGAGCCAACAACAGCAACCCAATGTGCCCCATGCCACACACACACACACACACACACACATTGTGGCTGAGATTCTAATTTAGTTCATTGGCTTAGTTGTGTATGTGTCCTTGTTGTTGTTGGTGTTGTTGTTGTAGCTGTTGCATGAAATTTGAGTAAATCGCACAAAATATATTGACACATGCGGGCCGATTATATACTGTATATATATTAAGTATGCATGTGCGTGTGTGTGTGTGTGGCATGCGACAAGCCGATTGCACATTTAGCATTTTGTCAACACCCGCATTCCGTCAACGCTTCAAATTTTCGAGATTTGCGTTCGAAATGTTCAACATAATTTTTGATACCCTGTACACTCAAAATCGATAGGTTAAGCTATCTATATCAATTTGTTAATAAGCATCATTTTGTTTTAAAGGTAATTGTTAATTATGCCAAAGAGTATGACAAAAATAAAAAATATTGTTTGTTTAGGCAGTACTAGTTCTAGAATTAGTATTAAATTCATACTGTTTTATTCTTAAAATTCCATGTATTCTTCACGTCTTTTTAATAATAATAATAAATTTCTAAAAAAAATCTTTTTAAAATTTATATTTTAAATAATTCATTTGCAAAATTATAAATAAAACTTGAAATTTATAAATTTGATTTTGCTTTAAAGTTAATCAGGTTTATTTTCATTGTAGAGAACTTTTTTTCCTTTTTAAATGCTAGTTCCAATACTTCTTATTATAAACACAGAATCTTTAATTATCGGGCTAAAATGCATACCGTTGCATTCTTAAAATTCTACGTTTTTTTGTTCTCAAATTCATTACGATTAAGTCTTCAATTCCAAAACGACCGTTGTCATTGTCATAAAATATAAAAATGTAATAAAATAACTTCTCTAAGAGAGATTTAATTTGACAACTCAATCGGGGGTGTCAAGGAAATCTCTAGAGATTTTTGCTTTGGTTGGTTTGTAAATCTCTCGAAAAAACCGTAGGTGTCAGAGGAGTTCGAGAGATTTCATTTTTGCGAACTTCTGTGTTCAAAAGCAACATGGCTGCCTCCATAGGGTTGTCATCACACCAAAGTAATTTTGTTAATTTTTTCCTCGGTTTTATAATTGGTTGTGTTTAATTAAAAAAGAAAGTTTATAAAATTTGAAATAAAATAGTTATATTTTTGGAAATTTAGTTTACATGTTACAAAACAATTTTTTTTAAATTTTATGCCCGCCAAATTTAAATTGTCTGTAGGACAACTCTGTTGCCTGCACCAACACTTATCGATAACAAACTGAGTTGCCATCTTACAAAAATAATTTAGTTATTCAATAAAAATGCACAGTAAATGCGAGTTTGATTAGAAATATAAAAATGAATACGTCGTTCAATTATTTTTTGCTTTCATATAAAACATAAATAAATCAAATATTCAATGAAACAAAAAGGCCGATCATTTTTAACTTAATTTGAAGCAAGTAGACAACTCTATGCCCGGTTGCTTTGCGCTTTTGAATATTTTTTTCTAGAGATTTTACTAGAAATTAATTATAATAATTTTATCCAATAAAATGTTATTAAAAATAAATGCAGATTATTTAGAAAAATAGTTTTCTTTTCATTAACCAACCCAAAGGGATTTGTGCGACACCTAAGAATTGGTATTCGGTTGGAATTCGGTTGGAAGAGCTTTCCGTGACATTCCTGATTTTAAAACCTGAATATAGGGTAGACAACAGTCGATCAAAGTTTTTGCAATTTGCATTTTAATATTTTTTGATGACAGCTTTTCAAAAATGCCATCACATTGAAACGTTTACAAAATGCAAACGATGCGAAACGGCTTTTTGTTGTTGTTGCTGTTGGTGTTGTTGTTGTTGTTGTTGCTGTTGATGTTGTTGTTTTTGTTTTTGATGCTGGTGTTAGTCTCCATCATAAGCAGGTCAAGAGCTTTTGGCTGCCGGCGCTTAGTAAAATTTGCAGCATTGAGATCTCAATCGGCTGACAGATTCAAAACCAAACTCGAAATGCTCTAAGCAGAGGGTTATACTGAAACGAAATTGTGGCAAGAGTTCTCTCTATATGCGTGTGTGTGTGTGTGTTTGTGTGTGTGTTTGTGTGTGTTTGTGTGTGTGTGTGTGTGCGTGTATGTGTATGTATGTGTGTGTTTGGGCAATAATATAAAACTCAATCAAAATCAAATCAAATGAAAATTATTTTGAGTTGTTTTGTGTGTTGACAACTTCATTATGTTTGCATTGCTTTGGCGTATGCTCTTCGTGTTTGTCCAGCAATATGAGCCACACTCTTTCAATTCCTCTGCACACCCACACTCACATACACACATACACGTACACAGACCAAAGCTGGGCGCACATTAAAAGCAACCAGAGCAGCCGCAAATATAACTAATTTGATGTGTGAACAACAGCCATAGAATGAGTGAGAGCGAGAGTGGGGTAGGGACAGGAATGGGGACGGGAAACTGTTCCTTAAATATCAACAAGACGAAACCAAAAGGACACAGGCAGGACTTCAATATGATTGGCAGCCTGGCAGAAGGCGATACATATCGAATGAAAGCCAAACTTGTACGCAATGGTATAAGTAAATATATATGTATTGATGTGTGTATGTGTGTGTGTGTGTGTGTGTGTGTGTGTGTGTGTGTGTGTGTGTGTGTGTGTGTGTGTGTGTGTGTGTGTGTGTGTGTGTGTGTATGTGTGTGTTTTGATTTTGTGATATATGCCGCATTAATTCAATATGATAAGAACAGCAGACAATTTGATGCCTGCAGAATTTCAGTGGAATTTCGATAAACTCGAAAATCTGTCGCACAATCCATCGTCCTCCAGTTCACCACTTCTCCACATCTTCACCAGACGCAATATGGCCCATACAATATGGGCAATTCACAAGCAATAACAACTACAACAACAACAACAACAGCAAGGATAACGATAATAATAACAATAATAACAACAACAATTCTACAGTGCTGGTTGCTTTTGTGTAGTGATTAAACAAGAGAGCTACGTTTGAGTAAATCTCATTTATGAAATGAATATCGTATTGTCTTCAAAATCAAGCATGAATCAAATGAATAATTATATGAGTGAATGAAGCAAGTGATGAATAAAGCGAGTGAAGAATGAGCACTAAATGAGTTATGAATAAAAGGGTATTCTTGCTGATTTTGTATTGAGTTGATTCCAAATAAAACATTATTAATTTTGAGCTAAATTAAGGTTTCAATTAATTTTGATATTTGAATAGCAAGAAATTGAACAAGGAATGTGAAATACTAAATAATTGAGTGAATAAATTGTTTGCAAATATATATTGTGTACAATTTAAATTAATTTATTAAGTATTAGAAATATAATTGAAGAACAAACACTGAATTGATAACAGTTTATAAAAAAAAAACAATTCAATTATAGATTTTGACATAGAACATAAGATTCTGTATTCAGGGAGCTGTCAAGTACAGTGTTAAGATAGGCATATCATACATTTAAGATAGTCAACAATAATTTAAAATTTAATAAAATACAGATATGAAATATTGATTAAATAAATAAGCATACAAATTGCTTGGAAACTTGAAACTATTAGCAATATTACCATTTTGGAATTCACATGCAGTAGTCGCCCAGAAACTAGAAACTTTGAATTAGAATTTTCAAAAATTTAGAATTGGATGCTCTTAATTTCGAATGAAAAATTCTTATTTGAGCGAGTTAAAATAAACTACGAATTTGAAATTCTGCACGAAAAAGTATGCTACACACTTTTGCCTGAAATGGATTCGAAAGTGAAATTGAATACAGTCTTGATTGTGCGAATGGAAAGCAACTTATATTATTTCCAAAAAAATTGTGCTTAATTTTTTGTAAGTATATTGACTTTCTTAATTACGCAAAACAGTTGAGTTTTCAATCTGAACCGAGTTGGTTTGGAAATGTGTTCATGTCTGTAATTATACAAAGTATCTACAACTCAAGCTTGAATGTCATGTTAGCAAAATGAACCCAAAAATGTGAGCTGCGGTGTATACAACCGGTTAGATTACTTCAGTGACATCTTGTCTTTGTCTGTGTCCCTGACCATAAACAAAGCATCAGAATGAGTTATCCTTGTGCTCATTACATTTGGATTAACATGTTAATAATATGAAAGTGGACGTAAGTATATGTATATGTGTAAGTGTGTATGTTATGGTATATGTGTGTGTGTCTGCCTGCAGCCATTTAGTGGTGCCACACATATACACACACACATACAACTATACATAGTCAGATCGATGTGGGCAGATTGTGAGCGAGTGTTATAATTGTATGTTTGACAATCTTCATAACTGTCAATTAAATTGGCATTGCCTTGGCCAAGTTTCGCATATGCTATGCTGCCTGTGCACTCTGCCTAATGTAATTGTTTAACACACTGCTGCGCATTATTATAAACAAATACCATCACACACACACACACACACACATGCACAGACACACTCAGTCAAGTATTCAGACAGTTGGACATGCAACATGATTGCACCGATTTTATTGACTGCATTGCAATTGTGGAGGACAACTCTGTAAGTGTGTGTGTATGTGTGTTCAAACAACTTGCCAATTTGCATATGTGTATATGGCATATAGCACAGGCAGCTGCTTCTCAGTGGAGAAGGCAAAACTAGCTGCTGTTTTGATTTATAGACCATTGGTCATAGAACCGTCGAGCCAAATCAATTTGTAGGCCATTAAACGGGCAACTACCAGAGTATGAGTAAGAGTATGAGAAAGAGTACAAGTATTAGTATGAATAGGAGAATGAGTACGAGTAGGTGTATGAATATGAGTACTCGCACTCATATTCGTATGAGCAGCGCATTAGTAATGTATCGCACTCAATGCCAAATTCGAAATTCCAAAGTCTATCCCTAAAATCAAAAATGTGAAATCTAAATCTAAATTTCAAATAGTTTAAGGTTCGCTTCAATTGACATTGCTATTTACACAGGACAGGTGACAGTCAATGTGGGTGACAGTGCTATTTGTGCAATTGAATTTGTATTTGAGCTGGGGCTAAACAGGTATTTGTACATATTATCTACTTATATTAAGCACACACTTACTACGATTGTAAGCATTACAGTTGAATGTTGCCGACTGCAGGTATCATTTTCAAGAGTATTTTTAAAGAATTATTCTAACACTTCTTGTGTGGTTCGATGTATACCAACATGTATACCAACTTTGGTTCTGGGACGTGTACTTTAATGCGTTACACATTTCGTGACAAAATTATAATATCCTCTGCAAGGCTATAAAAATATATGTGAAACAAAACATACAAAGACATTTTATAAAGGATTAAAGTAAACTGATAGTTTGTAATAACTACGAAAATTATGTAATTTGATATATGTTTAGTTTTTTTGAACTTGTTTTTTTGTTTTTTGTTAAATACTGTAACACAATGCTTTTGAAAGTATTTGTACTTATTTATATATATTTATTGATATTTATTTTATTTATCTTCGGAAATTTGAATCACAATGATATTCAGAATATGGTAGTGTGATTTTCAGAATGCATAGAAAATATAAAATTTAGGTTTTTATTTGCTGGCTAAAATTAAAATTTTTAAATAAACTGATTCGATGAGGATATATACATATATTTAATTAACTTATCATCACTGAGCCACTTATATATTTAGTCGTTAATCAATGTCCTGCTGTATTGCACTGTGGAAGGATAGATGCCCAAAAGGTGACATTGCAACATTTGGCAAGTCGAAAGAAAGCGTCCAAAAGTTTCACGAAAAAGACGGACAATTTTCTCTTTTTCTTTCTCTTTCCTTTGCCCTTTCTCCGACTGTGTCTGTGCCTTTGCTTTCGTTTCCTGTCTGTTGCCTGCCACCCAACGCCTCAACGCCCCACCGACAAATGACATTTCTTTTTGGCAATGCAATCCACAAACGAGTATTGAGCATTGCGGGGGCGAAAGGGGGGAGAAAGGCAAAGAATTTAAGGCAAAGTGGTCGCAAAGGCGAAAGCATAATGCATAATTACAACAATGGCAGGACGAAGCCAAGGATAAGCACCGAAATGAAGAGTGCCCGAACGGGTGACTAGCTGGCAAGTGGCAAGGAATAGAGGCACAGATAAGGGTATAAAGAAGAGCGAGTAAGAGGGAGAGATAGGGGTAGGGGTAGGTAGAGGGACAGAGGAGAGGGAGGCAGCTCGCCAGGGTCTGGCAACTTTATCAGGACATCCGCTTTCAGCGATTTTTAATTGCTATTGTTACAGTTTATTGTTTTATTATGGAGGCCAAGTGAATGAATGGCCAGAAACTGAGACGGAGACGAAAAAGGACATAGACCGAAGAGACTGAGAGATGATTGTGTCTGTGTGTGTGTGTGTGAGAGCGTCATATCTAAACAGAAAAGCAAAACATGTTGAAATTTCATTTATTTTGCTTTTGCGCTGCGAGCTTTTGCCTAAAATAAATAAGAAAACAATTAGCGCATTTAAATCTAACTAAATTGTTAAAAGAGTGCCAAATAATTATATATACCATATATATACATATGTATATAATTAATTATGTATATATTTATGCCATTACTGCAAAGACTAATGAGTAGGCTTAGTCCTTTTTGCAGCCGACAGAACACTTGAGAAACGCGTCGCAAATGACAGCAACAAATTGATATGCACTTGTCCATAGCTCTTCACATTTATACATATATACAATTAAATATGTATACATATGTATATATGCGTGTGTTAGTGTGAGTGTGAGTGTGTGGGGCTGTGAAGTGGCGTGAAAATATCAACTAGTTACACGTGTTTGCCGGCGGTCAATGTATACTCTGCGTATGAGTGTTATACAAATCCAACAATTTATCTTTTCATTATGAAGTTAAAATACCCTAACCAGTTATACTTGTTGTTCAAGCATTAATTCATATATATTTTGTTTATTATTTTTCTAAGCGAAGAAGTTACAGTTTTGGGAATATTTGCTGAAAATTATAAAATTAAGTAGACATAAAAGCGGAGACCGTAACGATTAAAATTTTTATTTTAATTTATTTTATTTTTTCATTGAATTAGACGAATAACTCTTTTTTTTCTGATCTAAAAACAAAAATTTTTATTATTTTTTTTTTTAATTAAAAATTGAAATTTATTTATTTTATAATAATTTTTATTTTTAAGGTCGAAAAATAAGAGTTAAGACTTTATTTATTTAATTAAATCGAGAAACTAAAGCTTATCCTTTTAAATGATACCCAATTAAAAAAATAGTTTGCGTGTTTTCACATTCATCTTCGCCCTTTTTTATACTTTTTTTTTTTAAATTTTTTTTTTTTTTTAAGATTTATTGGGTTTGTGAAATGTTCGTCCGTCTGTCCCTCTGTCTGTATGTGTATTTATATATATGATTTTAATCACACATGCAAAATAATAAATTTAAAATGAAAAACAGAGCCGAGCCGAATCAAACCCGAACCAAAAACCGAACAACATGGAAGAGCAATCGGCGTGTGACTTCTGATTCGGATTCAGATTCAGTTTCAGCATGTTCGACACTTGAATGCCCTGTAAAATTATTGATGAAACTCGTTGAAACGCAAATCAAAATTGTATTTGTTTCAAAATACAAATTTTCTTTTGATTAATTGTGCAATTTTCAAATAGCAAATTTGAGCGCAGCAATAGGCTAAAAAGACAACTTTGAAATGACTAATTAGTGTTAAAAATCACAATTAGTATTCACTTCGTAAATAAAATGCTAAATAAGATGCAAAATAAGAATCCAAGAACAGTCTGTTTTTCTCCATCGTATCCCCATGCTTGAGTTAAGTGTATCATAGAAAAGCGGTTACGCTCTATGCACGTTTATATCAGATGTTTTATGTGAGATGTAAAATAAGATGATGTTTTAAAAACGGATTTCAGTCGGGCACTACACCCAGTGTTTGTTCAAACCGTTTGAGAATTACAAGTGACAATTTTAAAAGAACGATAACTCTTTGTGATCTCTAATATATTAGATTGACTTTGATGCTAATAATTTTTTTGTGAATTTTCTTTCGCTTTGTTCAGCAAATGATGAGTTGCTTTAGCAAAAATGGGTTAAAAAATTAGCTTTTATATGAAAATCATTTTTGTTTCTCAAGCTATTTTAACTTAATTTACATGTTCTACGTTAGTAATAATATTTTTTGTCATGCTTAAGAAATTTTATTGAAATCGGGCGAATTGTTCTTGTTTTATATTGATAATAAAAAATACTAAATTACCAGTTTATTAACCAGTTCATGCCAAATAATCAGTTGAGCCATTTAACTCCAGCCTGCATTTACTTTATAAAGTCTTTTTAAAGTTACTTTTCATCCCTATGCTCTGTTTTTTAATATCATCAAAATATTTGGCAATTGAAAAGTGTATTTGTAAGTCTGCTTACTTTTATTATTGCTACTGATCCAGTGAATTGAATCCATCTGAAGTCAAAGGCAAGCGAAATTGATGAGAAAAATGGTGTCAAATGTGAAATTTAGCACATTTAAAGGAAATTCAGGCCAGCATATAAAGAGGTTCACATAGAGTGGTTGATTGATTGTACCCAAAATAGGTAAGGGTATCAGTTACAACCAGTCAAATGTGATATGTGTGTATGTAGATGTAAATGTAGATGAGAGTAAATAAAAATATGCTTAACAAATATAGTGAAATGAAACAGCAAAGTGCACTTCAAAGGCTGTGGTAACAACGGGCAAGAGCCATAAGAGCCGAAAACATAAGCATAAGTGCCTTGAACAACAGCAACAACAACAACAGCAAGGACAACAAGGACAACGAACGACAGGACGATGCCAAGTGTGCCACTACAATAATCATAAAAGCGCAAAACAACAATAACAACAACAGCAACAACAAAACAAAACATCAGCACCATACCAGCTACAGGAACAGAAACAACAAATGGAAACAAATTCCTGAGCAGAGGATTTGGAGTTGTCGCAGTCGATGTCCTGGCACACACACACACACACACACACACGCCTTTTTTGTGGCTTCACCTGCTGTTGCCGCTCCTCCTGCACCTGCTCCTTCTACTCCTGCTTCAGTTCCTGTTACTTCCTTTAGCTGCAATGCAAAACCGGAAATAATGTATTAATCCTGTTGAGGCCATATTTTTATTGCCATTGCGCCTTGTTGTACTTAGCCAATGGTGCCATGCCCTCTGCATTTTGAACTCTGACTCCAACTCCGACTCTGACTCCAACTCCAACTCCAACTCCGGCTCTGACTCTGCTAGCAATAAATCATCTTGACAAATGTGTGTGAATCAGCTTTGCGTGTGAGAGCATTAACAGTTACTCGGAGTCTATCCAGATGAAATACCAACTAATTATTATGTGCAATATAAAAGTCTAGAAATGATCAAAATTGGCTCGTGATTCGCTGTAACAAAATCTAATATGTTGATGAGAACTATACCCTTGAAAAGGGTATTATCTCGCCTTAACTTGCCAATTTGGAGTTTTTGCATTCTATAATTTCTTTAATTCATTTAATTTTATTTTAATTTAATCGCTTTTTCTACATTTAAACCCTTTCTTTCATCAAAAGCGGGCGACTATATCCAACAATTGTCATCAAAATAATAGGTTGAAAAATTAGTATTTGAAAAACATCATTGATTCTCAAGCTATTGTATCTTAACTGAAAATAGCATATTCAGCGCTTTAATATGTTCTTGTCATGCATGACCAAATTTTATCAAAATCTGATTACTATATCTATATCTATAGCAGTCATTTGAAGAATAAGTCGAAAATTAGGTTTTCATATGAACAACTCTTGTGAAGATAACTTTTGTATCTTCTTTATTTGTATTAGAGAAAAATGAGTAGAACTCAAAGCAACAAGAAACAGACTCCATCCAATTGGATGTTAATCAAACAAATAGACTAGAAAGACATTGAACTAAGTTCCACAGTTATTAAAGACAGAAATATCGAGTAGCTAAATCGTTACTTGTTCGACTACAAACTTCCATTGTGTGCCATTGATCTTGTTAAACTCGCTCTTTAAGCATATTCTTATTGGAATTCATAAGCTGACGCTGATTTTTCAACCGCCAAGCAGATCGTTGACTCGCTGCTGGGCTGCTTGCTAAGTATCCAGCATATATCCTTTGGGCGAACATACACAAACACAGAGCAGCAGCGGCAATTTAAAGCACCCTCATAAATATTGCTGCTTCGGCAGCGGCAGCGGCAACAACAGAACAACGCGATGCGACGCGTAATTATTATTACGTATACGCCCCGTTAGCCGCATTCATTGTCGCTGCACAATGGGCGAGAAGAATGAAAACAGCGCTCAATTTCTTAAATATAAGATATACTATATGTAAAACAAATTTGATTTTAGAAAGTGTATTTCTCAACTAAAACATTTCAACAGAAACATGTTATTTAATTTAATTAAATTATATCTATTGAATTATAAAATGACATTACAAAATATGATATTATTTTTACAGTTTCACTGTTTGCTGCACCCTTTTGTGGCTGACCAGCAAGACCCTCCATCAGCAGAGGGTTCCAAAGCCAAAGGGAGCCAGTCTATCAACTGTGGCGACAATTATGCGCATGTTGCCAGCTTAAGCAGCCATTGTTCCTTTGCCTGCTTTTTCATAAATTTAAATATAAAACATATTAAGCTTTATTGCATGGGGCTTAAGTTGTTGCCGTTGTTTTTGTTTTTGTGTTTTTTTTTCTTCTGTTTTTTGTAGCGTTTTGTAGGGCTGATCCCCCCGCATATGTTCATTCAAAATCCACTGCGAAATTTACTAACCCGCATATGTGTTATGAACTTCATTAAAGGCGGATGGGGCGGTATCAGAGGAAATGAAACAAGAGTGTTTATAGCGCCTTAGCTAGCCTAGCTTTGTGTTGCTTTTACAGCATATACTATATCACTCCAAAAGTTACACTTTAAACTATATTAAATCTAGAAATATAGGGGGTATTATACTAATTATGTGGCAAAATGTGCATTGTTTCGCAATAATTGAAATACGCTAATCTTTTTATGCATATAATCTTATATGAAATATCATCATTTGGAGATAACATTTAAGTTTTATAAAAATCAGGTGACTATATTTTATAGCTGTCGTAGCACTCTCCAAACTTAATGTAGCCCTTGCACAATGAAGTAAGGGCATTAGAAACCTTTCTTTATCCCAAATTTCCAGAGGCATAAAAACCCAATGAGAATATGGCATAGTTTCTAAGTAGCTTCAACTAACCTATTTGTACTCGACTCAATTTGGCTTTTGCTTTTCGGAAATCTCTTAATAAAAACTGTTGCATCCAAATCCTCAAAAAAGTTTGGCCTGGAATGATATACTCGGGTAGTGTTACTCAAAGTCATATCTTCATCCGAAACTTCCCGAGAATGAAGCTAAATTAAATTTAAGTCTATAAATGTATTTTTATGAAGAGCGGCAATGTCACTTTGAATGGCAAAATTTCATCAGCTGTTTTTACTTATGTAGCACTTTTCAAGCCTATATGGGAGATTAAGTTCCACTTATCGTTTTTAGGTCCTAAGTGTAAATTGAAAAAACGAAATATTCTTATTATGAAGTTTAACTGACACATAGTGTTTAGTGGGACATTGAAAAATCTTTCCTTAGTTAATTTATATTTTCATATGCTTAAATTTGTGAGCTGGATCTAATTTTTGTTCCATTCACACCATTAAAACAGTATATAGGGCATTATTTGCATCTGCATTAAATTTATATTTTAAACAAACTTATTAATATAATCGACTACGTGCACATCCTTCGCTTAACTGACAGTTGGCCAGGACAAATTAAAGTTGCAGCAGACACATACTTTTATTTGCAGCTCTAAAGTATCGCTTATGCTGTGCAGATGTGGTGCTGGTCTTTGACAAAAGTCTTCTTAGGTTTAGATTGCTCAAACTTTAACTGTGAAACTCTGCAACTCTGAAACATACCAAGGATATACATATGTATGTGTGTATGTACTTACTAAAAGCGGATGCACTCAAATAATATTCAATATTGTTCCATGCATGTGAATCAGCTGCTGGCAGACATATTCTTGAAAGACAGGTACAAATGGATCAGTTCCAAATACCACATTCGAATCAAATCCACACAATACTGTATGTAGCATACTTTTGTGAGACAGAATGTATGAAAATATACTTAATTTAAGTATGCAAGCAGCCTATATATATATTTGTGTGGCTTGTATGCGCAAGTGTAATTCGGAACACGCACGATAGAAATGGAAGCTTGTGCTGCTGTCAGCGATTTTGCATGGCATACTAAGGGCAACAACTCGATACTCAAAGTAATAAATTGAAATTGAATGAGGAGACCCGCACAATTGCCTTTGTACTTGAAGTAAAGAGAAATAATAAAAAAAACGGAAGAGAGAAGAATAAGCCTGAACTTGTCTTAGCTTAAGTTAAGTATTTAAATCTGTTACGATCCCAACTTTGGTCAACTAAAAGATATGTGCATTGTACACAAAGGCATTTTATGCTTAAGCTTAATACATTTTATTGAACGAGAGGCAATTGATAGGCATTCTTTAAAGCATAAGAAATAAGTATATTATGTGGTATTTCGATATATGAATGATAATATTTAAAGGCTATAAACCATAACTTTTAATGCTGTATACTATTTTGACTGGCCAGTGAGAGTTTATTTTGAAACAAATCAATTTACTTAATGGCAATCGAACAAAAGTCCAGTCAATCAATGGCTGTGGGGGGACCAAGCTAAACAGAATGACGGATATTCATTATAATATACATATATGTATATGTATATATCTATATATATACATATATTTATATCGAGTATTGAATTTGGTATATAGAAATTCCCGCTCTCTGAGCAAATAGATAAATAAATGGATAAATGGTTATGGCATATGGCAATATGGATAAAACAGATACTCGTCCATTAAGTGGGTTTGTTTGTACTCTGTTTTGTGGATTGTGTGTGGGTTGTGTGGGTTGTGGGTGGCGTTTGTGGGTGCAATATTGCACACGAGTATTATTTATGTTTGTCAATATATTCTATTTGACTGCTGCATGTTCTTGACTATTTATCTATCCATTTAACCGTTTTACAGCTAACGCAAACAGTCGACCAGAATTTCACTTCTTTTTTTGTTGTTATGACATTTCATAATTAATGCAAATAATATTAATTTAAAAACACAAACAATGTACAAATCCAATTTCCTTAAGCTCTGTTAATCCTAAAATTCTGGATTTTTAATGTTCAGGCAACTAATAATTCGTCAGTAATTGAATATTAATATTGTTATTAATATATGTATTTACGTACATATGTAAATACTTATAATACTTTACTGTATGTATGACAATATAATATTATATTATTTTATATTATAAATATAGACAAACCCGATCTCGTCATTCGTCAATCTATTGGAAATATTCTGCGGCTCAAAAAAAAAAAACAGCACGGACTGTATGTCATATGAAATCCTTGTAATATTACATTATTTTTATACCCTTGCAGAGGGTATTATAATCAACATCCGAGTCATGTCCGTCTGTCCGTCTGTTTATATGCGAACTAGTCCCTCAGTCTTGGAGCCATCTTGATGAAACTTGGCACAGATACTTATTCTTAACACAGATACTATACTTAACTCAACCAAGCTCACATTGTCTAAGTCTAAGCACTTTTCACCCATGTTGACAAATTTCAGCGAAATCAGTCCACTATATCTTATAGCTGCCATGGGAACGGTCGGTTGAAAAATAATTTTTCTAATGCAAATGTTTTCTGCAAGGGTATGTATTTTTATGAATTGTATTCAATATTAAAAATAACAAATTGTACATTTATTTGGCAAGCTCTCATTTAAAAATCGAAATGAGTCTGAAAATGAAACGGAAATATTTTTTTTTACGACTGTACGTTTAGCACTATTTATTCTTCAAAGGTTTTGCTAACATACAGTTGTGTTCACAAAAATAGAACTGCAACAGCTAGAAAAATAAAAAACAAAGTTTTCAGAACTTTTTTTTTTATTTAAAATTCATGATTTTGTTGAACATATTTCAAAAGAAACGGTTTAATGAGCTAATTTCATTATCGAATCTCAATAAATATAGATGTATTTTCCTTAAACATTATTTTTTTTAATATGGAATCCAATTTGTTTATTTGACAATATAATCGTTAATCAAATATTGATTTTCATGTTTCATTTTTGTTTGATTTTTTTACAAAGTCGAAAAGAAAAATGTTTTTTTTATGTGTAAGAACATGTTCGATTAAAGTTAAATACAAAATCGAAATCGAAGGTGCTGTTTTCCGAGCCACTACTATATTTTAATTGAATTTGCTATTTATTTTTTTTGTATAATTTTTATTAACATCAAAGGCAAGATTGCATTTAAAAAGAAATATCTGCGTCTAAACAAACATAAGCTTGGTGAAAAGAAGTCTGCAAATTAGTTAAATTGATGATATATTTACGCCATTTAAGTAGATCAAGAAACTAAATCTTCTGTACTTTAAATGTGTTTATGAATAAAGAGTCCAATCTGCAAAAAAAAAAAGTCAATTGAAATTATATGCCAGTAGAGTCCTCGAATATGTATTACGTATACGCATTAAGTGCTGTTGGAATCTGTAAAGTTTGCTTGCTTCTCTTCTTGTCACATTTAATTAATTAGCTTCAGAGACAAAATCACGCACACAGACGCAAGTTATTTGCTTAGTGTTTTTCTACTCTTTTTACAGTGTGCTTGTAAACACTGGGCTATAAAAGTTCATTTCCGTTTCGGTAAAAACGAAGACAGCGGGTATGAAAAAAAAAATTAAACACGTTGTGTGTGTGTGTAAGTGTATGAATGTGTGTGTGCGTGGGTGCAGGGGGCGCGGCATGCTTAGTTAGTTAGCCTGGCCCCTTGACCGCACGCTCTTCCTGTCACTGGCAGTCCAGTTGGATTTGAAATTGTAGTTGGAACTGGGAGTTGGATGTTGCAAGTGGGAGTTGAGGCTGCTGGGTTGTCTGGTCATTTGGCTGTCATGGTCAGCGCTTGGTTCGTTGCTTGTGCAAAATACTTTAAAATTCTTTTGTGCTGCGTTTAGTTCTAGTTGCTTGTTGCTTGTTTTTGTTCTTGTTCTTGTTCTGTTTTGTTTAGTTCGGTTTTGGGGCTGTGTGCTTGTTCTTGTTCTTGTTCTTGCTGCTCGCTGCTGGCACATTTTTATTTAGTTTGCATTATGCTTAAAATTGCCGCACTTGGTGCAGGACATACTGACACACACACACACACACACACACACACACAGGCAAACTTAATGAGCTTCAGCGAAACGTGTTGCGCTTTGTCCTTCTCATTTTTTTTTTCTACTCAGTCTGTCATTTTGGTGTTCTCTGTGAATGTGTAGAGAGTTTTGTGTGCGGTTTTTTGCACCAGTCGCAAAACACCCAAAGCATCAGCAAGGACCAAGCAAAACCCACCCACCCAGCCAGCATCACCCATCAACCACCAGCCACCACCCACATAGTAGCAATGCAGACATCATTGTGTAGCACTTTCATTTGCTTACAGAGGATTTTAAAGTGCTGTCAGTGACAAACTGGCGGGATGGCAAGTCCTTTCCCTGTCTTTACTTACATAAGTCGTTTGAGTTGAGTCCTTTTAGAGCAACCAACTTGTGTCAACATGCGTGTAAACGAACTACAAGCATACTATCATCAAATAAATAAACAGACAATAACTTCAACGGCAAATCCATGAGTGGATTAAGGAAGCGAAATTTATTTCAATACAAGTGTACATGAACATGAGCATAAGCATCAGGGGAAAGCTGACAGACAGACAAAGCCAGATAGAGAGTGAGTGAGGGAGAGAGGGCAAGTATAAATAAACTTTGAGCGAGAAATATCACTTTGAATTCTGAGAAAAAACAGATAAGTTTGTCAAAGGAGACAGATAACTGAGAATAGGGGAAAAGATTAAAAATAAGCAAACCGATTATTATAAACAAAATTCAAGAAACAACACTACTTTGTTTGCTGAATAAATTTAAAAATGCCCAAGTTTTCAGAATATTACATAGAAACAGGCAAACTGACAACTCAGTTCATTATCTTGATTAAGTCTATATCATCGTGGACTTTAGTTCATGATATTGGCGACAACATTTAAGGATACTCAAGTCGAGTGCGTCCGACTAAGAGACACCCAGACACCCAAGTCTGAGTTTTTTCCAAAAACATCAATGTATTCAATTACACAAGCAGTGCACTACTTGTAAATGAAGCAGTTCTTCGACAACGTAATCAAACAGTGCTATATAGATTATTCAACGGTGCTTTTGCTATTTATTATCCGATTGGATTGAGTTGATCAAAGATATATGTATGTATGCCCAATACTGTGGTTGTGGGAGATTTTTGTGGCTAAAATATGGACGGATTTTAAAATATTCGTGTTTTTCATAATCTGTTAGATATATTATATATTATTACTCCCACAATTACAATTTTAAAGACTTTGTTTTGATTTTTGGTACACGTATATGTTTTATCAATGTTGATCAGCTGCGCAAATTTCATTACCAACGGATAACAAACAACAAAGAAGAATCTATTACCCCCGTCTGCGCAGGCAGAGACAACAGTTTTACAGCCACTGTACAATTTTTTTTCAAAAAAATTAAAATAAACAAGTAAGAATACTCTAGTCGAGTGTGCCCGACTACGAGACTCCCTGCTCCCAACTTGCATTTCAAGCTGTTCAGCGGCAACACAAGCAAGCAGTGCACTTAACTCGTAAACTGCTTGTCAAACTGTTGTTGCTGCCAGCTGAGACGGGCGTAATAGATTCTTCCATAACTTTGGTGCTAATTATCCGATCGTGTTGAAATTTACACATCCGAAAGACATTGATTAAACATACAGGTGTACCAAAAATTAAAGCTTTATCTTTAAAATTGTGGCTGTGGGAGTCTTTTGCGATTTGCGGGGGTGCGGGGGGGTGTATCCGAAATTTGAAATAAACTTGATCTGCGTATGGTATACACGAACCTTCATGCCAAGTTTGGTGTCTCTAGCTCTTATAGTCTCTGAGATCTGTGTGTTCATACGGACAGACGGACAGACAGACGGACATGGCTAGTTCGTCTCGGCTGTTGATCCTGATCAAGAATATATATGGTTTATATAGTCGGAAATGCCTCCTTCTGTCTGTTACACACATTTGCAGTACTTTATAACTCCCTTTTTCCCATTTTTAATGGGAACAGGGAGTAAAAAGAGTATAAAAAGTAATCTCAAAAACTAATTATGTAAGAATTTCACTCGGAACACAGTACACAAAAAATCGCCCTGAGATATTGAAATTAATGTGCCCTAACAGAGTTGCCACCTAGCACTAAATTGATACATATGGCAGCGCCAAGCACACTGTTTATATAAGTATTATATTACTAGTTATTAATATAACTAAACAGACTATATGAATATTGCTCTAACAAGATGATAAGAAAATGGCAAGCAATTTAACAATATATTTGTCAAATTTATCTGCATGTCAGCTAACATGAACTTTGACGTGAGCATGAGAAACCGGTTTAAAGGATCTCAAAAAGCATTATTGATAACATTCTTTGCTCAGCTGTGTTATAACAAACATACACACACGCTCCAACACACGCACACGCGAACACACACACACACACACACACACGCATACACATGCAGTTAACGTAGCGGAAGTCATAAACAATTTTTATGTTTTCACATTTCAAGTGAAATTCATTTCGCGTTTTTGTTATGGCTGCTGCGCTTTATGGATTTCTTCTTCAGCTGCTGTTGCTGCTGCTGCTGCTATTGCTGCTGCTATTGCTGCTGCTGCTGTTGCTGCTGTTGATGCTGCTGCTGCCTTTTCTTACATGACCACAATATATGGCCATCCACGGGCCATATAACTGCCTCGCCTGTGTCAGTGTGTGTGTTGTGTTGTGTGTAGGTGTGTGTATCGGTTGTATCTGCTACAAAGTACAACTATGCTGCTGCTGCTGCGGAGAGAGAGAGAGAGAGAGAGAGAGAGAGAGAGAGGGAGAGTGAGTGAGAGTGAGAGAGATGGAGAGAAAGCATCTTTGCACGACTTCAAAATTGAATTTAATTGTGAGGCGAGTCTTGAGTGTCTCTGCTGCCTGCCACAGGCAATGTGGCTGAGAACCTTTTGTCAGCCTGGCAGCAGCCATGGCAAATGACGTTTGAGTCATAAATTAAAATCGCTTTTGCATTATTGATCAAGCCCAGTCTGACAGCTTTGACCAGCAGCAGCAGCGACACCTGCCACTTGCAGATTGTAGACTTTACAGACTTTTTATTACAGAGTGCAGTGGCCAAAAAATGTGTGTAAATTGCATTTAAGCCAAATGAAAAACTGCTTAGCGGCAACAACTTTTGCCTCACAGCAATTTGCCCGACTCTCGCAAGTAGCTTAAAATTAACAATTTACCACTTTTTTGCGCTCACAAGCAGATTTGCTACGGCCACACAGCGAGCTTCCACTTTGCGTACACACACATAGTCACACTCACACTCATACACACACACACACACACACACACAAACACCCACCTACCAGCTCCAATTTGCGCTGCAAGTGGCAACCACTTAAGGTTAGAGCATAATTTTTGCGTCCCAAATTGATGCCCGTAATGAGCTTAAATGGCTCATGACACATATTCGCCGTTGCGATGGCGTTGCACGAACTTCAGGCCAGAACTCTGCCACAACTTCTCACAATTTGCCTACAGTTTTTTTTCTTCTCTCTTTCGATTTTTTTTTTTTTTGGAGAATTGGCTCCTGCTTCTTCCTTTTGCTGCTGCTTATTGTTGTTGCTATCGCTATTGCTGTTTCTCGGGTCTGCTCTTTTTTTGGCTGCCACTGTAGTCCATTTAATACGTATGACGCATCTACGTTCTCCACGTTCTGCCCTGCCACGCCTACTTGGCGCCCCCGTCGCTGCTTTACACCTTCAGCGTTTGCCATTTAAAGCTCACATTTTTTATCGACTGCTTTTTGCTGGCTCAGCATTTGAGCGGCATTAATTTGAATACTCTGCAGCCGATTGGGTCGCATGTCTATGTGTTTCAATTAGTTCCAGTCGAAATTCTCTATAAGCACTATTATATACTACGTTTATACACACGCATTCATGAATTCTTCGATTCACGAATTTTGAAATGCTCATGTTTATACAGTAGACTCGGGTTGTTCATGAGTGAGTGATCAAAAATGAGTTGCTCACTCAACTAAGTGAGTGAACATGTTCATTATTTCTTGTTTCTTTTTTTTGTTCACTCACTCATTTTGCTCAGTAGCTCATTTTTGTTAATTTTTACTCCTTTGCTCATTACTCAATTTAGTTCCGCTACCCAAGCAAAAGTGCAGCGCTATCCAAAGATATTCCAATGAAGGATATGGAAATAAAATAATTACAATATGTTGTTTAAATAAATCATTTGATATTTATTTTCTTTTCTTGTAATGTAGCTCCAATTGCACTTTTCAGTCAAGAACAGACTATGTTCAACAATCACTGTTCAGTAACTGAACAGGTCATGGCTCATGAGTAGAATTGGCATTTCTAGTTCCTTTTGCGGATATAGTTCAGTAGTTCGATTCCCGATAAAAGAACTAATCTTTCTTTAAGTTCCTTAAGTTCGTTTCCTGATTAATAAACTTATCTTTCAAATCAGTTATATAATTCGTTTGCGGATAAACGTACAAATTGTTTCTTTTCTTTTAAGTTATTTTGTTGAGTGGATTTTACTTATCTCTTTATTATTTATTTTGCTAGCTGGTTTTTTTTAGAATAATTTATAATGATAAAATTTCAATTGAAGTTAAAATTAATTAATATTTAATATGAATATATTAGTAGTGCACTTTGGATCATATTCGAGAGTCGAACGAGTCGAACGGCAGTATAAATCGCAAGAAAGGGTACACAAAGAACTAAAGGAACTAAACGAACTAAAGGAACTTAACGAACTTAAGGAACTTAACGAACTATAATCAAAGATTTAGTTCAATAGTTCTTTATAAAGACCCAGTCCTTAGAACTAGTTCAGATCGGATCGACCCAAGTCTACTTATGAGTAAATGAACAACTGACGTTTATACTCGATCAAAATTCATGAATCAATACACGCATTTTGCTTGACATGCCTGTATAAACGCAGTATTTGAGTTTTCCAACACACGAAAGTTGATTATGAATTCTGATAGCATACATGAATTTTGCACTCTCAAATGTCTGGTAGCTCCGCCATTTGAAATAAAAGCAGTTGATTGTGTTTTAACAAAACCGCTTGAAACAAGATCTGTTTAGTATTGCGAAATACAACAACATTCTGTTATTTTTAAATTTTGCTGCCACATTTAGTTTTTAGCTACTTAGTGATGTTACCTTCAAAGGAGCATCGATACATCGGCAATGTAACACAAGCTTAAAAACATCGATAGCCTCGATTATCGATGCATCGATGTTTATTTACATCCCTAATTTGAATACAAGAAATCTGAAAAAGGTTTTTGTTTCAAATTTCTTAGGCTATTAAAAGTGTATGCCGTATTCGATGCTTGAGTGGCGATCCGAATATTCCAATTCATTTTTGTTGCGCTGCGCTGGCTGCGATAAGACGAGCGCTTGTACTGCGAGCCTTAATTTTCTTTTCGTTCAGTTCGACTCCAAAAAACACACACACACACACACACATGTGTAGAGAGGGAGAGAGAGATAGGGATATATAGAAAGACACGATATTCTTCTAATTGGTTTGGTTGCGTTCGATTTGAAATTCGATTAAAAGCCGCGCGACACGATTACCAATTTCTGCTGCTGCTATTCCCCGAGCCAATTACATTGGCAGCTCTGCTGCTGCTGTTCCCGCTGCTGCGATAGACGTAACTTAGACAGCAGACAATGCGCTTTATGTAGCCAGGAATGGAAGCCAAGCAAAAGCCGAACCATACCAGGACCAGACTGAATTGCATAGTACAGGCCTAGCTGGCAGCAACAAGGATGTGCTCCTGCTGCGTATATCTGTTGGATGCAAGCGCGCAGCTTTTCGCTTAAGGCTAAGCCGTCCTTTTCAGGCAGACAACGATACGATACAGTTGCCTTCTTGTGGTTGGCCGCCGTTTAAAGCAGCCAAATATTCTGGCGAAATATTTCGATTCCATTCCATGAACACAATGTCCACTTACGGTCCTGCAGCGTCGCCTCGTTGCTGTAATCAATTGAATGCGGCTATTTTGTGGTTATGTCAGGTGGGTGGAGAGACAGAAAGGACATGGCAGCATTGTAATGACGATGTGCATCCTTGAAAGCAGCCACCCACTGCTGTGGCCTATAATGAAACATTCATCGATGCAAATTGCAATAAGCTGCCTTAAAAAACAACAGCCCAGATAAGTGAACCGACTCTGCTCTATTCGGCTCGACTCGACTCGGTTTGGCTTGGCTTGGCTTATATCTGCCCGGTTTCGACAGGTGAAGGATAATGCGTTCTACGTGTAATTAAAGAAAATTCATACTGAGTCAAGCCGGCTTAAATGGCCGGTGTTGTACTCCAAACATCCAACTACTTATATACATACATATGTAATACATATTATGTATGTACATTAAATAAAAACGCCTCTACATGAGATAAAAGTCTAGTGATTTTTGGTTAGTCACTTTAAGCGTTTTCCTACTAAACTAGCAAGCATTTCTTTGCTTATAATAGGGAACAAGACATCAAAATTCCAGAAAGTTATCTCAACTACCATACATTAAAAATTATCATGACTTTTGAACGAGTTGTCGAATTTGGATGAAGCATAATTCTGCATTCAAAAATTTGACTAACAATCCTTTAAATTGTATTTCATGAATTAGTTTAATTACCAAAAGTCTTAGTATGCACTTTTCTTAATCAAAGTAATTCCCTTCAATCAGTTTATAGCGCGAACTGTTCGGACTGTCGTAGCACATATTTCATTCTTCTTGAAAATACTCGTATTGCTATTCGACTTTCGCACCCTAAGTGATGCTTCGTCCCAACCCATTTTCTGCACAGGATAGAAAGAGACAGCGAGATCGTTTTGACAGGTTTGTTTCAACTTTGGTGTTTATTATCCAATCGGAATGAAATTTACACAGTCGATCAAGTTTATATATAATTATAACAATTTTTGCTCTTTTTCTCGAAGAAAAAGTCGAAATTGCAATTTGAGTTTTACTTTCGTTCGGTGAAGTGCGAATGTGCATGTTGAGACTAAACTCTTGAGCATGGGCTTTCAAGCAGTGTGAACATTTATATGGACGTTGGTATATGAGTGCGAGTGTGTCTCGAGAGGCCATCTTTTTTTGGGCAAAGGTACTTGAGCAGTTTGAGCATTTGTGAGGACGCTCGTCAGAAGTCAGACCGCGCTTTGTAGCAAACACCTTGCCACAAGTCTTGCATACATGTGACTTTGATGTCCTCTTTTGAACATTTTTAATATAGCTTTTGGCTTTAAAAAATAACATTTTCAACAGATTATTCCTATGTCCCTACATTCCTTACATACCCTACAAGACATGGTCGTCCGATTTAATAAAATTTTAGTCAACATGTAAATAACATCCTAAAATACAGAATATAAATTTATAAGCGAAAACTTATTTTTCAAACGATTGTTCCTATGGCAGCTATAGGATGTAGTAGGTGAGTTTAGTTGAGTTATCTTAAAAAAAAGTTGTTCATACATAAACTTATTTTCAATCGATTTATTCAAATTATTCAACATTTATCAAATTAGATACATAACTACAAATATTAATGATTGAAAAGTGAAAAGTATTGATGATTGATCATAATCAAGTACTCATTTTGTAGTTAAACAGTCGTTTATCAGGCCTGGTCCATGTTCCAATTTCGAATGAAGTCCACATCAAAAACGCATACTTATAAGATCGTATAAAAAGTATATGAGTGCATAAGAGAAAGGGGGTGTCACGGAAGTTGGCTTCTTGACAGACCTGACTAAAAACAATTTGGCATATTACAATTTCGAAGAATGATAAGGATACAGACACAAATAAACCACGTTCAGTTCAGAGTCTGCAAACGAACTAAATATGTATCTACAATGTGTTTTTAATAACTAATAAAGTTATTTTATTTATTAAAAAATTAATGTTAATGAAAATGTTTAGTTTGTCTTCGATGCTTGTAAGCCTCTCGATAATTGAACCAAATCAACGTCTTTCCGAATCCATCGCTGAATCTATGGATGGAACAGTAAGTAAGGACATTGATATGATTCTTTAACTCACCTTTAGCAGCACCTGGTACTGCTGGTTTGGTTTCCTTGTCCACAAATAAATGAAAATTGTTCACATGAAACTGTGCAAACTCAGGGTGCAAGTTCGCCATATGCTTGTCCACGATATGTTTGGTAAACTTCGACACGAGATCCAGCATGTCGACTCCATCTGGTAAGGCGAATCCAATCATATAATCTTTAGCGATCTCTGAAAAATCATCAGAGTAGGTGTTCAGCTGCTGTTCGGTGAAGTCCGTTAGCTTCTTCACCATATCCTTTTTGTCATTATTAGTATCCACCTGGGATAGACAGAATAACTGGATTCGTCTGCCGCGTACCATAAACCCGTTGAAACACTTCACTGCCAAATTTGCATTCTGTGTTTTTTCAAATTTAACATATGCACACATGCCATCTTCCGTTGCATTATTGCGTAAGATTTTCACCTTTGTCATAGGCTCAAATCGCCTAATTAATTTGACTAACTCCTTTTCCGCCATGTCTGGTGGTAAATTTTTCGCAAATACAAATTTTTTTGTTACAGACTCAATATGGGCATCGACAATTCGTAAATTGGCCATTATTTACCGTTGGAAATATTAGCTGCTAAACGAAAGAAATTCATTAAATCAATTTAAATGCAGCAAGACAATCAAATTACTTCAAAGAAAAATATCACGAATAGATCTGCAAATTTTTTCACTATTTTCAGGCGCAACTTACACAATTTTCAGACGCAACTTCTTTCGAAATGAAAACCTTTTAAGCTCTGTCATGGCTAGAGATGGAAAAATTGCATGGCACTAGCGATGGCATATATTTGTTATCGTCATCGAGCTTTGTTATCGTTTGACACAATATTTGAGGCATGATGATGATTAATTTATAAACAAACTTTGTTTATGAAACTTTTAAATATTTTACATACCTATTAGAAACCCATTTTCACTGGGGAAAAGCTAAATATAAAGTAATTATTAAGAAACAAGTCTATTTTATAGTTCTTATATTAAATTTGGCAACTTTTGGAAGATATATATTTTTTGTAAATAGTAAAACTAATTTAAGATTCGATACAAGGAAACTTAAGCTTTTTGCACAAATTATGGAATGCCAAATTAGATTTATTATTTAGAATAGTTCATATATTAAATCACCAGCTGCGCATAAATCAACAACTGATTAAAAAATGCTGTTAAGAAATGAACCAGTGTTCACGAAAACAGGACTCAGTTTTCATGCGTTTTTGCAACTTTAAACTACGTTTGCTTAATGAATTATGCAAAAAAAAGTCAACCTTCGCCGCCGAAATTCGCATTCTCATATTTTTTCACATTTTTTGAAACCAAAACCTTTTGTTTCTGATCGTTCTTTAACTACGGGCATTCTAACGAAGAATTACCGAATTCCATTCAGTAGGCATAGCTTGAGAGATAATTATTGGGATATGTTGGAAAGCAATCTTGAGATTTGTTGTTGTTAAAAAGTACGCATTTTGAATCAATTCCAAAATTATTATTATTTTTGTTTTGGATTCAACGTGGAATCCATTCAAAAATTACTTTACACAATGTCCTGACAAAATGTTTTTCAGTTTCCTAAAAATCGATCACTTTCACATTCAACCAAATCTTTTGGAAAGAAAGGAAATGATATATGTATTTGTATTAATCTATTTTTTGCGCTCAATACACATGGCTAAGGTCGATAAGTGATTCTGGAATATCGATTGTGCAGTCCTGAATCATATTTTGGCGACTCTCGTGGCTCTCATCCCTGACAGCCAATTTAATTAAATTTTGAAAAACATTTGTGTGCACACACACACACACATGCTTACACCGGTTGACTGGCTGTGTATGCGTGTGCATCTGTGTGATGACAATGCAACGAGTTGATGGCGATTAAGCGGCCATAAATCAAGCAATGGCGCAGAGGAACAATATGGAAACGGAGCAGAGCGTAACGGAACGAGGGATATCGAAACGGAAACGATGCTGGTGATGGCAAAAGTTGCAGTCACATAAATTAATCAGCGGCAATGCCGCTGCTCGTAATCGTAACAAATTGTTATTAATTTTCTTTCCATTTTTGCTCATAATTAAAAGAGCGTGTGTGTGTTTGTGTACGTGTGTGTGTGGCAGTGTCGTTTAAACGATTGCAATTCAAAGCAATCAATGCGTAAGCATGCAGTGCCATAAACTGCGCTGCGTGAGAATGTCTGGATCGAAAGGGGCGGCCATGTTGATGGGAGGGGGACGTAAGCGTAACGCTTTAATCGGCAGCAGGAAGTGTGGCACACACACGCACACAGACACACGCACACACAGTCATGCCATAGAAATGTAATTAAGATCGATTATTTGCCTACCTTGACTGCAGTTCAACTTAAATCATTTAGTGGGCGCCCGCTCTAAAAATAATAAAGCGACAACCACACGATGTTTATTAACAGCCATCAGGTGAAAGAACTGTTGTTGACAGCAAACAAAAAGGATATCTATATATATATACATACATATATGTAGATAATAAACGCCAACCAACTGCAGCACGACACAAGCCACCAATTGAAAACTAATGTTTAAGTTAATTGCATTTTTTTTTGAATATCTGTCAATTGAGTTGTTGACTTGAAACCAATTCGAATATTCTTTTTAAATCTGGCCCTGCACTCACATTTTGTTTTCAGATTTCTCAACTGCACATGACGTTTATGTGTGCGTCCATCGAAACAATTTTCTGCAGTTGCTCTCACTGAAAAATTCATTGTTTTTTTTCAATTGTATTTATTATTTGTGCTTATTTTTTCAAAATCAAAATTATTAATATTAACAAGAAAGAAATGTAATCTTCGGCGTGCCGTTGCAAACATGTTTAGAATTGAGAATAAACAAGTGTGGTCGAGTTATTTTGAAAAACAACATTTTTTACCGATCTTAAATTTAAAAAAAAAAATAAGGAATATAATAATAACATATTCATTTTGATATTTTGCCTTGCTTCAAATACGGTTGCACTGACTTCTAAAGGAGCAACAGACAGAAGGTCCAGAACTTGATCTTTTACAGCTTCATCCACATTAACAATAATAATTTGTTCTTGGAGACGTAGCGTCGACTGCAGCCAGTATAAGCAACTGTTTTTCACTGGAGTTTTTTCGTCAAAATATAACTTTATAGTCTAATTCCAGTCTTACTCTAACTGATTTGGTTAACTCCAATTTAAAATTGTAATTAAGATACTTGGTGACAGCTATTCGAAGCCATTTCAAGATAGGCTTGACCAAACACTTATTTTTCAGCTTGGTCTTGGCCATCTCTTTGTTGGCCAAGTTGCATGGGTATCTTGTCAAGGACGGGAAAGTGCTAGAAAAAATATATAAAAATAATAACAGTAAGTAGTTATAATTTAAATATGATATTTATGCACAATCAGAAATGAAATCTTGTCAACTTTTTCTTTTAAGGAACTATCAGAATTGAGCACACGACATTATGAAGTTAGGAGTGTGTCTCAGCGTTGATGTAATCAGGCTAAATAACTAAACTGAATGATGTGTAAATAAACGATGCACTTGTAAAAACAAAGCGCAAAGTAAACGGCAAAACAATGAGGTCTTTTAGGGAAGAGTATAAACAATTGCTATGTTTTGTATATTGTCCTATGCGTTTGCCACATGAGACATTCCAAGAGTGTTTCTGTGTGTGTGTGTGTGTGAGTGTGTGTGTGCGTGTATGTGGGTGTATAGCGGTTTGCGAACGTAACGACCATCATTTGTTGCAAAATGATGTATAATTTAATACCCACAAAGCCAACTCCCAAATGGCAGTCGGTTCTCTGCTCTTTGTGTGTGTGTGGTTGTGTGTGTGTTTGTAGCAGCACTCTGCAGCATGTTGTATGACCTCCAAAACAAGCCAAAGCCAAGCAAAGTCAACGCTGCTGCCGCCAACCATCCACACTTATCCACAGTGCACATTGCTCCGCACTTCTCAGTCGTCAGCCCGCATCCGGCGTCTGGGCGCTGTGCCTCCAGCTCCTGCTCCTGGCTCTGACTGCGCCGGGACACGGCCACGGACCACTAACGCGTCCCCAATGGGCAGCCAACAAAAACCGAGCATGTGAGTGTATAAAAAAAAGCGTCGTAACAGCAACAAAAGCTAAAAAGAACTCTGAGTACTCGTGCATTTAGTAGAAAGCCGTCGACGTCGTCGCTCTTTGTTTGCCCGTCGCTGCGGCAGTACGGTGGAGTGGGTAGCGTAACAGGAGGGAGAGGAGTTCTGAACCGGGTAGCTGAAAGTTGGGGAACTGAAAGCCAGTAGTCAGAGAACGCGCCCGGCGGTTGTTTAACTCGAGTGCTGCACATAATTCATGTGTCCACTTGCAATTTTTCGTTGCTGCTACTGTTTTTGTTGTTGTTGTTGGCGGGGCGACATTGTTATGCTGGCCGTGTGTTGTAAAAACGCCAAAAACAAAAGCAAACACAAACCTCGCATGCCACTTTTTTTTGTGTACCATAAAAATGCTGGCCGAACACGAAGTCAAAAACGTGGCACAAAACGTGCGAGTTTATATGCCACTATTAGTGATAGCTTTGTGCGTGTATGCGTGTGTCTTTGTGTGCGAGTGTCACAGACCCGGACACAAAATAGATTACTCAGTGTCGCGGCACTCTATCACACACACGAGTCCGACGCTCGCATCCGAGTCCAAGTCCGCATCCGAGTGCCACCCTCCGTCGCGACGGCGGCCATCAACTTGAACTTGGCCAAATGTCTTGCAAGGCAATGCAACAAAACTCAGATTGCAAGCTGCATGTCACACAGCCACGTGCCACGTGCAGCAGCAAGTGCAACAGCGCCAGCATATGACACTACATTAATTTATTTATCTTTGTGTAATTTCGTTTAAGATGTCAATCAGGCTGCTTGTGTGACTGAGACAACAATATGTCATTGACAATGCATTAACCATGCATTAATCAGGCCAATAGTCGTTAAAATTATTATTTTCTGAAATTACACAAAATTTTGAATACAAAATGAATATAAGTATGTAAATAAGTATGTAAAATTATTTTTTAAAATGAATTTAAATTTGAATGCAAACTAATAATAACTAAATAATAATAGCAATAACAAATAGTAATAAATTATAATAATGGTATTAAATAATAATAATAAATACATATTATGTAAATTTTAAAATTATATTTATCAAACTTCAATAAAAATTCGATCTAAATACAACTTTGGTGTTGAAATCCGCACAAGTAAAATTTGTTTCAATTTTGCTGGGCCATAGATTTAAAAAACTAACCCACAGTCGGAAATCGGTGGTAAAGCATTTTTTTTGTTATCTTCCAATTGCCTTCAAACTCCGTTACGAATCTCCGAATATATAAAATGTATTCGCTTATTTTTCGAAATGGTGGTTGACTCAAAGACAAAACTAGTCCAGCCGGCTTCTTCGTACGTCAGACTGTTAAAAAATAAAGCATTTTACACAATGTTAAGTTAAGGACAAACTGGAAAGAAATGTTATCTTCAGCGTGCGGACGATATATACCCTTGCAGAAAAAAATTGCATAATAAAACTTATTTTTCAACTCATTGTTCCTATGGCAGCTATAAGATATAGTGATCCGATATTGATAAAATTTCGTCAACATTTGTAGAACGTGCTTTAATTTAGGTATAGTGAGTTTGGTCGAGTTATTTTAAAAAACACAGAAACTGATTTTCAACCGATAGTTCCTATGGCAGCTATAAGATATAAAAGTTCTTAAGCATAGGTAAAGTGAGTTTGTTTGAGTAATCTTGAAAAACAAATAAGTTTTTCATACAAAAACTAATTTTTCAACCGATCTTTCCTATGGCAGCTATATGTAATAGTCGTCCGATCTGGCCGGTTCTGACATATGTACTGCCTTCAGAAAGAAAAAGCATCTGTGCCTAGTTTCATCACGATAGCTCTTAAATTGAGGGACTAGTGCGCATATAAGCAGACGGACAGACAGACGGACAGGCAGACAGACAGACAGACAGACGGAGTTGACGCACATAACTCGGCTGTTGATGCTGATCACGAATATACAAATTTTTTTTTTCTGACGTCTCCTTCAATACGTTACACATTTCGTGACAAAATTATAATACCCTCTGAAGGGTATAAAGATTACGATATACGATATGTAAATTTTTTAACAATTATTTCGAAAAATGTTCATAGGGATTTATATAAACTCTTGATCAGCATCAAAGCCGAGTCGTTTTGAGTCCTACAGAAATTAGATTTCTCTCAGTCACATACGACTATCAATGGATTCAATGATAAGATCATAAACATATCACCCATTCGCCACTTATCATTGCAGAAAAGCAAGCAGAATGATATCGCTCTCTCTTTCTAGCCGGTGCAGAAAAGAGCGCACATAACCAAGTGAAGCTTTATGCACTTCAAACTAATTGACAAAAATGAAAAATATATCAACTAAAAGTAGGCAAACCTTACTCTGAAAACAACAAAAAACACAATTTTACGTTCTCAGCAGCATAGATCTTGTGCTCTCTCGTTTTGTTTTTAGGTTTTGTCTGAACAAATGTCTATATACGGCTGATATAAAAAGCTTGCTACAATTAATTGAGCTATCGGTATTAGCCGGTCTAAAAAAGGATCTACAGATGGTCAGGTTTATAGGTTTTACAGATAGACATGTGTATTCACATATAGAGAATATCGAATGTTATAAAGCTTGAATAAAAATGTGACAGATAGCAGTTTTCAGCTGCTGGCTGTTCAGAATTCTTTAGTCGTGTTTCCAACGACATGCAGCAACATTGCCATCTACATAATTTAAGTCCTTCCTCTGCAATTTCAATCCATTCATACGGGTTCAGGGGGCAGCGAGGGGGAGATTGGCGACAAACCAGTCAAATGAACAAACTGGCGGCAAACGGGAAAATAAATAAATATCAGGCAAAGGGAGTGCTGGTTTCTGATTCAACTGCTGCTGCTTAAGCTCCGATTCCACCCTGACCCCAAACTCCGTATTCTGCATCCCTTACCCCGCACCCTGCACCCACAACCGACTGTCAGCAACAACAGACAAACAGTCAAGTGACAGTAAAGTGCATTTTCACACATGTCACACAAGCAACCCGCTTCCCATGTTCATGCCCCTTAACAACCAGCCTCCCCCTACCCCTTGTCCTGTGCACTCCTCCCTCCTCCAGCACCATGCAACGTGGCCAGCTTAATTTATGGCTTGGCGTTTATGGCTTTATAGCATGCGTTTGTCCATCGTCCAACACTATACCGCCCGCTGTTTACTAATAGGCGTCTCCATTTTCACTGACCTCTCTCAGCACCTCTCAGTGACCAAAGCACCATCCCAGCACCACCACAGCACCACCCAAGCACCAACCCAGCACAATGCCAATCAATAATATTTTTATATAGTGTCGCGCTTTGTCTAAAACTCTTGCTGCCATATTTTTGGGCGCTGACTTTTAAGCTATTACTCTTCTATATGTTTTTTTTTTTTTTTTTTTCACATTTTCAGGCAATTTATGGAGTTGGCAAACAACACACTTCAAACATATCAGGATACTGTCTATAAAGAATGACATATGGACTTGTAAACTAAAGTATATGTGTATGAATGTGTACACCTCGGCAGCTTAGAACTCGATACGCAAAATCCTTTTAAATGTAAAATTGTGAATTCAAGGAATTTTTTGTTAAATGTGGAAACTAGTTCTAAAGGCACTGCAAATAAGGATTATTTGTATTTTATTTAATACTTTGAGACAGCGAGAAATATACCAATATTCATCTTTAAGCATCATTTATTCATTTTCAAGTTTTAAAGATTTGCTCACAAAATAATGTTTAATTTTGGAAAGGTAAAAAACTCCATGATTTACTGACCAGGAATATGTACCATGTTAGCCCTTATTGCCTAAAAAAAAGTCGAAATTACAACTTGACTTTTATTTTTGAGTAAAAAAAACTTAAAAAAGAAAAGATTACTAGTTGAGTTGTAACGGATAATTAAAAAATTAAACATTATTTTGTAAGTAAATTAATAAAAATTAAAATTAATCATTGTTCTCTAATTTTGTGAAATGCTGACAGTAACTGATACAAAGAATTTAAGATTGATGAATCATTCTTTTTCCAAATTCCCAAGAAAAATTAATTCTTTTTCAATTAATTAATTCATTTTCAAATACAAAAGAATAATTCCCAAAATGCCTAATTATCAAAGAATTAACTCAACTTCAATTAAATTCATTATTATTAGAAAAAGAATGATTCCCGAAATATCTTATTTTCAAAGAATTGAATCTATTTGAATGCAATTCTTTAACTGATCTGTAAAGAATGATTCTTTGATCCTTAATTCGTAGAGAATTAAATCAAATTTCAAGTCAGTTCTTTATCTTTACAAATAGAATGATTCACCAATCTTTAATTCTTTGGGAATTAAAAATGTTAAGAAATAACTAACTAAAACTGTCATTTAGATGTGAACATTTGTTTTATATTTTGTAGAATGGCAATCATTCAAAATGACATGAATGATGTGTGTGTGAAATCAGGCTATTAAAAGAAAAAAAAAAAAAAAATGCAGCAAGAAAACTGGCCTCAAAAATAATTGAAACAGTCAATTATCTAGTCAATCAGATGATAAATGGCACTTGCGACACAAGCTGACCTCAAGGACCCCCGTTTTGCAGGGATAACAATTCAAAAGGGACATGCGAAGACAAAGGACGTTGCGACTCGTCACATTAGGCGCGCTACCTTTCAATGTGTTTGAGAACGGTTCAGCCAGCAGGTTTAGGTTTAGGTTTAGGTTAGGATTTGGGTTTAGTTTAGTTTTTGTTGTTGGGTAGAACACCCACCCAACCCGTTTAACCTTTTTAAGTGCCAAATTACCTTTGTGCCTAGTTTGGCAGTGCTCCATGGAATCGCCACTGTTGCATCATTTGCTTGATTAATTGCTCGACCGATGGCGCCTGGTCACGTGTCATGTGTCAGACCTAATGCTAATGGCGTCACATTGTCCACCCTGCCCCGCCTCCCTCTATCATCAAATGCTTTGCTCAGTCATCCATTTTGATTGCTCCTTTTGCAGAGCGACATGTGCATAGATTTTTGCGCTAAATTAATGTTGACATTTATAATAAATTTACAAATTGAAAATGAACATTTGCATTTAATGCCGTCGCCTGTCAAACGTATGCAAAATTGAAAATTCTGTCGAGCTGTACTTTCTGTCGTGTGTCCGTCTCTATGTCCTGAAATTCCTACACACTCCCACTGTCTGCTGTCCCTCAATGTTCATTCCATGGCGCCATAAAGGCGCATCGAACTGGAAAATTATTTGGTCATTATGTCAATTTAGTGGGAAGTGAGAGTGAAGTGGGCCAATCGAAAAGTGCCATGCCGCATTGTAAAATTAATTAAATTTGTAATTTGTTATTGTTGTTTTTGTTGCTTCAGTTGTTGTTGCTGCTGTTGTTGTTGTTTCATCGCTACTGTCATTAAACATTTATGCATATTGCATTTTCAATTGCAATTTGAACAATTCACAAGTGAAATACAATTGAAGTCAGATACTCTGACTAAGCTCCTTTAAATCGATCATTTTACAGCAATAAAATGCTTTCCCAAACTATTTTCCCAAACTCTCCTAAACCTTCCACACCCCCCTCTCGCCAACGAAGCTTTGACCCAACATCAGTTAGCTGGCTTGCCACCATTTGTGGCTCCCCCGATTGGCCAATGGCCAATGGCAACTTCCGCTTCCGTTCACAAATTTACACAGCATTTACGACAATTGGCATGCAGCCCGTTTCCCTTTCCCTTTCCCCATCTTATTCCCGTGCCCAACCCCTTTGTCTAGTCTACTGGCAAATTGTTGCCTTGACTTGCAGTTGACAAAACTTGCGAGTCCCAATTGAAAGGTGCGTCGATCATTATAAGTATGGAGTGTCCCTAACAAAGCTAAACGTTTAACACTTAATTCAAATATAAGTTATTATACTGTAAAACTGTTTTAAGGCATTATAGAATCTATAGAAATAATTTTAGATAAAAATCTGTTGTTTTTGAATACCAGTATTGCCATATACTTGTGGAATCAAAAATAAATTAATACATATATTAATATAATTATTATAATACGTAAAAATAAACAATTTATAGTGATCCGATTTCAACGAAATTTTGTCAACAAGAGTAAAAAGTGCTGAAACTAGGACCTGGTGAGTTTGGTTGAGATATTTTGAAAAACAAAAAAGTTTTTCATACAAAAAACTTATTTTACACCGATCGTTCCTATGGCAGCTATTTGTTATAGTGGTCTGATCTAGCCAATTCAACTATAGGTACTACCTGCAATAAGAACAAGCATCTGTGCCAAGTTTCATCGCGATAGCTTTGTAACAAAGTCTTGAAAAACGTATATAAATAGACGAACAGACAGACGGCCAGATGGACACATGACTCGGCTGTTGATGCTGTTCACGAATATACAAATTATTTTTTTCTGAGACGTCTCCTTCAGTGCGTATAAAAAAAAAATAATTTTTACATATTATAGAGAGAGAGAGAGCTGTTATGCTCTAGCAGATAGTTACGAGACAGAAAGAGACAGTGAGTTATATATATAGAGAGAGAAAGAGCGATCGATCAGTAACTCGCCATTAGAATAATTGCACATACCAATTGAACACTTTCTTATTGCTTCGCCGCCAATTTGTCGTAGATATTGTCCTTTATAGTTGAAGATTTTGACACGATTATAGCTTATAAAGATCTGCCATATATCATTGATAACAACAGCATTGTGGAATTTCAAATTCATCCTACTTTATGATTAAATAACTAGCTTCATGGCTATAGTTATTACAATATCCATAAGACTCGAATCCACAGTTCCTGGTTCAGTTGTCCCTTATCTACATAATTTAAATTTATTTAAGTAATATTGGAAAAAAAAACTTTACGTTTTTTTATACTTTTCCATGACGAAGAATCTAATTGATTTTACAGTAACCAAGAAGATAACAGATAACAGCTTGAACAAAATCGTACATCTTCCATCCTTCCAATTTTTGTATTCCATGTATTCTAAAATGAAAGCAAACAAAAAAGAAAAGTTATTTTTCCGAGGATATACATATATATGTGTATACTTGCAGAACAGTTTTGCTTGTAAAAACTTAATATTCGACCGACCGTTCCTATGGCAGCTATAAGAAATAGTAGTTCGACTTTGATGAAATTTTGCTGAAACTCAGAATTTTGTACTCGACTGTTGATGCTGATCAAAAATATATATATATTATGGGGCCGAAGACGTTTCCTGACACAATTCGTCTCAAAATTACTGCAAGGATATAAATATAGGTTAACATATTGATCTCGATAAAAAGGAGTGTGTTTCTAAGTCCAGTTTATGTACATGAAAGCATACACATGGTTCTACATACACAGGATACAAAAGTTAAGATCAGCTGGTGGGCGTGGCAACTTTTCAACGCATTACCAGAAAACACATTTCAATTTTCCACATGGGAAATGCTGTTCGCCGAACCAATTTATGATATCCGCTAAAGTGGCAAAAACCCAGAGCGCAAAACAACAACAACAAAATGAAAAACCAAATACAAAAACAAAAAGAACAGTCAACTGAATACTAGAGCGCCAGAAAAACAAGGCGTACTTCAGGCCCACCGCCCAACAGAGCCGAATGGCGTGGGCGTGGCATGGCGCCCAAACGTTGACAGCACATAATAAAACCAAAAAAGCAACAAAATAAAAAACGGCAACAAAAACAAAAAAAACAACACAATTGGATGGCAACAATAATGTGATGCCAAAAATTCGAAATTGGCGAATTTTAAATGCGCTGCAAACAAAAAATAAACAAAGATGAAAACCAAAACAGATAACTTTATAATGATGGATGTTAGATATGTGCTAAGTATATACACAAATACATATATATATAACAAAACAGTTCTTAAAACAACTTTCAGCTCATTGTTGAACTAATTTTTATGATAATTTTAAAGTTTTGTGCTGTACATCATATGCATATATAGTATATATGCATATTCCAGCTATATATTATCAAGAATATTGTCAACTGATATTTCAATTCGCATTTTACCTGGATGCTCTTGCTCAGCAGTTTTGTGTCACGCATAAAAGGAATATCGAATAATTTGTATATCGCATGTCAGTATCCATTATGCGTTCGTGAATCTACATACATATGTATGTATGTATGGATATATTTATGTATACATATGTATTATATTTATATGTTGTGTGCTTGTATTGAAGCTGGGCACAAAAAAAAATTGGCATAAATAAGTTGCAAATAAAGCGAGAGGCGTATTGGTAATAATTTTAAAATTTATGTTTATTTACAATTACAGTTTATTTGACAGCGAACTCACACAAGCAAACAAACACACACACGCACACACACACACATACAAATGCATATATGTATATACAAATAAAAGCACAATTGTGTCCATTGCCCGATTTGCATCTTAACAGCTGAATATTTTATGGCTTACATTTTTGTTTAATTTGGATAACTTTAAGATACAAACGCATGCTTTTTATGTGTACATATTTTTAATGCAAACTATTATTTTAAGCATTGAGTCTCAATCAGTAACAATCGGCCATTGTTCAACACTCAACAACAGCATTTTTAGCCTGTTTATCAGCACTTAATGACAAATTCAAAATTTCAATTGCTTAACAGTGCTGTAAAGCGAGTAGCATATGAAATTGTATGGTCACACTGCCTTAAAGCTGCAGCTGTGGGATAACACTATTAAAATGCAATGCATAGATAGTAATAAGGCATGTTCCCACATTCGTATCTCAATCTATTTGGTAATCTTTCGATGCAGCTACCCTACAAAAAGCGAGAGCCCAAAAATCCCAAAAAAATGTGCTAAAAAGCTATTTTTAGTATAGCCGATACCCGCGAAACGCGCGGCCTATCGATAATGCATATCGATGCCTTTTTGAGTTAACGAAAAGTAGGGATTGTTGATTTTTGAGGCGCTGCGCACAGTTTTAGCAAAAAAATCGGTAGATAAAGTGGATTTTTATTATATTTGCCGTCATAAAAGTCAACCTCAAGTTTGACCGATTTTTTGTTAAAAATTGGCAGCAGCAGCGGCAAAAACAGCAATTTAGCTAGTCTGTTAACGTTAACAGCACTCTTAAGGATCTTTTTATTCTTTTTTTATCAAATATTCCTGCAAAAAAGTCATACTGTTATTGGACTACTTTTTTGAGACCAAAACCAGAATGATTGGTTCGATTTTTGGAAATGCAGCTAAAGTAAACATTTACCCTTCCCTGTAATCCAAAATGTCTGTTTTAGGGCTTTAAAATTGCGATTTGAATTTAAAAAGCCCTTAAAAGCCAAACAGTATTTATGGAGACAAACTTTCAATAAGGTGTTCTGTAATTGTTTTTCAAAAACGGCAACCTGCGGACCCAGTTTTGATATACCAGAAATATTTTGAATTCATGTTTTTTGGATTGCTCTTTAATTGGGCAAATATTAATTAACAAATACAAACATTACAAAAAGTAAGTAATGAAGTGATCAAATGATTTTCTCTCTGATTACAAACTTGTCATTTTGCTTTAATCAAAGTTTCAGGAACCCCCTTACTAACAACACTGCTAAACAGTGCTGTAAAATGAACGACATTTGCGCGCTTTCAAGACGACAAGCTGTCGGACGGTCACAGTTCAAAACAATTCAATGCAGCGGCAAATTGTGTACTTTTAACACATATCTCAAATCCCTGTGGTTGTCAAAAATCCTTATCAGGAGACTTCAACTAGATAAGTAGAGCAGACCGAATAAGATATTCGAAAAGTGTTGGTGAACTGAATAATTGCGAATAAACATTATGGATTTAAAAAGACCCGAACATCTGGAGCGTTGCAAGTAAGCCGACTGCGTCATCATCTCTTTATTTCAGTCTCTCAATCTCTAACGTTCCACAGGATCTGCAATGTTGCACTGGCAACCGAGGACCACATTGCCCCACCGTTACACTTGTGTATGAGAAGCCTATGCGCTAATTGCTGCAACGTGTTGCACTGCGACACTGAAGAAGCTGAAAGGTGAGCGTCGTGTATCAATTTGAAAATAATGTTGCTCATAAATGTATGTCCTGTCGGCAGTGTGCAGGATGTGAGCGGTGCTGATGATTTAAACAGTACAGATGTGCTCGATGTTAGTATGTCGAGCGAGGATTTAAATTTCGCCCATGTTAATCGCAGGAGCACAGGCAATGAGGATATCGATGTGGATGTTGATGGCTTCGACTTTGACGATAATGATATTGAAACAAATCTCGATTCTATGTCAGAATCAGTGCCAGTTTCAATGTCAGAACACAGGTCAGAAGTATTGGTAGAACGATTGCCAGAAGTATTGGTAGAACGATTGCCAGAAGTATTGGTTGATCCAATGCCAGAAGTATTGGTGGAACGCATGCCAGAAGTATTGCCTGAACAAATGGATGAAGGCACTTGGCTACACTATTCATTAATTGAGAGCATCGTACATTTGTTCGAGGAACAATTTGCTGAACTACGTAGACTGTGGGACCAATTAAAGGACTTTCTAATTGAAAATTCAGTAAGCGGCCAACAGCCGCTGTTCCTTGAAATTCCATATTCAGTTGCTATGCCGGATATTGGCATGAGAGCTATTTTGATAGATTGGCCAAATCTGCTGCGTAGTTTGAGTGCAGAGCGGCAAAGAGATCTGATTGTATATCAGCAGAAAGTAGAAGAGTTTTTAAGAACCGCTGAATTGGTTAACGAACTACTTAATAATGACTATTATGTCTACGGCTAAAGCAAAAACTTTCAAATCGACAAAAGTTGAATATTTTAATATCACTATCTTTTTTTTTTTTTTGCTTATTTTCTATCTTTTTTAACACGAGCTTGTTAATATTTTCAATTGTAACAAGCTCTATTTTTTTTTTAAATCAAATTTTGCTCATCTTATATTTATACACAATTTTTAAATCAAATTGCCATTGAATATGTTCAAAATTCAAATCTAAATTCGTTTGATAGAGTTCCATTTATTAATTTTTTGTATTCATTTAACTTTCACTACATTTTTGTTGTTCTCATGCAGCGTTTTTTTATGTTTTATATCATGTATTCAAATAAAATATCCAATTGAATAATTTGCTTTGCATGCTCTGTTTGCGGGGAAATGCGCATAATAAATGTTTATTAATTATATTTATAAACAAGCGGCAATTGCGCACCATTTGTTCGCCTTTTTTTTGTTATTTTTTTTTTTATTTATTTATGCTATTAAACATTTCACTTGATTTTCGTAGGCCACCTTCTTCTCCTCCATGCGACAGCAACATTAATTCAGCTTTGCATTTAACAATTTTATTATTGAATTTAAATTAATTCAACAAATAACAACAACAACAACAACAACAACAACAAAATGTCAGAAAACAAATGAAACATTTCTCATTTTTACTACGCTACATTGCGCTGAATTGTCCTCTGCACTTGATAATAAATAATATCAGCTACTGATTCAATGTAATTTCCATATAAGTATACTATCCTGTTCTCATTTTCGATTCTGAACAAAATCATTAAGCAGCGAAATTTGAAGGTGTTTTGTAATCCTTTAACTGATCTCAAATTCATTTTAAAAGGAAATGAGAACAGCTCTGATATGTATACATATGTATATAATATAAAAAAAAAACTTGTTAAAATTAATTACTTACTTCTTGTTTAGTTTTTAGATGAGCAAAATTACAAGTTGAATTCATTTGTGTTATGTAAACATTTAATTTGATATAAAATTATATATAAATTGGTTTAATATTGTCAAACCATTTTATTAAACATAATATTTGTTTTGTATGTAACGTTTTTTCTTTTCAATATCTGTTTGCATATATATTTATTGCATGGTTAATTGAATAATATATATTAATCAACAGTTTTATGTTTCAAATATATATTTTGTAAACATTTTTTCTCATTTTTAATATGCATTTGTCTAAATTCCAAATCATATTGTACGCATATATGCACTGAAACCTGTATATTAATGCTCTTGAAAATTGTTTTCAAGTTTATTTTAGTGATAATTGAATTTGAATTTTAGTTTTTATATCCATATACTCATTTATGTTTCAAGTACTACACTGATACAAAATAAACATTCTTTATTCTCAAATATTCTTTTCAGTCTTTAACTGCTCACTTTATGGCTTGGCTTTTTTCAGATATTATTTTAACACAATTGATATGCCCGCTGCGCGCCTTTGCCACGCCCAATACAAAAAAAAAAAAACTGAAAACAATAAAATCGCTCAAGTGAAAGAGAAGGATACAGCTGGAGTAAGAGATGGCGAGTTGTAATTGATATTTGCTTTATGTGCGCACACAACAAAATTGAAATTGTAAACATATTTGAACATATGCCTGGCCAGGATACTACTCACATTGTATTTATGATATGTAGCTACTATTTGCTCACCCACTGTGACTCAAGGATCTTTGCATCAATATATTATCATAATTAGCGAATAACTGAAATAATTCAATTTTAATAATAATATTTCCCTCTTGTTTTTTTTATGTGATGTCAAAATTCCATTGCTCGAAAATCGATGCCACTGCAGCAAAAGAGCAGCCAACAGGAAAATGTGTGGAAAATCTGTTTTGCATATTATGATGCGGCAGTTATAAATGAGTTCAGCTGGCCTGACACCAAATTGACAATAATTTGTCAGTGGTTCGGTACAGGGTTCACGGTTATGACTCACTTCTTGAACCTTTCGTTTTTAAAATTTTGATTTCAGGCTTCTTTTCCGTTTCAAGTTTTAAATTCAAGTTTTTTTTTTGGTGTCAAAATTATATCAATACCTATTTCTTTTGAATTATATGCTTAAATCGACATAAATTGTTAGAAAATGATAAAATTGAACAATTTACAATCCAGTTCCATAATTATCATGAGCGAACAAAAATGGCTTTTTATCCTTATTTTGTTTATTTTTAGACCATTTTCTCTTTAATATTTACGTTGTCAAATTAGATGATACTTGATTGAAGTTATTTTATAAGACTTCAATAACAACAAGCACTAACTTATAAAAATATATAAAGAGATCAATTTACCCTAGCTTAACTATAAATATTAAAGTGCAAAGTCAATGGAAATCTTGTAACGTTCGCAACGTAAGGTCCGAAACAGACAAAAAACTAAGATTTTTTTAAACAGAACTACTTATCATTCTTTTTTAAGCTGGATTGATATGGTCATATATTATGTATATATATATTTTTGATAATTATGCTAGATTCGCTATAAAATGTCCAAATTCACGTAAGCCTTTAAGTCACTTTCATTTTTTGTAACGTCCGCAACGCAACTTTCAACTAGCATAACTTTTTTCCAAAAACAGTTAATCTTTTATTTTAAAATAAGTTTAAAAGTACTCCCAAAGAATTGAATTTTGTATTCATATATACTAATAAGAACGCTAGCTGTGGCAATATTAACAAGCAAATTTGTGTACGAATGTAACGTCCGCAACGCAGGATTAGCCCATATTTAAAATATGTACGGAGACATCAGTACATAAGGACATTTTTGAATAACCTAATAGCAGATTTGTAGCTAACACATTTTTTAGAAATAAAAGGTAATAGGTTCGACAATTTTATGCGGCAACTTTTCAATTTTTATTATCTTTATTTTTCAGGTTTAAACAAAACTTTGGAATTAAGGACTTAATCGGTTCATTTCAAAACTACTTACATAAAACTACACTCAGGGCTGATTGTGAGGAAAGGAGATGGCTCTGACCCTAAAAACTATATAACTTGATGAAACTTGGCACTGATGCTTATTTTTGCTGTTTTGTAGTACGTTAGTATGTTTGAATCGGGTGGATCGGACCACTGAAAAATGCGTTTTTGTATAAACCCTTGCAGAGGGTATTATAATTTTGTTATACCCTTGCAGAGGATAATATAATTTTGTCCCAAAATGTGTAGCGCATTGTAGGAGACGTCTCAGAAAAAAAAAATTTGGCTATTCGTGATCAGCTTCAATAGCCGAGTCATGTCCGTCATGTCCGTCATGTTTGTCTGTCCGTCTGTTTATATGTGAACTAGTTCCTCAGTTTAAGAGCTATCTTGATGAAACTTGGCACAGATGGTTATTCTTTCTGCAAGCAATACATATGTCAGAATCGGCCACATCATCGGCCATTATAACATATAGCTGCCATAGGAACGATCGGTTGAAAAATAAGTTTTCTTATGCAAATCTTTTCTTCGGTTCGCTGAAGATAACATTTCTTTCTTGTTTCACTCAACAATACTTGCTAGTGCTCAATCTTATGTTCCACATATGCTGACTAAGTTTTAACAAAATCAGACGTTTTAATCTTATAGTTGCCATAGGAACAATCGGTGAAAAATTAAGTTTTAAGTGCAAAACTTGTCTGCATGGTTATAATTTTTGGCACGCCGAAGATAACTTTTGTTTCATGTTAACTTTTAATTGAGTTTTTTTTTTCAGATTCAACATAACTTTGGAATTGCGGGCTCCAATCGGCTCAAATATAATACTACTACAACTACTCATGGCTAATTGTAATCTTTCCAAAAGAGCTGTTGTGTTTTAGTCAATATAATTTAGTCTTAAAATTATTTTTAAAACTTAAATTTGTAATATTTTTGGTAACCTTTTTGCTTGTATTTTTTATATTTTGTTTAACTTGTATTATCAAAATGGTGCCTTTGCCTGTTCAGTCAAATCCGGTCCATTCAAGCGTAGATTATAGCTTACAAGCTTGGTCAGACTCAAATGCTCAGTCAAACGATGGATTCCAATTGCCCGCAGCAGTTGCGCAGCATCTGCTGAAATTGCCTTGAAATGTGAATAATGTTGAAATTTAATTATACATAATTCAAGCAAAATTCCAATCGGTAAATCTGCAATGCAGAGCTGCAAGCGCAGCACGACTGAATGAGCCACCCAACCAGCCGAGAAGCCGTACAGAATTAGCACCACCATTAACAACAACAATAACAACATCAGCAACAACTGACACCCACCGGTGGCAGCTGCAACTGCAACAACAGCAGCAGCAGCAATTCGCCCGTCATTTGCTCACACACTCTAATTAGTTAAGCGAAGCGTGGACATTGAGCGCCAGTGGGCGGTAGGCGGTGGGTGGTGGGTGGTGGTTGTGTGGTTGTGGTTGTGCTTGTACGTGTGTGTATGTGCGCTGCAGCGGTTGCATCTTTTGTTGGAGCCATCGCAGCTGCAATGTGTTGCCGGGGCAACAGCTACGCCAGCGTGGAGCAAAAAAATGTTATACTTTTTTCCCTTTATTTGCACAATAATCATGACAACAGCAACAAAAACATCGAAAATACCAAGAGAAATACCTGACAATCACTGTGGACGGCAGTCCACGCTAGAGACTCAGCACTATGAAGCTTGTGATAAGAAACGCTGTAGCTATGCATACTATCTAGCTAGAGATATGCACTACTTGAGGCATGTGGCAAGAGAATACTTTTAATTAAACAATACTTATATTCAAACGCATCTTTCTGAGCAACTTGAAACTGCACACTGAGTCTTTGAAATGGATGGCGATTAAAACATAAATTTTTTTGGACAATTTGTTGCATGCCACATAAGTTTGATAAGCTAATTTCAGGGTATTAAACAGTCACTGCACAGCTTTTGATTTAACGGAACAATTGCTACATGTATTTCAAAAGTGTGGCAATGGAGCTGGTAATTCTGCCAGTGTTTGTTGATTGTGACTTGGTTGGATGGGCATTCGTGTATCTGTTTCTTTGCAACAGTAATTAAATTGCAGCTGACTTTTGTTGCCGCTGCTGCTGCTGCTGCTGCTACGGCTGCTGTTGCGCATGAATTAAGCGTCTGCCTAAAAGTAGGCAATGCTTTTTGTTTGCTACCTCAGCCATTGCCGCCGACTGTCTGCGCTGCACTATGGTTAAAATGTTACCTGTTTCTGGCAAAAAAAACAACAACTAATTTTTCAGAATTTAAGCAAGTAAAGCCATACATTTATGTTTGTAGAGATCATGGATGGCAACTCCCAGCCAGCCATATACGGAGTGACAAGGGAATCCCATACAAACTCCTTAAAGGATCGTTTCTAGAGCGCTCTGCCTTGAAGTGAAATGGGACTGCTACAGCAACTAAAGCATAGAGAGGTGTACCAAGGCGGCACACGAAAACTCAAAATACTGACTAAGTAAATAATTCTTTTTGGGTTTTAAAAGCAATCCCAAAACACACCGTATGGGTTATCTTCGGATTATTAGAGTAGTCCTTTTAAGAAAAACCATAGGCGAATACAGGAGTCGCACAGAGTCTGTGCCGGTTATCTAAGTGAGCATTCTGGGACGCTGAAATAGCTCATTTTCGGAGTCCCGTAGGGTTGCTGCTTTCATATACATATTTTGAACACGCCTTTTTCTCCGTCGGATTCCCTCCTTTTGGGCTCTTTTATTAGCGTCCCTAGGAGGGTTAGCCCATCTGTCCATCTGGCTATATTTAATTTTTTTCCACAGTTTTGAAAGGGAAAGGGAAAATCATGTTGCTGATTGAAAAGTTGCTGTTTTTGTATAACTAACATGTATTTACATGAACTATGTAGTTAATTGTGTTAATATTATTGTTTTAAATAAAAATATTTAAAAAAAAAGTTAAATGCTTAAATTTTGAGTTATTAATTAATGTCGAATAAATGTTAATTTGATCAATAGTGCGCTGGTGTGTGTCCACTGCCAAGCAATTGGCCAAGCTACAATTTTTTGTTTGACAATGTAAATCGAATTTGTAGTGGCCAATTTGACACAAACAGATAAAAGTATAGAGCAGAAGAGAACTGGAAATTGAGATAGATAGAGAGAAAGAGAGAGAGTGTGTGGGAAACGGATAAAGTGCTATAGTTACTGTCAGCTTAATGCAAGAGTGCATGTGCACTTCCTTAACTCCATAATATTAAATTCCATCTTTGTTGAATTTATTTGCTTAAGCCTCAATTTCCCCAATGCCCACAAAAGTATGCTGCAATATTCGAAGTGTGCCCTTGTGTGTGTGTGTGTGTGTGTGTGTGTGTGTGTGTGTGTATGTGTGTATGTGTGCGTCTAAGCGTTTTGGAGCAAACGCGCATGCATTTCTATGTAATATTATCTAACAACACATTTCCAGTGTTTATCTTTGCGAATTTCACTTGAGACTTACACTAATGGACACCCAACTTTTTGACTCAACTCTTCGACCCTCAACTCCCACACATACCCCCCCCCCCCACATACACACAAAATCTATCCAACTATCTTGGTCTGTGTTCGCTCAATTGCCTAAGCTAGCAAACTGGTGCATAATTTGAATGCATCATCAGCATGATAATTATCATCATTAGTTTTGAGTGCTGCACAATAATATGGGGAGTGTAGAAGTTTCAATAGTGGAATTAGAATCAGCAGCGCAAAATGCTGATTGCAATTCTCTAGAAAATAATAATATTTATGTGCATTGAAAATAGATAATAATGGGGGAAAGCACAAAATAGAAAATATATAAAATATACTTGTCGAATGATAGCACAGGCCGACAAAATTACATTTTTTTGATTGGTGCACGAGGTTTGATGTTAGATTTCGGTAGAGACAATACATTTTCGTTCACCATTTTCAAAAACTACGTGCAGTTTTTGAAATAATTGTAATTTAGGACTGTACTTTAACAGATATCTTCAGCTATATCTACTGATCAAAAAAGAATTCGAAAAAAAGTTCATTCAACATGCTATACATGATACCTAGAACGTTTTTAAAAATATTTAAATATATATTTAAATATTTTTCTAAACTAAGAAGTTTTAACAAAAAGCGACATTTTTGAAACAAATGCAACAAAAAATGAGTTTTTCGAAAAACTATGTTAGAATTTCGAATGGATATTTCGTCTAGCAAAATCCACAATCAAACCTCGAGCACCAAAAGCACTGTAGGCCTGTGTATTATGCATACAAAAGTACAAAACAACTTGCAACATTTGAGAAATGATCTGAATTATGCGTTGCAAAAGAGCTTACAATTCAAAAGGAATGACAACTAAGGACGACCCAGGAGCAATAAGGATATGAACGATTCGACGACCAACATTTGAACAGTCAGACAATGTATAATGCCACTGACAAAATGAGGGAATGAAGATGATTTTGTTGGCCATTCTGGCAGCCACAGCTACTTAGAATGGCCGCAAGCTGTTGACAGCAGTTGGCCAACTGCAAAACCAGCATTTGACTGACCAGAGGCGGAGGGCAGTTGTGGTGCAAAAAAGGGGTAAATTATAACTCAGCTCTCCGACTTGGATCAGGGCTGTAAACCAACGAGTGTTAAGCATTTTAATTGCAGGCATTAATTTAGACTTGGATGAAACACTTGAGGTTAGCATTGTTGTTGTTGTTGTTGCAGTGGTTGTTGCAATTGTTGATGTTGTCGTTGTCGTTGTCGTTGTCATTGCAATGGGTTCTTTTTGTTCTTGTCAATACAAGTGCAAGCAATTTGGCATACCGAATACTGTTAGAGAGATGCGTAATCAAAAGTGCCTAGGCATAATAAATAATTGCTCTATACATTTATAGAGCCTGGATGGCTTAACGGCCAGACACAAAGGCATTTGGCCCAGGTATTCAAATGCACAGACAGACAGACAGGCAGACTGACTGACAAACAGACACACAAAGAGAATGTCTGTCTGAGCTGCAGCAGAATTTGTCTCATTTCGTTGGCATTTAATTAAAACGCATACCATTTATGCCAACTATTGCCTGGGCATACACTTTTTGGTATCAGTGTTGAGAACGGCTCTCTATTTTTGCACAGCTGCTTGAGTTTTTTACTTTTAAACATATTCGAGAATTGCAGTAACAACATTTATACTTAGGCCATATTCGAGTCTTACGTTCGAAACAGTTCTACAGTGATAAGTATTGCAGACTTTTAGGCTAAAACAAATATTCAGGCCTCAGCCGAATTGTAATTTTGAATAATTTGTACAGAAAAGTGAAAAGAAAGTTTAAATGTTATAAAATTTGACATTAAATAATTAGATTTTTGGAACTTTATTTTGCATGTTACAACACAGTTTTTAGGCCATATTTTTTTTTTAAATTTTATGCCCTCCAAATTTAAATTATCTGTAGGACAACTCTGTTGCCTGCACCAACACTTATCGATAACAAACTGAGTTGCCAATTTACAAAAAATAATTTAGTAATTTGATAAAAATGCATTGTAAATCCGAGCTTGATTGGAAATATAAAAATTAATACGTCGTTTAATTATTTTTGCTTTCATATAAAACATAAATAAATCAAATATTCAATGAAACAAAAAAGATGATAATTTTTAACTTAATTTGAAGTAGGTAGACAACTCTATGCCCGGTGGTTTTGCGCTCTTGAATATTTAACTAGAGACTTTGTTAAATGCAAAATTAATAACTTTAACCAATAAAATGTTAATAAAAATAAATGCAGATTACTTAGAAAAATATTTTTCTTCTCATTAAAAAGATTGCATTTATTTTAAAAATTTTTTTTTGTGATTGAATTTACCCAAATCTCTTGAAAAAACATGGGAGTTTTGAAACCAACACAAAGAGATTTGTGTATTTGGTTGAAATTCGGTTGGAAGAGCTTTCCGTGACACCCCTGTAAAAAAATTCAGAATAATCAGTGTACTATAGTAGTTATTTGATAAAAGATGAAAGAGCATCAATGCGTCGTCTTAAGTTTCAATGCAGAGTAACTGCTGCAGTCATCATATTAGAACGTAATTATGCAACTGCTTTTGTAATGCCAGGAACAACAACTGCTAGCTCATTGCAGGATCTGCTGCCTGCTGCTGTCTTCTGCATAAATTATAATAAACATATGTATGTATGTTAGTATATACATATATATATATAGTCTATATATATAAAATATATATACATATGTGGAATTAATGCGCAAAGCCCAAAGGCTTGAATCGATGCGTTCTGATGGCATTCACAATTTATTACACATACGACCTGTTGGCCGCTCAATTTAAATTTGGTCTCCCGGATTGTCCGTTGACGCCATTGAACGCTAGATGGCGCTTAGTGGTGGCCTGATTGCTGTGTACTCCCTAAAAGCAGGCAACAGGTTGCGAACAAAGCGCGTCTCGTGGACACAAAAACTGAAGCCGTTCAAAGCCAGAAACTTGAGCCTTTTGCGCTCGGTCTATGGCTAGCGTATAAATGTTAAGTTTTTTACTTTCCATTGCTGCGAATGCAGGACGTACTTTGACTCGCCTCACTGCGCCGTGTTTTTTAGAGTCCTGCTTCAACTCTTGCCTCAACCGAAAAAATACAAAAAAAAAAAAGAAAAACAAACCTTTCACAAAAACTTCGAATCGGCTGGTTTTGGCGTCACCCAACATTCTCGTCCTCGTCGTCTTCATCGTCATCGCCTTTGTGCAACTTGACAAACTAAAAATGAAAAAAGTTTTCTATGCCGCCGTGTTGCAAGCGGCGCCTTTTTCAATATCCCTTTGCCATTTTCACCGCAGGAGTCTACAAAACGGCAAACAGCCCAAACGTACCAGGAAGCCATGGCGTTGCGATGGCTCGACATATTGATTTTACTCTCCATGTGTGTGTGTGTGTGTGTGTGTGTGTGTGTGTGTGTGTGTGTGTGTGTGGGTGTGTGCGAATGTGTGTGTGATGGCGTTCGAGCTTGCCTTTGACTTTGCCAGCAGCAGGACAATAAAATTTAAGCTAGCCATGGAAATGCCGATGTTGATGTCGATAGTCGCCAGTTAAGTTAAGTCAAGGTGAGTCTGCGAATCAATGACGCCCTATTTGAAGATTAAGCCCCTGGAGGCATCTACTCTTAGATCAACAAGAACAAAAACAAAAACAGGAAAAACATGTATGAGTTTTCTTAAGTAAAAGATACGTTTCTTTAAATTGTAATATGCAATTTGAGATACTTAATTACGCACATGCTAGGTTTGTAAATAATAACTAAATTATCGACTAGTTCAATTATCGATTTTAAGTAATTACAATCGATAATGCTGCGCCTATGCGTTTAGAATAAAAGCATTTTAATCTGACATGCTCCCATTTCCGAATCCACAAATTTAGATTCAGATTGACAAATTAAATTAACTGAACCGATTTTCCCAATAAACACTATGTGTCAGATAAACTTAATAATAAGAATATATCGTTATTTCAATGTACGCTCAGGACCTAAAAAGTGCTACATAGGTAAAAACAGCTGATGAAATTTTATCATTTACAGTGATTTTTGACAGTTTTAAATTGCCGCTTCTCATAAAAATACAAATATGGCCTTAAATTTAATTTATCTTCATTCTCGGGAAGATTCGGATGAAGACATGACTTCGAGTTACACTACCCGAGTATATCATTCCAGGCCAAACTTTTTTGAGGTTTTGGATGAAACAGCTTTTAGCAAGAGATTCCGATTTTCAAAATCGACATTCATTATTTTGAATGCAAAAATCAAAAGCCAAATTGAGTACAATTGAGTACAAATAGGTTAGTTGAAACTATTTAGACACTATGCCATATTTTCATTGGGTTTTTGGTATAGAGAAAGTGGTTTCTAATGCCATAAGTTCATTGTCCAAGGGATACATTAAGTTTGAGGAGCCCAATGAAGTCATACGGATATTTCATAAAATTGCCAGGTTCCCGAAGATAATGGGGGCCATTGACTGCACTCATTCCAATAAAATCACCAGGCGGTGACAGTGCTGATATATACCGGAACAGAAAGGGATACTTTTCGATCAATGTCCAGGCAGTATGCAATGCAAATATAGTTTTGCAGTCTGTTTTTTCGGATGACAGAAACATCATTAGCAACAGCTGTTTAAGTATTTGCCATTCGCATGTTAACGTGACACATAAATTTAAAAGTCGATTGAAAAATTGATATTGCTTATGTGCCACTTAATCAAAAACATAATATGTAGGACTTTATTTGGACATTGAAAACTCGGACCTTAGTTTGTTGCAAGTAAATAATTTTAAAACATTACAGAACGTATTGAAAATGATGATGCTGATAATTCTAGATTGTCAAAACTGGGAGGGGACGATTGCATAATCGATACCAAATCGCGACGCGATGAATTTAATAAAAGTGAAAATTTAAATTAAAAACATTTTGAAAATGAATTTAACATAAGAACAATATGATAAAAGTTAGAAAAAAATGTTAAATAAAAATATAAAAAACATAAAAAAAATATCAAAAAAATTTACCGAAAGATTCCCCAAGTCTTTGTAAAAGATATTTCTGATGTTTTGATACAGATATTTCTGCTACTTTGAAATATGTTTATCATGATATATCGTAAAATTCTAATACCAACATGCTTGACAAGATTTGTTGCTCTAGCTTCAATATTGAGTATAAAAATTGCGTTAATACAGTTGGATAGACAGAGGGATAGACACACAGACAGACGGGCAGAAACAATTCACCCTTCTTCTTTTAAATTTGAAAAAAACATGATCTTGGTCTTTTCTCACATGTAGATAGCTGACTTTTGAGCAATTCTCTGAACTTATCTATCTGCTGATCTGAGTTTTAAACTATGCCCGGAGCATGTTGGGTCTATCAGTTAACTGTTTTTTTTTTTTTTTTTATTCTTTTATTTATTTGTATTCAGCTAGCGGCTGACTTTTTGACCTCTGCGGGGAGTCAAACAGTGGGGTTCAACGCATGAAACGAGTTTTCTAAGTTGGCAGTTGGAAGTTGAAAGTTGGCAACGCTTTATTGGTCCGTCGCGACGCTGATCTGTTCAGGTGAACATTAATTTTAGCACAATGACAGGGCCCAAAATAACAACAATAGCAACAACAACAAAAGCAAGCAGCGCGAGCGGGTTCAATTCCCCAATTCCCCTGTTGCTCTGTTGCTCTGTTGCCCCGTTTCCATTGCTGTAGTCGTTGCCGGCGTCTCGCCATTTATGCGTAATTTGCCAATTTACACAAATTCTGTTGGCCTTATTGAATAAGCGGGCCAAAAAGAATCGCAAAAGAAGTGTAAGATGAAGCAGAAGAAGAAGCGCAACCTTACTGCGTGCCTGGGCCAGTTGCGTTTACGTTTTGGTTTTAGGTTTACGGTTACGGTTACCGTTACGGTTACGGGTTCAGGAGACAGGCCAGACATCCTTGAACTTGCCACGGAAAGGATATCATGCTCGCATATTTTGCTTTGCGTTTTATTTATATAAATTGTGCGCCAGCCAAGTCGACGACATTTACTTGGCCAAAAAACGGCAACGAATCCGGCTGAGAAAACCAGCACTGACAACGGCGACGCCTTCGTCTGCACGGGTTATCAATTGTCTTTCACACATACACACACGCACACACATACACAGCCAAAGGAATCGAAGGATGCGGCGCGTAACATTCTTGTGGGGTCACTGGCATCTTGCTGGGCCATGAAATCAGTCATGAGTTATGCTCACGAATTAAAATGAAATTTAAGAGCGCTTTGAGATTGTCGTTGTGTTACTGCGATTATGCGGTTATCTGATCTGAAAGTTCATTTTCTTGATTTCGTATTCGTATACATATGATATTCTCGTATATGTACATATGTTGTACAGCAATTTGAATAAGTAAATAAACAAGAAAGTCAAGTTATCTTCGGCATGCGCTGGCACAAAAAGGTGTTGTTTTTAGACAACTTAACTTTAAAGCTATGGCAGCTATAAGATATAAACGCTCGATGTTGATAATACTTATACGAAACACACGTTGCATGTACTAACATCCTGTGAGTAAAACTATATCCCAATATGCACTCTGTCAGCTACAAGGCTTTTGTTGAATATTCTAAAATTCTGGAGCAGAGTAATATTAATTACGAACCCTTCATTACCTATCCAAAAGATGACAAAGACAGTGATTGGAATATGCGGAGCATAGAGTGTTTCTTTTTTCCAGCATAAAGACACACATACATATAAAACTGCCGATTGATTCAGAAAACATCGGATTTCGAAAACTTTATATCGAACAAGCTTTCGGTATCGTCATTAACGATATTCAACTCGTATATTCAGCTCTTCAAAATTTGGGAACTATTTGAACTCACTTCGAAATTGTTCTAGTTGGAAAAATAAACTTTGAACATTTTTGAAAAAAAAAGTCTACCTAAGAGAAAAAAAACTTTGAGCCCAGATGCATTTTGACTGTTGCATAGTATATATATATATATACTATGTATATTATTTTTCGTTTAGGCAGCAATATTTGTAGTTCCATATATTAATATATGCATCTGTTTTCACACCCTGAGCCCATAAAAACTGCACTGCTGACAGTGCAAGCAGTGTACTGCTTGATGCGCAAACTTGTATGTTTACGTGAGAACGAAGATTGTAATGAGGGATTACACAGTTGGGTAAATATTAGCTTTTACTTAGGATTTATTTTTATATTAATAAAAAAAAAAAATATATTTTTTAAATAATAGATGAAAAAAAATAGTATTTAAATATTCCGAGTTTTCGATTTTGACTAAAAACTAGTTCGAAAACGCTGTTGAGTTTGTTGTGGCCTGTGTTGATGACGGTGTCGCGTCTTCTTCTTCCTGGGCTGCTGACTGATCCTTGAATTGTGATTGGAATTGACATTGGGTCTTGGCCTGCGTCGCTTGGTAACACGTTGCTGCGGCCTGGACATGAGACGTGTGGGCACAGTGGGCACAGCTTGATCCTCGAGACTACGAAAGAAGGTGTTATTGAAGGTGCCATTGATATAGATTTGAGTTGTGGTTGTCGTTGTTGTTGGATAGCTTGGATAATAAGGGCTAGGCGATGGTACCACAATGATGCTGTTGCTGGGTGATTGCTGCTGGAAGAGGCCACGCCATAAAATAAATTTCTTAAATAGACCACGGCCACTGCCGACGTCAGCGTAGGCGTAGGCGTCGGCATCGGCGTCAGCGTCAGCAGCACTGCGTCCAAATGTATGTGGTAGACGATAGCCTATGTAAAATGATATGTTGAACAAATTTTAGATAGTGCTAAATTGAAATATGTTTACCAGTTCTTTTTGTGTCAATGTCAGCCACGTGCAGCAGCAGCAGCAGCAGTAAAAGTGGCAGGATCGCCAGGAAGAGCAACGCTCCACCTCCTGCTGCTGCTCTGCTAACTGCAGCTGCGTTTGCCGGCGTTTTCATCGTCATTTGTGTGAATGCTGTGCCCTGAGAACGACTCTTTTATACTCAAAATACTCAGAGATACTCTGAGCGTTGCAATTAAAAAGTTTCACCCGAAATCTAATTGCGGGCTTGCGTGCATGACATGCGACGATGGATGCCTTGACATGGTATCATTAGAAGCTTTAGCTTGGGATTGGAATTGGGATTGGGCCTGAGTGTGGTATGAAGTGATGTGATGTGTAGCTGCAGCCATTGCTGGCGGGCACGTAAATCATCACAGTGTATCTGTGAGTTGATTCACACACACACACACACACACACACGCATCAAGCACAAGTGAAAGTTGTAGGCACAGTAAATCAAATCTAATAAACTCGACAATAAACATGCGCACATAAATCTCGGCAGGCGGCACGAACGAAAAACTGGCAAATCAAGTTGCAGGCCAAACATAACTATGCACACACACACACATGTACATAAATATTTTTATATTGTATCTGTGAGATACAATACTTATGGCTGGCTAAAGCAACAGCCCGAGCGTGTTGTATAAATAAATAAACGAATTTATGTTTTGAGAGCCCAGCCACTGTCTCAGCATACCATACTACCGTATATACATATATGGCATATTTTTTTTTTTATGCACATATTTACATTAGATGGCCAGTTTTGCGGCCATATCCTTGGGTATCCTTCGTATAGCAGATAGTGTCAGTGCGTGAGCCACACTGGCAAATAACTTTAACATAATTCACTTAAATCTTGTTGGTTTAATCTTGAAAAGTGTTTCACACACCCAAGCACTAAGCGTTTCAATTTCACAAAGACCATTCGCACATACGGACAGACAAACAGACAGACAGACAGTTGCAAAGACAGTCGACAGTGGCCTTTCAAAAAGCTGCATGTCCTGACTCCTGTCGAGTACTTACTTTCATTGTACTACAAATGTTGCAAAACATTCAAGCATATATTTCCAACTGACTTACGCACATGTATGCTCTATCTATATCTGAATCTGTAGCTGTATCTGTATCCATAGCTGTATCTTTAGCTGTAGCTTCAAATTTTTGGGCGCTCAAGTCAAAATGTTTTCTTGTAATTTTCCAAAGTGTTGTGTCAATAAACTCAAATTCACTCAATGATATGCTTCATATACACACATATGTATATGGAACATAACTGAATATGTTGAGCACGTTAATGAAACGTTACATATTGACTAAAATACTAAAATGTTCAATATGTGGCTATATTTAATACATTTATTTATATTTCATCATTAATGTGACCACAGTTTACAGAAGCTTAATTAATTTCACTTTAAATGATATTTGTGGCTCAGTTTTTTTTAAGTGATTAACATAATTATATCATAATCAAGTTTACAGAACTAATTTCCAATGCCCAGGTGACTTAAAGCGGCCTTGCCCGGCTATTTATTTGGCCTTGACCAGGCATTAATCGCACATGGACATAGATTTTCCGAAGCGTAATAGTTTTTTATACCCTTCTATTATAATGTGTAACGCATTAAAGGAGAGGTTTCAGAAATAAAAATTGTATTTTCGTGATCAGCATCAATAGCCGAGTCATGTCCGTATGTCCGTCTGTCTGTCTGTCCGTCTGTTTATATGCGTTTTTCAAGAGCTATCTTGATGAAACTAGGCACAGATGCTTCTTCTTATCGAATTAAGTACCTATAGTTGAATTGGCCACATCGGACCACTATAACATATAGCTGCCATAAGAACGATCGGTTGAAAAATTAGTTTTTGTATGAACATTTCTACGTCTAACTATATCTACGTCTTAGCACTTTTCACACACTTGCACAAAATTTCATCGAAATCGGACGACTATATCTTATAGCTGTCATAGGAACGATCGGTTGGAAAATTAGTTTTTGTATGAACATTTTTTTTGTTTTTTAAGATAACTCAACCAAACTCACTATATCTACGTCTTAGCACTTTTCACACACTTGCACAAAATTTCATCGAAATTGGACGACTATATCTTACAGCTGCCCTAGGAACGGTCGGTTGAAAAATTAGTTTTGTATGAAAAACTTTTTTGTTTTTCAAAATAACTCAACCAAACTCACTATGTTTAAGTTTAAGCAGTTTTCACACACGTGGACAAAATTTAATTGAAATCGAACCACTATATCTTATAGCTGTCATAGGAACGATTGGTTGAAAATAAGTTTCTGTATGAAAAACTTTTGTGTCTTTCAAAATAACTCGACCCAACTCACTATGTCTAAGTTTTAACACTATCCACACATGATGACCAAATTTTATCAAAATCGGATCACTATATCTTATAGCTGCTATAGGAACGATCGATTGAATAATAAGTTTTCTTATGCAAAACTTTTCTTTCTTGTTTATGTAGAACTTTGAAAATGAGCTAGGGTCATTCAGTCAATCAGTCAATTCATGTTCTTTAAGATATATTATATAGTAGATGAATATACATTGTACATATTTAAAATATGAAGTATGTTTATCTTTGATCGGGCGTCATTTGAAGTTAGCATCAAATATGCAGCCATTAGTTGAGCTACTTGTTGTTTTTGTTGTTGTTATGATTGTTTATTGTATTTGTTATTGTTGTTGTTGTGTGGCTGTTTTGACTGAAATCTAATTATAAAATTTTCTATTAACTTAAAAGCTTCTTATATTTATTTAATTTGTTTTTGTGGCTTGGCTCGTTGATGTTATTGTTGTAATTTTAAATTGTAGTTGTTGTTACTTTTCTTGTTGAATGCGTTGGGCGCATTTGGGCTACCAATTTAATTTAAATGCTGTTGTGGTTCACACACACACACACGCACGCACACACACTTAAGTACATATAGTACACTATAGCTGGCAAAATTATTAATGGCTTCATCAATGGCTTACATTTTTGTCACTATCGAAAATGAAATTTATTTTATTTGCTCTTCATTAATTTTAATTAAAATTTTGTGTTGTTTCTTCGAACTAAATTTGATTTTGTTTACTTTTTATTTCTGCTGAGAAGTTCTTCTTTTTCCAAACAAATAAACATATATGAATGCAGTTTTACATTTTATATGCATAATATTTATTTTCAATTATAATTGTTACCTGTTAAAACTATCGAAAGTTGTCATCTCTAAAATACACATACACACATATTAATGTTGCTTTGAATTAGATGTTGCATGGGTACTTTGAGTCTTTATCGTCACTATGGCAATTACCTTATCGAACCTATATTATTTGAACATAGCTTTCGCATTACATGACTGAGAGTTTGACTGTCTGATTATTTGGTAGTCGATTGCTTTATGTATCTCAATCTAAGAATACGTTTAATATTCAGCTGCACGTTTCATATTTGGACTCGACATGCCAATTTGCAACTGGTTTTGTTATTGTTGCTGTTTTGCTAAGTCTGATTGAATTGTTATGCAAATAAATTAAAGTCAATCAACTTAAAATGTTGTGCAAAAAGCATAATTGCATTAAGCTCAGGCATTCAGTTCTCTGATTGACACAACTGGGCGTATGCTTAATTATTTCTATTGGCTTGCTCCGTTTACATTACAAAATACTCATCAATTAAGCCTCAAATGCGAATATGGAACAACTCCTTGGCTAATAAGCACTCACAAATTGTTGTTGTTCTTACTCAGATGCAATTCCTCTATCATTTTCCATTAAATAAGTCAAGCTTCATCAAATCAACAGAGATATATGATCTTATTGTAAAATTATTAAGAGAGTTCTTTAATGGAACACAATTAGTTAAGCCATTCATATTAAAAGTTTAAGAAACTTATGAATCTCAGCTAGATTTAATTAAATAAAATAATTAATTGATTCAATTATGGTATATCTTTGTTAACAATATTTTGCTTATGCCAGCTTATTCAACCTAAGAAAAGTGAAGTTCATTTTCTTTTTGATATTTCAAACTTATCCACAGTTGAATTATTATTAAACAAGAAGACGTGTGCATTTGCAAGTCATTTTTTTGCCAGAAAAACAAACTTTTTTATAGCGTTGCATTTTGAAATGCAATTTTTTTTTTATTTTTTTCACACAATGCACACTGCATAGCAAATTTTATACACAACGCTGGCAACGCCATAAAGTCTGCGTATCTATGTTACGATTGCTTCAACTTGAATTCATTTGAGATACTTCAATAAAATTTGTTTCAGATACCAAAAATATGTATATATATCAAGTTTTGAGCAAATCAATTTAACTTTAAATGCTATGAACTGCATGGTAAATATTATTTGGGTTTTATCGTGAAAAAAATCAACTTTTAATTTTTAGCAATGTTTAGTACGAGGTTGCCATGTTATCAAGCTCAATAATGTAATAAGTTTTACTTGGATCAAGGGATTTCAAAATCTTTTGTATGTATTTTTCCTAAAGTTTCAAAGCAAACTATTTGAAATTTAAACAAGAAAGAAACGTTATCTTCCGCGTGCCGAAGATATAAACCCTTGCGGAAAAGTTTTGCATATGAGAACTTAATTTTCAACCGATCGTTTCTATGGCAGCTATAAGATATAGTGGTCTGATTTTGATGAAATTTTGTCAACACGTGTGAAAAGTGCTTAAACTTAGACATGTGAGTTTGGTTGAGTTATTTTGAAAAACAAAAAAGTCTTTCATACAAAAAATTATTTTTCAACCTATCGTTCCTATGGCAGCTATATGTTATAGTGGTCCGATGTGGCCAACTCAACTATAGGTACTACATGCAGTAAGAAGAAGCATCTGTGCCAAGTTTCATCAAGATAGCTCTGGAACAAAGTCTTGAAAAATGCATATAAACACAGAGACAGACGGACAGACGTACATGACGGACATCACTAGGCTGTTGATGCTGATCACGAATATGCAATTACTATTTTTCTGAGACGTTTCCTTCAAGGCTTTACACATTTCGTGAGAAAATTATAATATCCTCTGGAAGGGTACTAAAAGCAACTGAAAAATAATTCTTAAATTTTGCCTTCTTTTTTCCCCTTCAATTTTTTCAGAACTACTCTTAAGTGTTTAATATTCTAATATCTTTTAATTTTCATATTTTATTTTTGGGACAGCAAAGTGCGTACGAGATACAAATTTGTAAATTTGGAAATTTAAAAAATAATTGATTTGCATTTGCGAACAAACTAGGAAACTCTCTATAAAAAAACATTTGGAAGATTTTCAAATCCATTGAATCGGGTAAAAGTTGTTTTCATTTGAAAATTATTTTAAATTTTTGAGCTGTTTTTTCCACGCCAAGTTTCTTTAATATGTTTATTAAAAAAAAAAATTGTTTATGTGAGCAGATTTTTTATTGCTTTACTTGCACTATTTACTTTATAAATAAATTATAATAAATTAAAAAAAAAAAATGCAAAAACATTAAAATTAAAATTAATTTGTGCGTCCTAAAAAGTTGAGTTCAAAACGCATTCATATCCATTTCCATAATCAAATCATATACTTCTGTTGACTCCAAATTGATGCTGTTCAGATTAGCTGAGCACGTCGCATGTTCTTGGCGAATGCCAGAAATGGATTTCTTACTTGATAGCCACCTGTACCGGTTGCTTCTGCTGCGGGTCTTTGCCTCATACCAAAGAGTTGAAAGCGGGAACCGCTGGCCTTATCAGCAATATTGTCTTCTTCTGCGCCATCAGTGTTGTCTGCTTCCTGCTCCAGACCGTCCATGGCAAGAGTAGCATCATTTTCACCTTCGCGGATGGGAACAGTGGCAGTGGCAGAGGCAGCATTGGCGGCCAGTTGTCGGAACATGCGCAGATTGAGTGGCACATAGCCCACCGCATTGTTGCCCAGGGAAATGGGCACGAGCGGCACACCAGGACCAACTCCACCAATTCTACCAAAGCCAGCCGCACCACCCAAACCAGAATAAGCAGCAGCATTGAGACCCAAATTATTGCCATAAATTCCCATATCCTGCAAATCAAGCAGATCATATGGCAGCTTCAATCCTGCACTCGCATCCTGGCCCTGACGCGTCTGGAAGTACTGCATGGGCAGCAACTGTGCCAGACGCAGCAGATCCGATCGGGTACCTGTTCCCGCGGCTGCTGCTGCTGCTGCAGGAGTGGTGATCACGTTTGTCACATTGTTGTTGTTCACATTATTCACATAGGGATTCATTCCGGTTTGATTGCCATGAATAGGCACGTAATGATACGTAATGGTTGCCTTCTCTGAATTACCCTTGTTGTTGAATAAATGAAAGTGACGCGGCTGATCTACAATGTTGCTGGATGAGTCTGGTGTGTGGAACAGCAGCAACTGTTGCAGCTGTGCGGGACTTAGCTCTGAAACGGGCAACAGTTGCAGCTGCGCGGGATTAAGCGCATAGTTCACATCCAATGCATTTCGTCCTGTATGCTCGGAGTGCTCTGGTGCAGCTTCATCGCCATGTTGCTCCTCCGCATAGATATTGCTCTGCAAATGTTTGGGCAGCGACTGTTGCTGTTGTGCCGCAGGCTGTGCGCGTCGGAAAGGCGTCTCAATATACTCATCATTGGTGGCAAATGTTGCATGCCATAGCGGCAAACCAAAGGCAGCTGCCTGGGCAGCATGACCCGTGCTGCTGGCGCTCATCTGGAGGCGCCTCTGGCGTCCCACACCCGCACAACAGCTGCCGATCAGCAACATTAGCACAAAAGAGAGTTCCACTTGCAACATGTTGTTGGTAACTTGATTTTTTTGGACTCGTATTGCGTTCAGTTAACTTTGATGACCTGAAGCTTTGTATGCTTAGTTCTGGGCTGCTCTTGCCTTATATAGTTCTAAATATCTTTGAAGTCGCTCCAGTTTGGCCACCGTTTGCTGCCCCAAGCTGCTCCAGCTAATGAGCGCCATTTATCCAGCGGTTATCGCAACTGCTTATCAGTTGGCTGAACAGCGGCTTTCATCGCGATAGCCAAAAGCTGCAAAACTGAACTCATTAATCTCGGTTCGCTTCGTTTTTACTTGTATTATTTGTTGGCCCAACTTCTGAGGGTTTGCGTTTAAGCCGGTTTATTAGCCCCATCCATGAACTCACAACTTGACGCTAATTACGAGTGTTGCATTAAGCGCGAATGATGTCCTTTTTACACAGCAGCAGCAGCAGCAGCAAACTGTAATCATGCCCAGCTGCAATTACAGTGATAGCTCAAACAATGTCTAGTCTCCATTTTCGAACTTTTCAGTAATTAGAAACCAAACATCTTATATGAACGAGCACTCTTCGATAATTATATTTGAATTGAAAATTATATTTCTAAATTTGTTTTTAATATGTTTGTTACATAGAAGAACACAACCTGACCGACTGATATCAAAGCGTAAAAGGTATTCAACTGAATTTTTAATGAGTAGTTTTATCTTATTTACGCCGGAAATGAGTACCATTAAAAATTTCACCTGCAAGTGTGTAAAAACTTTGCTCGGGCTCCAATTCACTTTAAAAAATCTGTATGAAAAGTTCATCGACAAATGTTTCACCAATTCTGGAAATTCAGTCCGAAATGTGGCGATATTTAAATGATGGAAAGTGTAATTTTAGTGCAATCAAGCTGCATTTAATTGACACAAAACATATGTCATCGATTTTCAAAACCAATCCACACTGGTCTGAAACGAACGGCATAAACTCTAAATGTTAAGCTAGAGACTCAAAATTTTGCCCGAATGTTAGATAGACAAAATTAGAATTTTGAAAAAAAATGTTGATTGAACCACTATAATATATAGCTGCCATAGGAGCGATCGGTTGAAAAATAAGTTTTTGTATGAAAAACTAATTTGTTTTTCAAAATAACTTGATCAAACTCACTATGCCTAATTTTAAGCACTATTCACATATGTTAACCAAATTTTGTCAAAATCGGATCCCTATATCTTATAGATGCCTCAGGAAAAATTTGTTGAAAAATTAGCTTTTGCATGAAAATAAGTTTTTGGTTGAAAAACTTTCTAATTTAGACAGATATCTCAACCAATTTCGGCAACCGTGAGTATTACTACATTTTAAACAGTCAGCAATATTATAACTAATCTTTTTATAAATATTGCATCTGAAATAGCAACAGTGTTGCCTTCACCTTCAAGCCACATTTGAAGCAAATAAGCGTGCCTGAACGTTACCTGCAATCACTATACATTTTACGGAAAGAAGCAAAAATTAGCAAAAAGTTTTAGTATCTTCGAAATATATACACTTCAATGAACATAAATGCATTCATTGTTGCAAGAACGCACGGGAGTTAAGCCAACTTTTTCTCCACGAAACACAAAACATTGAAGCTAAAATCGTCTAAAAAACAACACAGCAACATCACACTAAAACAAAGACACAGCTCGTAAAAACATAAGCTTGGATACATCAGAATTATTTAACATATCTCTCTCTTTGTTTTTCATTGCAAGAAAATATTGGATTTTATAATATGGGCTAAATTTTACGGAATCAAATTACAATTGTTGAGGAATTTCGGAGAAATTTCTACTCCGATTGTAGAATTTTTTGGTTGTTTTTTTCTCCATAGGAAATTTTTTGCTGATCAGGATATCATATGTATATACTTTATGGGGTCAGAAACGTCAAAATTAGAAGAACTTCTATAAGGGTATAAAATATGTTTCTAAAATTCGAATGTGTTGCCAATAAGAGTAGTTCCTGCAACCAGAGCATTCCTCTTTGCGAGCGTCCACTGTACTTGAATCAGATTTTGAAAACTTCAAAGCTAGTGCAAATTTGATTGGCATTAAAAAGATATCCTGACGTCCCCGACTACCTGCTAAGTGACTCATTAATGAGCTGTTTATAGAATTGTAGACTGTCACTTTGGTTGCCTGTAACTTGAAGGATCTTACCCCTTATCCACTGTTCCTTAACCTTAGTATCAACCTTTTCTTTTAGCCGTCTGCTGTCACATTGTAGCATCTGTTTTGTCAGTTTGGCCTAAATCACCAGCGATTTGTTTTTGTTTTGCTGCGTTTTACTTTTGTCAAGACAAATAAATATTTAGTTGCACTAGCGAAGGCTGCCTCGCTTCGACTGGCCCCCCCCTAGCTGCTCCCTCCATTTCACTCCTCTACACCATTTCTCTCAAGTCCATCCGACAATTTTGTTATGCCATTTTCATGCAAGAGCTAACGGATTGGGCTTTGGATTTTGGGGTTGGGTTTGGGGCTATGAGTGGGACTGGAATTGGAACTGGGGGTGTGGTTAGTTTCCTTATTCGTTTTCCCTTTCTTTCTCTCTCACTCGCTCTCTCTCTCTGTTGCTTACTCTGTTTGACTTGGCCCAATGTGTCAAAGTCAACTTGGTAAAAAGTTTGCTTTTTATTATTTCGTTGCCTTCATCGTCGGCGTCGTTGGCACTTTTTGAACTTGCCACTTGCCACTTGCCGCTTACCGTACCTTGCCGCTGCTCTTGTTCTTGCCCCTTTCGAGTACAGAGCAACGAAAAATATTATAGCAAAGCATACTTTCCGGCGCTGGGCAAAATATGTACGAAAACATTGCTCACAGAAATTGGGCAAAGAGTGAACTAACAAAAAAAAAATATATATATATATATTCCAAAAATATAAAAAATAAAGAAAATAGTAAAACGCTTGAGTGGGGTATGCACGACCATTATATGCTCTGCTTACGTCAAGGACTGTTCCTATTTCCGAGCACTTCTCATTTCGAATTCATGTGTTCGTGTTTTCGAATAATATATCAACTGTTCTGTCTTTTCAAAGATAAATTCGAATACTTCTCACTGTCTCAAAAGCAAAGCTTCTTTAACTGAATTTCCTTTTCATATTTACAAACCAATCACCATTGTTTTGAACGGAACCAGAATATTGCTTTAAAAACGTATTTTTGCACACAAAAGATGAAATGTAATTCAATTCAACTCTTTGTATTATTAAAAGAAACCTTATCTAATAAAACGTCAAACATAAAACATCATATATACACTGAAATACATAACAAAATTATTTTTATTATAAGAATTTTAATTTTAAAACAAATCAATATAATAATCTATAATAACTTAAACAATTGATTGGCTTTTACTTTCAACTTTTCTAAGATTAAGATACAGAAATGTTCGAAACCTAGAAAAAATATCAAAATGAACATATCCATTTTATATAGATCTTTTTTTTTTAGTATGTATAATAATGTAAAGTTTGCTAACATTATAATTAAATGTTATTTTAGAGGTTTGAATTAGAGCATATAGAATTCCTTAAAAGATGTCACTTCGATGCGAACTTGATATACCTTTTATATATATATATATTTTTTTTTTTTTGGGGATACGTGGGGAAGTAATGGAGAGGGGGGTGTAGTGGCAAATGCTATGCCATAATGCGATTTTACCATCGTCGTCGACTGCACTTGCAAACCGCTGCCCGCGACCATGCTCAGCTTCTATTCCCCCCTTACCGTATATACACCCATTTTCTGTGCTGGTCCCCTTCTCTCTGTTCTGCTCCCCTTCTCCCATTCTCTGTCCTGTTTTCTTTTTTCTTCCACCAAATGCAGCTTTCTCAACTGCATTGCACTTTGCGCGCGCGTTTCTTTTCACTTCCAAAACAGTTTTTTGTCGCAATAAAAATTTAAGTCGATTTTATGGGCACAAAAAGGAAGTTGAGAGCCAAAGTCTTCAGTCCTGAGTTCTGGGTCCTGAGTTGGTAGTCCTGTGAGTTTGGAGTCTTGAGTCGCAGCGTCAACTCTCGAATGCAAACTGAAGGCAAAAATTACAATTCTCTGTGTAAAAAGTTTTCATTTCTCTGGCGATTTTGTTGTCTCAACTTGGCATTCATATGCGAGTCGAGGGGGGGGGGGAGGGGGAAGCGGGAGTCGAAAACGGGGGTCGTCAAAAATTGGAAGGTTTATTTAAATTTCAACTTGTTTCGAAAACGTTTAAAAAGTTTCCGCTACCAACTGACTGCTGATAACACAAAGTATACCCTACCCCTACCGCTACCATACCCGTCTCGCATCTCCACCAATCTTCACTCAATCTCCCTTTATGCGATGCCCCCCGGCCAACTTATAACAACTGCAAAAAGTTGGCGTCGTCTTGGCCTCAGCGTCAACTTTAGGGGGCGTGACAGAATTAGCACAAAATATTGTATATATGTATACTTAATTATTATTATTTTAATTTCTTCTTTATATTGTTTCTATTTTATTTGATTTTGTGCTTCTAATCAGCCTGTGCCCTCGTCGAGCTTCGTTTAAACCTGTCAAACGGCTCGCCGGAGCTGCAGCTATAGCTGAAGCTAGAGCCAAAGCTAAATCGGGATGTTTCTGTGCTGAAAATAGACACAGAATGTCTGAAGGGAGCTGACACATGTGGTGGGAGGCTTGTCAATCAGTGGCAATCCTAGAGTTTTTCTGGAAATGGGTCACACGACACTTGCGATAGAATTGGAAAAGGAGCAAAAGCTTTTTAGAAATTGTGAATGAATAAAGTTTCACAATCCCAAGCGATATTGATGTGCTTCAAAGGCAACAGCAACTTGTTAATACTCATGTATGTAATTAATAAAAAATAGTTTATTTAAACATAAGTTATAAATATGTTATTTTGTATTTACTTTGCTGCCATTTTATCAAGCAATTGGACAAAAATGTAATTAAATTAATTTGTATGGCAGGCACTTATTTTTGATGAGTCTACAGATATTTATTTAATTTTTTTTATTACATATAATAACTAATTAAATAAAAACAAGATATTTTTCTTTCGGCGTTTTGAGGATATATACCCATGCAGAAAAATATTGCATTAGAAAAGCTTAATTTTCAAAAGATTTTTCCTATGCCAGCTATGAGATATAGTCGTCTGATTTTGATGACATTTTTTCAACATGTGTAGAACGTTGTAAAACTTAGACATAGTGTGTTTGGTCGAGTTATTTTGAAAAACACAAAAGTTTTTCATACAAAAACTTATTTTTCAACCGATCGTTTCTATGGCAGCTATATGTTATAGTGGTCCGATCTGGCCAGTTCTACATAGGTGCTACCTGCAATAAGAAGAAGCATCTGTGCCAAGTTTCATCAAGATAGCTCTGGAACAAAGTCTTCAAATTTTACATATATGCGGATTTGTTAATGTAGATCTTAAATAATTTAATCACTTTTCTCAAAACAATCCACATTTTGAATGTGTTCAAAGTTAATACTTAAGCGTAGACTCATTTGGACTAAACTCAGATAAATATATATATTCTTTTTGAAATTTCGAAAGCTGTTTGATCAGCTATATACGATAGACCGGAACATGCGAATGGAGTCATTAGTTCCGCGATATCCATTGCATCAACTTGGACAAAAATTTAAATTTGGATTTGCTTAAATAAAATAGTAAGAAAATAAATAAGATTGGGACCATTGACTTTCAAAAAAATATTAAAAGTGAAAAAAAAAAATAAAAAATGAAATAAGATGAAATGAGAAGACATGAGAAGAGCTGTGCACGAATTGAAAACAGAGCAGCTAATGAAAATTTTGAAAAGCTGCTTTTGCTAGTCGGACTGCTGCTGAATTTCAAAGCCTACTAGGAGAAAATTTCAAGCTAGAAATGTATTAAAACTTAATTTTATAAAACAAGTAAAATGGCGCAAGTCGAACTAGACGACGGCTCTTGGCTTAAATGCATTGCCCGTATACGTAATTTCAATAACCATAAAAAGTACGCATACGCATAGTATGCATAATCATTTGAACAAATCAAAATGAAATGAATAGTGCTCGAAGCATTGCAGATCTTTGGCTCAGGTATATATATGTATTTGTTTTTCTTCAGATTTTCAGTATATTTAAACAAAGCTAATAATGCTTTAGATGAAATCCAAAGTTAAGTCTGTTGGTTTTGAGCCAAGTAGGCAGGATTTAGTATCAAAGAAATGGCTGGAAATTTCATTCGCATTTTAATTATAAAATAGTTACTATGTAAAGAGAATGTCGGCCAAAACAATGGGAGGTCAGCTTGGAGGTCTGCTGATCCTGTGCAATATCCTTACCCTGACCATGTGCCGCTCATTAGCAGCCACTTTGGGCTTGACACATTCACAGATGGGGCACAAAGAGCGACACAAATACAAGAAGGAAGATGAAGATGGAAATGGAAATGGAGACGTGTACAAAGACAAGGATGAGGTCCAAGATGAAGACGAGCAATGTCGTCGTCGTTGACATCCGGACGAAGTGAGTTGCTACTAATTTCAGTTTAATTTGTGTCAGTTTTTGTCTTAGCGCCGCTTTTCTTTTCACACTTTCGCCGCCAACGTCGACATGCCGACATCGTCGACGTCGCGACGTCGTTACTTATTATCCTTTTGGCTTCAACGAGCGACGTGTAAATGCTGCTAATGACGTCGTCGCCAGGACACACAAAAGGCTCAGTGTTCAGTGCTTATTGCTCATTGCTCATTGCTCATCGCTCAGTGCTCATTGCTTACTGCTTACTGCTCAGTGCTCAATGCTCTGTGTGGATGCCTCATCCGCAGGCTCATCTTCAGTACCCAACTGTCTGTCTATCTGTCTGTCTGCCAGTCTGTCTGGATCCTTTAATGACTTCCTTCTTTAATTTAGCGAATTTATTATTTTAATTTGCGCAATTTTCGTTTTTGGAGCGCTGGGTGAGCTTTTTGGTTTCGATTTCGATTTATAATTAGAGCGCAACTTTAAGTCATTTTTAGGTTGCCATGGGCAAAAAGACAAGCCCTTAAGCCCGCTCCACCATGCCAACACCAGCCCCAACCCCACCCCCTCACTTCATGAGCTATATAAACCGCTAGGCATCCATGATGTTAATGCTCTTATTTTCATGTTAATTACCGACAGACAAAGCGGCTTCATCAAGGCACATAGTTTGGCTAGCCAAGCAGACAGCAGGCAGCAGCAAGGACTGCAGCAAGGACTATGACAACGAACACCCGCTGCTCCACTCAAGCTGGAGCTGTTAGAGCTGTTTGGAGCTGCTGTTGCCTGCGGGTTTAGCAACAACCTGGTGCTCAGATTTTTGGCAGGCGATTTAAATAATTGACAGATTTTCGCGTTTCTCCTTAACGCCCCACGGGCATCCTTGTTGTTGTTGTTGTTGTCGTTGTTTGTCGTCCGCCATCTTGTCTGCTCTAACGGCAGGGGGTCAATGGGTCATTGTAGCAGCTCTATCAGCTCTACTATATACCTTATACTTTCTACTCCCTCCTCAATCCTTTCACTACCATTTCTGCTCAGGCAACGCTTTGTTCGCTGCGTTATTAAACTGTTTTATCTTTATGCGATTATGTCTGATGTCCTTCCTCTCCTTCTTCTTCTTCTCTAATGTGTATGCGTATGCCAACGAACTCTTTGCCCAATGAATTTATGTTTGACAAAGTTAAATGCAGGACGTGCTAAGGAACAAAAACCACTCCCCACCCATTATCCTCAACATTACCATTTCCATTACTGTTTAACCACCCCTCGTTTCAATATTAGTTTATTGACCAGTTGTGCCTCTCACAGCAATTTCAGTCGCTTAGTTTGCATATAAAGGCTATTCATGCTGTACAGTGTACACCTGCTGTTTTGCAAACAAGTTTTTATAGCAATATATATCATCAAGTATAGGTCGCATAGGTCCTATCCTGAATTGAAAACAATCACGTTTTATTTGTAAGTTAGCGTTTAAATTTCTATTATTTTTAAGTAACATTGTTTTAAATTTTAAGGGCCGATTTTGCAATGTCCCAATAAACACTATGTGTCAGATAAACTTAATAATAAGTAAGTTTCGATTTTTCAATGTACACTTAGGACCTAAGAACGATAAGTGGAACTTCATCTCCGATATAGGCTTAAAAAGTGCCACATAAGTAAAAACAGCTGATGAAATTTTGTCATTCACAGTGAATTTTGACAGTTTTAAATTGTCGCTCTTCATCAAAATATATATATAGCCTTAAATTTAATTTATCTTCCTTCTCTGGAAGATTCGGATGAAGACATGACTTCGAGTTACACTACCCGAGTATATCAATCCAGCCCAAACTTTTTTGAGGATTTGGATGAAACAGCTTTTATTAAGAGATTCCGATTTTCAAAATCGACATTCATTATTTTGAATGCAAAAATCAAAAGCCAAATTGAGTCGAGTACAAATTAGTTAGTTGAAACTATTTAGAAACTATGCCATATTTTCATTAGGTTTTTGGAAAAGAGAAAGAGGTTTCTAATTCTTCATTGTCCAAGGGCTACATTAAGTTTGGAGTGTCCAAATGAAGTCATGCGGATATTTTATCAAATTGCCAGATTCCCGAAGATAATGGGGGCCATTGACTGCACTCATCCGGATAAAATCACCAGGCGTTGACAATGCTGATATATTCCGGAACAGAAAGGGATACTTTTCGATCAATGTCCAGGCAATATGCAATATAAGTTTAGTTTTGCAATATGTTTTTCGCATGAAAGTAACTTCTTTAACAACAGCCGTTTAAAGTATCGGTTTGAAAGTGACGAGTTCACCTCTCCCAAATGTTTGCCATTCGCATGTGAACGTTGCACATAAATTTAAAAGTCGATTGAAAAATTGAAATTGTTTATGTGGCACTTAATCTAAAACATAATCTAATGTGAACTTAGCTATGTTGAACTTTATTTGAACATTGAAAACTCGGCCTCAAGTTGCCTTATTATAAATGTAATTTTACTTTCTTAGGTTTTTCCCCAATCCTTGCAGTAAATGTTATAACAACTTCAACTATAACTTTCCCTATTTTATGATACCAATTGTTCCAGATGATCTTCAACACGGTGCATGCAAGGTTTTTGAAGAGTACCAAAATGTTTGGCGATATTTAGCTTTACTTTTGACTGGTTGGCAACTCTTGGAAACTAAGTAAACCATAAATGGCAACTGCATTCGAATTTGCTTGCGTCTTTTATGACTCAAAGTTCATGTTGACGTCGACGTCATTGCCACATTTAAGTGGCTGCAGGTTGCAGGTGCGGCGCCTGGCGTATTCAGCGATAAAAACCGCGCACATAGCGACAGTTACAACAACAGCAACAACAACAATACCAAAAGGAACAACAACAAACAGATTCACATCCACATGCAAAGCATCAACAGAGGCGACGACAATGAGCTCTAGACCCGACGTGAAAAAAACAATGAGGTGATAAACTTGCAGGCTCAACGCACATCAACCAACAATGGCAACAACAACAACAACATCTGACAATAGCAACAACAACAACAACAACAAAGTCAACGTGGCGCACATTTTGATGGCACCTTGGAGAGACGAAGTCAGAACGAAGACTGAAGTGCAACAGCAGTTTCTGGCCAAGATCTGGCATGGTGTTCTGGCCTGGTGTTCTGGCCTGGTCTGGTTGAGTCTGGTTGGGTCGGGTCTGGTTGGCTCTGGTGTTATGGGCATTCGTGTGCATGCAAACAACAAAGGAAAATCAGCAGGCGACTTGTTCTTGTTGTTGCCGCCTTACAAGTTTTTATGCAGCCCCCTGATGTTGTGAATATACTTGTATGTATGTAACATACATACATACATACATACATACATACATACATATGTAACTCGATTAGAGATGCGCAATTATTGCATACCTGTACGTTAGTCAGCGTAATAGGTCACATCAGTCACAGTTAAAGTCACGATATGAACAGTCACATTTACCGTCACATTGAAATCAACTGACTACTCTGAGTTAAACATTTCGAAAACCACAGATTCGTTAACGGATTGTTAAAATAAATAACTAAAATAATATTTCATTTATTACAGGACATTTTATTACAGAATAGCATATAATTTCGATTCTGAATGCTTTTGTTTTGGTATTGGAATTGGGAAAAGACCTAGTAATAACACTATGTAAAAGCCAAAATGCATCCGGGCTTCAAGTAACTTTTTCTGATGTACTACGGGCCCTTATCACGAAAATAATTTTATTTCTACTCCCTGTTCCCATTAAAAATGGGAAAAAGGGAGTTATAAAGTACTGCAAATGTATGTCACAGGCAGAAGGAGGCATTTCCGACCATATAAACTGTATATATTCTTGATCAGCATCAACAGCCGAGTCGTTATAGCCATGTCCGTCATTCCGTCTGTCCGTATGAACGCGTCGTTCTCAGAGACTATAAGAGCTAGAGACACCAAATTTGGCATGCAGGTTCCTGTATACCATACGCAGATCAAGTTTATTTCAAATTTCGGATGTACCCCCCCGCACACCCGCAAATCGCAAAAAACTCCCACAGCCACAATTTTAAAGATAAAGTTTAATTTTTGGTACACATATGTACACATATATCAAAGTTGATCGGATGCGTCAATTTCATTACGATCGGATAAATGGCAACAAAGTTATAAAAGAATCTATTACACCCGTCTCGGCAGGCAGAAACAACAGTTTGACAGGCACTGGACAAGTAAAGTGCTCTGCTTGCTTGTGTTGCTGAACGGCTTGAAATGCAAGTTAGGAGCAGGGAGTCTCGTAGTCGGGCACACTCGACTAGAGCATTCTTACTTGTTCTTTACAAAATTTTCAAGTTTTTTTTTACCAACTATCATTTTTTCGAAATGAGTTCAAATAATTTACCATAGTTTGCGTATTGCAGCACCGATTGTAAAGAACAATACATCAAATGAAAGTCAATATAAAAGCCTACAAATAAGTCCCTCACATTTTAAACATATATCTGAAACTATTGGGTATTAATATTAAGTCCAAAACTGTGAAAATATTTTTTTTTTGCAAACATTTTTAGTTGAAGTTCAATTTGAAAATTTGGCACAAAAATGAATCCCACTAAATTCTTCTTTGAGCATGGAGATTCATTCACAACGTTTTTTGTTAAAGTCTATGGCAGAATTTCCAAGCTATAGCCATTTCAGCAATTCAACATTTCTTAAATTTTAACGTTTTTCCAGTTACTGAGCGAGAGGTTTTTGGTTGAAAAATTGAAAACAACTTAGTTGGGAAATTTTGTTCAACAAAGATCGCACATCTCTTATCTAAATACATATGTAACTAAATATCTATGTATATGTGCATTTTATGTGTGTATGTAAGTATTTCTTTTTCTGCTCTTTAACGTGTTTCAAAAGAAGAAAGTTGGTTGACTTTTGAATGACTTTCTTGTGCTCGCTGTTGGGGTTCCTTGCTGCCGTTGTTGTTGTTGTTCTTGTTCGTCTTCCTTTTCATGTTGTTGCTGTTGTTGTTGTATTTGTATTTGTTTTATGTGTTAAGTGCGCTGGGCCCAAGCGCGCAAATTTCTTCTTCTTTTTGTTACTTGTAACTGACGCTGACAACGCAGCCCAAATGCCATAACCTGCAACCCTGCAAACCCCCCACGCACCAACTCCCTTTCCCAACTACATACCTCCATCATCCAACATCCGCACATCGCATTTTCACAAAATTGCTGAACAAAAAGTTGAGTCAAGTAGAGTCGACTCGAAAATCTAGTTACAATTAAAGTGACAAACTGGGAAAGGGAAGCGACTCCAAAGTCAACTTGCTGTACATTTCTTGTTTTCTTATTTTTTTTTTGTTTTCTCGGATAAGATCATTTACAGTTTTACAAAAATAGAAGTTCATATAGTTATGATGCCAAAATAAGAATACTTTTTGGTTTATTTTTTGGAGAAATGCAAATATCAACTGAGAGAACATTATTTCTAAAGTTGCTCCAATTTATTTTATCACATAATGGAAAAATATACTTTGTATGTTAAACTGAACCATTTTTATCTGCAAAATAATATTATGAAAATCAGTTTAAGATAATATCAATATTATTACTTTGATATGGAGAACAATGTGCAACTGGAGAAAGCAGAAAATTTACATTGAAAGAGCAAAAAAAAATAAAAGTTATCTATGGCGCGCCGATCTTATATACCCTTTCAGAAAAGTTTTGCATATTGAAACTTAATTTTCCAACGATTGTTCCTATATTGATAAAAAACTAATTCAGCATTTGTGAAAGGTTATGAAATTGAGAAATAGCAAGTTTTGTTGAGATATTTGTATAAACAAAAAAGTTTTTCATACAAAAACTAATTTAAACAGATTGTTCCTATGGCAGGCTAAGTTATATAGATCCGATTTTGATGAAATCTTGTTAACGTGCATAGAACTTGTTTAAATTAGGACAAAGTGAGTTTGGTTGATTTGGTAGAGTCTGACATATGTACTAGCTTTAGGAAAAAGAAGCGTCTGTTAAGCAATTAAGAACGTTGCAGTCGAAAGGACGCGACTCCGATATACTCTTTTTCTTAGCCCCTTTGCGGAGTATTTGTATATATCAAATATTGTTTTTTTCTTTTAGAGTGTTTAAAATTGTGGCTGTGGGAGTTGTTTTTCGATTTGCGGGGGTACGGGGGGTGCATCCGAAATTTGAAATAAACTTTATCTGCGTATAGTATACAGGAACCTGCATGGCAAGTTTGGTGTCTCTGGCTCTTATAGTCTCCGAGATCTGTGTGTTCATACGGACAGACGGACGGATAGACGGACATGGAAGAATATATACAGTTTATATAGTCGGAAATGCCTCCATCTGCCTGTTAGACACATTTGCAGTACTTTATAACTCTCTTTTTCCCATTTTTAATGGGAACAGGGAGTAAAAAGAGTATAAAAATGCAAAAACACACAAATGTTTGTTCAACTACAAAAACTCAGAATTGGTTTGAAATAAAAAGCGTTCTTAGCAACACCACTAATAGGAACATCCTTTGTAGGGTATTGCTGTGCTTGACAGACGTGGTTTAATTACTGCACTCAGTTGATGTTGATTTGTAGCGACCAAAAGCAACACAAAGTGCATTTTCAATTTGCAAACTTTGGCGCTACACAAAAACAAGGGAAGAACTAAAATTGGAAGTTGAAGTTGGAGTTGGAGTTAGAGTCGAAATTAAAGCATTTGGTTAACATTTTATTCAGTTGTCATTTAGAAGAAGGCATGAGGCTTTGATGGATTAAATCAAAACTTGTGCAGCTTAGTGTTAAATGGCAATTGGCTGCACTTCCGTTTCCGTTGCCGCTCAAAGAGCTTTTGACTTTTGACCTAGACGTCATCGCCCTCGCGAACGCGTAGACGCTGCTGCTGCTGACGGCGGCGTTGTGGCTGCTGCTGCTGATTCTGCTGACGACGGCGTTGCTGTTGCTGACGACGACGCTGCTGCTGGCGACGACGCTGCTGTTGCGTCTGAGCAGGACGACGCTGGCCATTGGCATTCAGCTGACCGCGACGCTGATTGGGACGACGGCGACGCTGCTGCTGCATGCCATTCCTATTCGAATTTCCATTACCATTCCTGTTTCTATTTCCATTTCCATTTCCATTCCTGTTTCTATTTCCATTTCCATTGCCATAACGAGTGCGTATAATACGACGGTTTCCATTTCTATTGCCATTGCCATTGCCATTGCCGTTAACACGTCGACGCTGCTGCTGATTACCATTGGCTGGGCGACGACGGCGTGGACGCAGCTGTCCGCTGCCGTCCTGCTGTCCACGTGGCGCATTGCTGGACTCGCTGGGTTGGAGCTCATCAGCAGCCGGCTCATCGATGGGTGGCGCATCTGTCACCTGCTGTTCGGTTTTGTGTGGCTGCACATTGCTGACTTGGACATTGGTGACTTCATCGCAAGGCACATCGCTGTAGATGACTACGTTGCCATAGTTGCAAACGATTTGCTCCTCCTCAGCCTGATCAGCTTGACGTGGCTCAATGTGACCCATGCCGCGTTTATCCTCAATCTCATAAATGTTGCCGGACTTGGTTATAAAGCCGGTCACCTGCATCGGCTTGGCATCCTTAACCTGCAGAGTGGACTTTAGCTGCTGTGGTGTTGTATCCACTACGGGTTCCTCCACAGCGACGGGTACCAGATGCTTTTGCTTCATAGGTGGTGCATTGATGATCATCAGTGGCTTGGTGGGTTTGGTTTCCAGCTTGGGTGCGCTAGTTGGCTTCAAAGTGGAGCTAAGCAGCGGTGCTGCCGTTGAACGCAGCTCATCGCGTGCTAGAGAGAGAGAGAGAGGCAGAGCGTGTCGGAGAGAGAGAGAGAGAGATAAAGATAAGTATAAGTTGCTGCTGTTTTGTTTCAAAGTGGATTCAAAAAAATTTACCGCTCACCAGTGATTGGCCACCGGTCATGGCTAGCACCAGGACCAGGACCAGGATCAGCAGCCTTTCTTTCGTTAACATTGTCCACATCATTGCTTGCTTTGTGTACGCCAACTGAACTCGGGTGTCCAACAAAGCTACCACTTATATTAACTTATCCGACTCTAAATCGGTGCATAAATCATTACCTAACGGCTCTTTCTTTTTTCTTTTTTGCCAATGGTCTTTTAGCTTCTGCATAATTAGTAAGAGTTCGATTGGGCCCCTCGGCCTCAAAGAGTTCAAAGCATGTCTAATGCCGGGTCGACCCATTTACGGTACCTTCCTCAGTTTTAGCCACTTTCAGCGTATTTTGGCCAACATCTACAACAACAACAAGTTAGAACGTTGCAGTCGGATGCACCCGACTGCGATTTACTCTTTTTTTCGCCTCTTTGCGGAGTCAGAAGTGGGCGTGGCAATTGTATTTATGCTCAAATCTTTCAAGTTTTGTCATCAATTTAAATTTGGTTGGGGCTGTTCTACAGGTTTGGGAGAAACAAACATTGCTTGATTGCGATGGCGGGAGTGGGCGTGGCAAAAATATTTTCATCCAATCTATTTAATATGGCAACAGAATTCAACCTGCAAAATTTGGTGATTCTAGCCAAAGGGGTGTGGAAGATACAGACTTTGCTTATTTCTGGGGGCGGGGGTGGGCGTGGCCAAATTTTTTTTAGTCAGATCAATTAAGGATGTGATAAGTAGCCCTTGTGCTAAATTTGGTTAATCTAGCTATAAAACTGTGGAAGATATAGGTTTTTGCGATTTGTTGTGGAAAGGGTTGGGGTGGGGGGAGATATTGACACTTTGTCTGACTATGGTATATACCAACATGTACACCTGCGTTCATACAGAGAGACGGACATTTCACAAACCCAATATACTCTTTTTTCTTTATTTTTCAAAAAAATTAAAAAAAGAGTATAAAAACACACTTGGCTTTCTATATAACACGCATGTTCTCGTATGAGTTCAATGCCTGAACTCTGGCTTCATTATCATTTTTGCTTATTTACAACAATTTTATACCCTTGCAGAGGGTATAATAATTTCGTCACGAAATGTGTAACGCATTGAAAGAGACGTCTCAGAAAAAAAATTTGTATTTTCGTGATCAGCATCAACAGCCGAGTCATGTCTGTCATGTCGGTCTGTCCGTCTGTCTGTCTGTCTGTTTGTTTATGTGCGAACAAGTCCCTCAGTTGTAGAGCTATCTTAATGAAACTTGGCACAGATGCTTATTCTTTCTGTAAGCTGTACATATGTCAGAATCGGCCAGATCGGACCACTATATCATATAGCTGCCTTAGGAACGATCGGTTGAAAAATAAGTTTTTGTATGAAAAACTTTTTTATTTGTAAAAATAACACAACCAAACTCACTATGTCTAAGTTAAAACACTATCCACATATGTTGACAAAATTTCATCAAAATCGGACGAACATATCTTATAGTTGCCATAGAAACAATCTGTTAGTAATTACGGTTTCTTATGTAAAAATTTTCTGCAAGGGTGTACATCTTCGGCAAGCCGAAAATAGCATTTCTTTCTTGTTTTTATGCTCGTTTTTTTAATTTTTTTGAAAAGAAAAGAAAAAAGATTATATTGGGTTTGTGAAATACCCGTCCGTCCGTCCGTCCGTATCAACCCAGTTTTTTTTCACAGTTTTGAAGCTAGAGCAACCAAACTTGGCAGACAGGTTAATATATACCATAGGCGGACAAAGTGTCAAGATCTCCCCCCACCACAACCCCTTCCCCCACAAACCGCAAGAACCTATATCTTCCATAATTTTATAGCTAGAGTAACCAAATTTAGCATAAGGGCTACTTATCACATCCTTAATTGATCTGACTAAAAGAAATTTGACCATGCCCACCCCCGCCCCCACAAATAAGTAAAGGCTGTACCTCCCCCACCCCTTTGGCTAGAGTCCCCCTATTTTTCAGGTTGAATTCTGTTGCCCTATTAAATGGATTGTATAAAAATAATGCCCACGCCCGCCTTTGCAATCGAGCAATGTTTGTTTCTCCCAAACCTGTTGAACTAGCCAAACCAACTTTAAATTAATGACAAAACTTGAAAGATTTGGGGGAAAAAAGAGTATATCGCAGTCGGGTGTATCCTACTGCAACGTTCTTACTTGTTTTATTTTTGTTTTGTTGTTTATTTCTGTTGTTTATCGTTTTTTGTTTTGTTTATGCAAATGTGGTTTTCGGTTTCAGGCGATCGACAAACAATCATCTCCCTCGATTCCCGTCGCGACGTTGGCTAAAAAAATCTAATTTTACAAAACGCGCTTTCGACCGTGAAATGTTTGCATTGACCTGGGCTTAAATTCTGAGTTTTAATTGCCAGCTTAAACCAACAAAATAGAATCTGAACTCATACTCGTGTATATGTGTGCTTGGCAGTTAGCATCATTAATTTCAGCTGTTTGTAGCTGACTGCAAAGACGCAAAAAAAAAATATATTACATTCAAATTTGTAAACTCGTTACTGGAAATATGAGAAATAATAATTCAGATAGTCAAAATATATATAAACAATTCAGTTACACATTTACTGGCGAATATAATTTGTACAATTTGCAAATTTTTGTCTTCAACTTGAATAAAAGACTTTTAAATTTGAATAACATGTTTTTTTAACACATAATTCATCTGCTAGAATTTGGATCAAATCTAACATTATTGATAAATTATTGAAACATATGTAGTTTTTAAATTCCATTCAAACTTTCTAAAGATATGATATGCTGGCATGCTCCCATTTTTGTGTGTTTGGGTGTTCTAAATAAATTAAAATCAAACAATTTGATTAACTAAGTATATCAAAATAATTTTAGAACTATTTCAAATCTTTAAAGACTGGTCTTATACAATTTTGTAAAGTGAATCAACTAGTATATACACTAAGTAACTTAACTTATTTCAGCTAAATAAGTTGACTCTATGGTCCTAATCGAAATTTTGTCAATTTGGCTTACATCTCTAAAAGTTTTTAATATTAGAATTCAGTTGTAATCCTAATTTGCTAGTTCAAACATCATTCAAAACAATTCTAAAGTTTTGCTTATACAAAATTGAAAATATCTGCTTTTGCTGAAAACATTCGAACTGTAAAATTTGACCTAAATTTTTTGCTTAACTTAACATAAAATTAAAAATGTATTTCTCTTTAACTTGTTCACAATTATAACAAACATTTTTATCGTTTTCATTTCATTTATATATTTATTGATTTTGTATATTTAGTTATTTGAATTCTTTAACACATTTAAGCACAAAAAGCCTAGTTGTCGTTTTGATGAACTTGATTTTAGCCTATCAATTAGCTCATCAATATTTTATATTTGAATACTTGCATATATAGTATGCACATTTTTACTAACCAAGCTACTGACATCAATTTGTTTGGCAAACAAATGCCAAATTCTGGCCAATTTTTGAACTAAAGGCATCTAATGCATATATATATATATATATATATATATATTATGTATATATACCATATGTGTGTTATAGTTGGTTATGACTAAAAGTTTACATCTTTCATTAAGCTGGTATCAATCTGTGTCTGCTCCAATTGTTAATGTTTGTCTAAGGAATTAGCTGATATATTCATATCTTGTTGGCAAAGTTGACTCACTGTGGAGCGTTTCAATTAACTGGCTCAGTGCTCATATTTAACCCTCCGATGGGCTTTGCGGTCTTAATTCATCATAAATTTATTATTAAGAGTTTGCTCATATTGCTGCGCTTATCAAAACATTAAATTATCTTTTAAAGATAGATAGATAGATAGATAGATAGATAGATAGATAGATAGATGTTACTTTATTAAACAATAAATTAGAAGATAAAATACATAATACCATTCAACCATACACAATATAAAAACAAGCCAAAGATATATACCCTTGCAGAAAAGATTTGCATAAGAAAACTTATTTTTCAACCGATCGTTCCTATGGCCAGCTATAAGATATATTGATCCGATTTTGATAAAATTTTGACAACATGTATAAACTGTCTTTTAACTTAGGTTTAGTGAGTTTGGTTGAGTTATTTTGAAAAACAAAAAAGTTTTTCATACAAAAACTAATGTTTTCAACCGTTCGTTCCTATGAAAGCTATATGTTATAGTGGTTCGATCTGGCCAATTCAAATATAGGTACTACCTGCAATAAGAATAAGCATCTGTGCCAAGTTTCATCAAGATAGCTCTAGAACAAAGTCTTCAAAAACGCATATAAACAGACGGACAGACAGACAGACGGACATGACGGACAGGACTGGCCTGTTGATGCTGCTCACGAATATACAATTTTTTTTCAGATGTACATGAAAAATCTGTCCCTAACTGAAATTATAATTTACTTATACTTAACATTTATGAAACGCTTTCACATACTATTTGTCTTCTAATTATTAATTATTTTTCAAAAAATTTAAAAAAAAAAAGTCACTTTTTCCAATTTAATATGTTTGGAAACAACACTTTGACATTCATATTGTTCGTAATATTTGTTCGTATCGTTCTGAAACTATTTAATTTAATTTTGATGACATATGTACATATATATTTCATATCAAACTAATATCAACTTGACATTTTTATTTTTTAATAATGTAATATTTTTGAAAGCTTGAAATGTTACAATAAAAATATCAATTTGACCAGCCAATAACAAGTGTACATATTTTTGACTATTTCTCTAAAATTTAATTGTCCTCTTTATTAAATGCTATTGAAAAAAATTGAAAAAAAAAACAGCTTTTGGCCGCAGGATATTTATTTAGTGCGACTTTTGCTCCTTTTGTCGTTGATTAAAACTGCGTAGACCTTCGGCGAGCTGGGAGAGCTCGGATTGGATTTGGGCACCTTGATGCTGTTTCCTAAGCTGCTTGCACATTTTCTTCAGCTTCTTGCGCTGCTTCTTCTGCGTCTTGCGCTCAGAGCTATCATCGTCCTCCTCAGAGGATGAAGATGAGGAAGAAGAAGCGGAGCTGTTGTCCCGCTTCTTGCGTCTACGCAGCTCGTCGCATTTTTGCAGCAGCTGCTGCAGCTCGGCTGCGTTATCCTTGGGTGCTGCTGTTGTGCTTGGAGTAGCACTTGGCTGAGAACTGGTGGCAGTTGAAGAACTGACAGTCTGCTCCTTTGAATTGGAGCCCGGCGTAGTTTGTTGAGCTGGTGTTGAATTGGAGCCCGGCGTAGTTTGTTGAGCTGGTGTTGAATTGGAATCCGGCGTAGTCTGTTGAGCTGGTGTTGAATTGGAATCCGACTTAGTCTGTTGAGCTGAAGTTGCTGTGCTTGGAACAGCACTCGATGGCTGCGATGTGCTGGAAGTTGGGCCTGATTGGATGGCAGGAGCTGTGGAACTGACAGCTTCTTCCTTTGAGCTAGACTCTGTCGTGATCTGCTCAGGTGAGGCTGTAGTGCTTGAAGTATCACCTGGCTGGGAAGTGCTGGAAATTTGGCTCGTTTTGGTTGTGGTCGTTGAGCCAACAGCTGCTTCTTCTAACTTGGGAATTGCTGTGCTCTTATTATCAGTCAGAGAACTAACTGTTGTCGTTGCGGGAGTTGCTTCACTCTGTGGATAAGCATGACTCGTCCAGCAAGAGCAGCTGGCCAAGATTAGGCAAATTAGTAGCGTTGCCTTGCGCATTGTCAATGTAAATATTGTAAATTGGCCTACGGCAGTTCAATCAATACTAAGCTCCGAGAAAGCCAATGCATTTATTTATATTGACGATTTCTTCAGTCACATATTCGTAACGTTTCACTTCGCCCCTCCTCCTAACTAAAGTCGTACGGACTGGTTTTTGATAGACAAAATTTACTTACCTACTATTCGTATTTTTGGGGGGTTTATTTTGTAGGTTTTAAGCTTAAACTGTACGCTACGCGAGAATCGATGGCGTCTTTAAACAACTAGTTTCTACGGGTACTAAGCTTTATAGCACTTAATGATTAATTCATTTATATTATTTATTTGTTTTTAAAAATAGAATTCTATGAATAGCATTTAAAATTTCAATGATTATTTGTTGAGCTGCGAGTGCGAAAAATCATCATTAAATAGTTTTTATACATCGGAGGTAGAGTTACAAAAAGATCTATGGTATCATCTCAAAAGTAAAGGAAAATACAGTTTTAAATTGTAAGACAAATTATATAATACTTTTTACGAAAAACAAATCTATATGTGTACATTTTTTTGGTTAAACATAAAGCTTCTTGTTTCAGGTTTCTAACAAACTTAGTCAAAAATATCCCAAGACCACTTTTCCAACTATTTGGGCGAGATATTTTGAAAAACGCAAAAGTTTTTCTTAGAGAAACTTATTTTTCAACCGATCAATCCTATGGCAACTAGATATAGTGGTCGGATTTCGATGTCACCATGTATAAACTTATATATGTATGCAAGATCTTGATCGCAATAACAATGTACGCAAATCTTGCAGCATCTACAGAGTGAATGCTAATCTTCAAATATATATATATATTCTACTTATAGTTTCAATTTCTGGTATATTTATTTTCGATATTTTTAGGACTGGCGCAAATGCCGCATTTTGTAGCTGCTCAAATGTTACAATTTAATGATTTGTTTATACATGCGAACGAGTTTTCTCCGTATACACTGAAATCTATTTACATTTGAAACTTTTATATGTTTCTTTCCGTGTAACTTTCCATGTTTGCGTATGTAATTAACGCCTCAAAAATGAGAAAATCTTCTTTATTCAAGTATTTTGTTGTTACCTTGCAATTAAATTTAATATGTGTTGAAAAATTATACTTTGTATCAATTTTTATTATTTTAGTTTTTGATTTTACTCAATTCATTTACAGCTCTCAGAGGAAGAATTTGTACGAAAGAAATATAGGCACATGTATCCCAACCAAACTCAGCGATTGAAAGCCTTAAGGGGTTATATACACTTGTGATGCATCATTTTTTACTCCCTGTTCCCATTAAAAATGGGAAAAAGGGAGTTATAAAGTACTGCAAATGTGTGTAACAGACAGAAGGAGGCATTTCCGACTATATAAACTATATATATTCTTGATCAGGATCAACAGCCGAGACAAACTAGCCATGTCCGTCTGTCTGTCTGTCTGTTCGTCTGTCTGTATGAACACACAGATCTCAGAGACTATAAGAGCTAGAGACACCAAACTTGGCATGAAGGTTCCTGTATACCATACGCTGATCAAGTTTATTTCAAATTTCGGATGCACCCCTCCGCACCCCCGCAAATCGCAAAAGACTCGCACAGCCACAATTTTAAAGATAAAGCTTTAATTTTTGGTACACATGTATGTTTAATCAATGTCTTTCGGATGTGTAAATTTCAACACGATCGGATAAATAGCACCAAAGTTATGGAAGAACTTATTTCCCCTGTCTCAGCAGGCAGAAACAACAGTTTGACATGTACTGTGCAAGTACGCTGCTTGCTTGTGTTGCCGCTGAACTGCTTGAAATGCAAGTTGGGAGCAGGGAGTCTCGTAGTCGGGCACACTCGACTAGAGTATTCTTACTTGTTTTTTATTGCATGTTCTTAATGTACTATCTTTTGAGATTATTATCTCAGAATCATGTTTTTTTGAAAAAAAAAACCAACACCTTTGCAATGGACACGATTACTAAAAAAACTATTTATCCGAACAACACTTAATTTATACCACTTATTAATAATGGTAAAAGCTTGTCGCTGAACGAAGGACTTACAATTTTTTTGAAAACTTTTTTTTTTTTAGAACAAAAAATAGAAATTCTTATACCTCGAAAAAGTGAATTTTTTAATAAAACCGCTGCCATTTTTTTTGTATTCAATTTTTTTATAAATTCTTTGTTCAGCGACAAGATGATATAACACACTAACGGAATCTTTTTGAATTTTTGATTTGTTATTTCACGAATTTGCCTATAACTTGTTTATTATATAATTTTTTTATGAACAAATTTCAACAAGTACTTAAAAACATGTTCTTTTTGACGTTGACAAAAGATTTGAAACAAATATATTTTAAGGTTTCAAAAAAAAATTGAGAAAACTGTATCTTTTTTCGAGGTTAAAGTGTATATAACCCCTTAAGCAATCTTATTATCTAAATAAAAATAGCTCTAAAATATAGTTTATTTTTATAAAATTGGAACTGTTATAAAATCATCTTTCTTCTTTTGTTTTGATGCAATGCTATTTTGCAACTCGCTTATTTTATTGTCACTAATTGTTTATCAATTAAAAATTGTTTAATGTTTAATTCGATTGCAAAGTGATGCGGCTGTTATGTAAACGGCAACATTTGTAACATTTTGTCAGATTGGCAGACACAGCACAAAATCCAACCAAGAGCCACACAAAAACACCAAACGAAACTGAATTCACCCACCAATCTCAACTTTAACCCATATACAACTACTTGAACCTGTGTGTACAAATAATTGAATAAAAACGATAAGAAAAAAACAAATAATTTATAAGCAACAACAAAAAAAAAAAAGCGCACGTGTTGAAAGGCAAACAGCAAAAGCACAGCACAGTTTCCCGAGAATTCCGTTGCGAACAGGATCCTGTGCAGCTAGCCCTCGTAATCCTTCAGCGAGTGTAACAATTTTAATGAAACAGAAAGAATATGTTAATTGCGTGTGAAACCGCTGCGTCGAGTTGTTCACAGCCAGCCCCACCCACCTTTTTTATATGCTTTTATTTATTATTATAATTTTCCGTTTTTTATTTTTGCAAATGAATTTTTATTTTTTTTTTTTTTTTGTGCGCATTTACACAGCACAAATAATGCAGCAAAAGATACAAGTACTTACTTATATGTTTGTGTGTATATATATATATATATATATATATATATATATATATATATATATATAGCTTATCAAAGCGACTTCCAGACCCAAAACTAGTTGGGAGCAGCTCTCAGTTACAATAAACCTAATGTAAATCCTTGGCAACTCCAACTGTGAGCACTTCTATTTAAATTATGTTAATTAGATAAATGAATTGCTTACATGAATTCACAGCGAACAGCAGGACAGCTCATATATATGTAGTACAAATATATATATCTATGCCCTGTAAGGTTTTTGCCATAATAACAGATTAGAGTTTCTAGAAAGCGCTCAACCATTTGGCCCTTTAAATATATTTACAAGTTTTAGGGCCGATTTTATAATGTCCAAATAAAGTCCTACATAGCTATGGTTCACATTGGATTATGTTTTAAATAAATTAGCACAAAAGCAATTTCAATTTTTCAATTGACTTTTAAATTTATGTGTCACGTTAACATGCGAATGGCAAACATTTGGGAGAGGTGAACTCGTCACTTTCAAACCGATACTTTAAACGGCTGTTGTTTAAGAAGTTACATTCATGCGAAAAACATATTGCAAAACTAAACTTATATTGCATACTGCCTGGACATTGATCGAAAAGTATCCCTTTCTGTTCCGGTATATATCAGCATTGTCAACGCCTGGTGATTTTATCCGGATGAGTGCAGTCAATGGCCCCCATTATCTTCGGGAATAAAACATAGTGTTTATTGGGACATTGCAAAATCGGTCCTCAACTCTAATTTCTGCTCAAATCTTTAAAGTTTTGCCATCAATTAAAATTTGGTTGGGCCTGTTCTACAGGTTTGGGAGAAACAAACATTGCTTGATTGCAAGGGCGGGGGTGGGCGTGGCAAAAATATTTTTATCCAATCTATTAAATAGGGCAACAGAATTCAACCTGCAAAATTTGGTGATTCTAGCTAAAGGGGTGGGGGAGATACAGACTTTGCCTATTTGTGGGGGCGGGGGTGGGCGTGGCCGAATTTTTGCCAGATCAATGAAGGATGTGATAAGTAGCCCTTGTGCCAAATTTGGTTACTCTAGCTATAAAACTGTGGAAGATATAGGTTTTTGCGGTTTGTGGGGGAAGGGGTGGGGGTGGGGGGGGGGAGATCTTGACACTTTGTCTGCCTATGGTATATACCAACATGTGTACCAAGTTTGGTTGCTCTAGCTTCAAAACTGTGGAAAAAACCTGCGTTCATACGGACAGACGGACAGACGGACGGACAGACGGACATTTCACAAACCCAATATACTCTTTTTTCCTTTTTTTTCAAAAAAGTTAAAAAAAGAGTATAAAAATAGAAATCTAATCTCTGCTAAACCAGAACTAGGTCTGCTTAGCAACAAAAATCTGTTGGAAAGACGAATTTATGCAATTATTAAAAATGCATATTATTCGCTTGCCTTTTTCATAACATTCTTTTTTTTTATTCTTTATCAAATAGTCTGTGAAATATAATACACAAGGCGACATAGTATAACAAAACTCGTTTTTATTATTTACAAATTAAAATTGTAAGAAATTTTTATCAAGCAATATCATATTGCTTGAATGCAGTTTTATATATCAAGGCAAATTTACAAAAATATGTTGATTGGCAGTGGTGAAGCTAGAAAGGGTGACTGTGGATGCTTTAAGCCCCCACCCCCAATGTTAGGAGCTCAAAAAATAACAAATATGACATCAATATTGTACAAAGCTTCATTGAAATAATGTTTGCACAATATTGTTGCCATAATGCAGTTTTGAGCCACTATTCATGTGCTTTTGAATGTTATTGTTAGATTTGATAGTTAGATTTGATAGTTTTTCTGTTAATAGTAAACTTAAAAGAAATATTGATAATTGTTAACATTTATTACATATACTTAACATACAATAAAATTCAATTAAAGGTTTTGTTGTAAAATAGTAAGCACCATCTTAGGTGAATTTATATTCATTTATATTATGCTAGTTTTGCATTCCATTGGCTGCTTTTCATTTGCAAAATGAAATCAATTGGAACTTATTGGAACTTGAATTGCTTAAAATTAATATTAAACAGACTCTCTCATAACAATGCAATTTTGGTTTAGTGATTCGAATGTTGTGCTCCGTATGCAATTGAGCCTGAATGCCTGTAGCTATAGTTTATGCTAAGCAATATGCAAAGCGATTCCGCCTTCATTCAGCTTATGGCTTAAGTCAAATTATCATCATAAGCGCTGCACTAATGAGCACAACTCAACATAAACATGCCTGTTGGCAAATGCCAGATGCCAGTTGCCAGATAGATGCTTGATGGCCAAGACAAAGTTAACAGATTCAGCTTCAACTTCAGCTTCAGCTTCAGCTACAACTTCAGCTCTAACTGCAACTAGCCAAGTTTTTCAAGTGGCATGTCCATTCGACTCGCTGCCGACTGCTGACAAGTGCATTTTCATCAGCACAATTATATAGTCGTAAAGTATAACTCGAACATTTCAAATTGCGAATGCGTATGTACATTATAATACGCATACGCCGTGTTGTCCGCTGCATTGCAACCTTAGTCAACGGCTGTGAGCAGCTGAATGTCCTGGTTTCTTTTAGATATGTTCTAAAAATTTTGACAACACGATGTGCTGCATTCGTGCCACTTCGTGTGGCATGTGCTAAAAGTGCAGCGCAGGCGCAGGCAGCGACTGCGACGCCAGCGTCCAAGTGCTAAAAATGTTAGTACAAATTAACAGTGGCTTAACAGTGGCATAACAGAAATTGGGAACAGTTACGGCGGTGTCGCTTTTTATGAAGCTAAGGGAATAACTGTGGCATGCAAGATACTCGTCTGCGATGTCTGTGCATGTGTGTGTGTGTGTGTGTGTGTGTGTTAGCTTCTTCTCGCTCTGCGTCAACGGATTTTGGTTTTTGTTTTTGTTTTCTTGGTTTATTTAGCACTCGTGGCACTGCTCGTGCTTTTTATGCCGCATGTATTTTGCTTATGTTTTTGGTACTTGCAGCATTTTCGCTTTGATGCGTGTGGCATGTTTAACGGCACTTGATGATGCTAGGCAGCAGCAGCAGCAGCAGCTGAAATAACAACAACAGCCATCGCGTTGTGATTTGTATGTCGTTGTCGTCCTCATCGTCCTCGTCGTCAGGTAAAGCGCCCAAAAGCAGGCAATGCATTTCAATTGCAGTTCGACGCTCGTTGCACTTCATTAAACTCAACATCGACGGCTGCCAGTGCATTTTGCACACTGCCTGTCCAAGTGTCGGAGTGTGTGCCACGTGACCTTCACACACACACACACACACACACATACTGCCCAGGACACATCACGTAGCCGTCACGTAAGCACAACACAATGCACTGCACAATACTGCAAACGTTTTTCTTTTTCTTAGCGTTTTTACGTTTTAAGCTACTCAACATCAGCGCTTAAGTCCAAATAATTTTTTACATATTTTTTTTATATTTTTATTCAACGTGTTGAAAGTTATTGTATTTCAATTATATTATATCTAAGCATTAAGTCTATTTTTGAATCAAAATTTATGTACTTTAAATGATTAAAATTAAAAAAAAAAAATTTTCATATTATTATTGATTTTATCATCAGCAAAATATTTGATCTTGAACACAACTTCTACCCGTAGGCGAAGATTTCCCTGTATTGCTGATCACGATATTTTTATACCCTTGCAGAGGGTATTATAATTTTATCACGAAATGTGTAACGCATTGGAGGAGACGTCTCAGAAAAAAAAATTTGTATATTCGTAATCAGCATCATCAGCATCAGCATCCGTCTGTCTGTCTGTCCGTCTGTCCGTCTGTTTATATGCGAACTAGTCCCTCAGTTTTAGAGCTATAGTTATGAAACTTGGCACAGATGGTTATTCTTTCTGCAAGCAATATATCTGCCAGAATCGGCCAAATCAGACCACTATAACATATAGCTGCCATATCAACGATCGGTTGAATAATTAGTTTTTGTATGAAAAACTTTTTTTTTTTAAGATAACTCAACCAAACTCACTATGTCAAAGTTTAAGCACAGTCCACATATTTTGACAAAATTTCATCGAAATCGGACAACTATAATTTATAGCTGCCATAGGAACGATCAGTTGAAAAATTAGTTTTTGTTTGAAAAAAATTTTTGTTTTTCAAAATAGCTCAACCAAACTCACAATGTCTAAATTTTAGCACTTTTCACACATGTTGACAAAATTTCATCGAAATTGGACTACTTAACATATATCTGCCATAGGAACGATCGGGTGAAAAATAGGTTTTCTTTCTTTCTTCTTTCTTTTTTTTTTCAAAAAAATTAAAAATGAGTATAATGAGTTCTTATTGAAATCAGCATCGAAGCTGGTTTTGAAATGAAATGATACCAAATCCTATTGAAATCAGCATGGGAACTGATTTTGGATCGTTGCTTTCGACGCTTTTTCTATTATTTGCCAAAAGTCCCCTTGTAACTCTGCTGCTTTGTTTTGATTTTCTTATCAATCTTAATATTTAAAAAAATTTTGGTTGAATGTGTGAGATTCCTTAAACTTGTAAACTGCTTTACCAATTCATAACGTGTTTTGAACATAAATTAGATTATTATGCTTCGATACACCTCAACAGAAAACAAAAGATTTCTTAAGGGGAATACAACGTTTTGCAGGCCAGTAAAAACTTAATAATTTATAAACTTTAGATGACATTGATTTGATAAAAATTGTTGTGATTTATACATTGATTTAGCTGTCAGTCTGTTCTTGCTTGTTGCTGAACTATAAGCAACTGTCCATTTTAATTACAACATCGAGTGAAGAATAGTAAGAAGAATAAAGAAGTGAGATTGAGCAGAGGAAAAGCAAGAATAAAATGATTAGGTAATGCAATTTTGGCCAGCACTTTTTAGTGCTGCTTCGACCAACAAAAGCAACTACCCATTTCAGTTGTCCATTCTTTTGTCACTTAAGAATACTTCACCTGGCAATGTCTATCCTGATATCAAACCAAAAAAAAAAAATAAAAATAAAAAAAAGTTGCCATGCTAACGGCCTTTCAATTCATACACACACAGGCACATCACTGTGTGTCTGCTTGGCATTTTCCAGTTATTTGCAGCATACCTGTAGGCATTTGACAAAACTGTTGTGGTTGAAGCTGAAGCTGGCCATTTCACGGCTGGCTACCCTGCAACAGTCTTAGCCAGAAGTCAGCCACTTATGGGGTCAATTTGGCGGTGTGGAGACGAGTGTGAAGAGCTTGGGAGCTGGCCACATGTTTTGAGTTTGAATTTAGTTTGGAAAAAATAATCGAATGTTATAATTTCCATTAAACTGATTTCCCACGAGTAATGCAAGCCAAACCAAGCCAAACCGAACCGAACCAAACCGAGGCAAACCAACAAACGTTGCAATCTTGATGAGTGTGGGCGCTGTCTGGATGTCCTGCCCCAACTGTATGCAGCATGTTGAACAAAGTAGGACGCCTGAAATGGGTGGCGAATGCTGGATGCCCATGTCACACTAATGTACTTCGCGTCAGCTCAAAGGAATTGAAAGGCAGACAGCCAGCCAGGCAGCCAGGCAGCCAGTCAGCAAGTTAATGGCGACATGGAAAAGAAACTGCCCTGCAAGCGAACGCATCTCTCCATGGAGTTGGTCAGGGGCACCATTCGCTTCGAATTCCACTTGAACCACACTCGAACCCTTTCTTCATGTCTCCTCCTCTCGCAAATGAAATATAAATTAAATTAAATTCCAAAAGAGCAAGACGCTTGCCGAACGAACACATACATAAATCAACAGCTCAAAGTGCAGGCCAAATGTCAGCCATCTCATCGATTGCCAATTGCATCGCACAACGCACATCGCATATCGTACAACGCACAATTTACATTGCAAACTTTGTGGCAACGACAGCGATCAGCTGAGGCCACAAAAGCTGGAAATGAGGTATTGGAGGGTGGTGGGGGAGGGGCGTGTAGTCGCATGAACGGTGAGCGAGCTGAGCTAGTTACTCTTTCAAATTATAATTGAGAAATAGTTTTTTTAATTTTTCGCTTCAGTTCCAGAGATAATTTGGGAATAATTCAATTCTTCTTCAATTCTTTTTTAATTAATATCCTAAATTTAATAATTCAATATCAATCAGAAATCAGTATAATAATTATTATTATTATTATTATTATTATTATTATTATTATTATTATTATTATTATTATTATTATTATTATTATTATTATTATTATTATTATTATTATTATTATTATTATTATTATTATTATTATTATTATTATTATTATTATTATTATTATTATTCTTATTATTATTCTTATTCTTATTATTATTATTATTATTATTATTATTATTCTTATTATTATTCTTATTCTTATTATTATTATTATTATTATTATTATTATTATTATTATTCTTATTATTATTATTATTATTATTATTATTATTATTATTATTATTATTATTATTATTATTATTATTATTATTATTATTATTATTCTTATTATTATTATTATTATTATTATTATTATTATTATTATTATTATTCTTATTATTATTATTATTATTATTATTATTATTATTATTATTATTATTATTATTATTATTATTATTATTATTATTATTATTATTATTATTATTATTATTATTATTATTATTATTATTTGTATTATTATTATTATTATTATAATTTTAAGGAAATATCCTTGCTAATATTTATGTGCTGCGTGAAATTTTGATTTTTTTTTAAATCTACCTAAAATTAAAAATTAAAAGTTAAGTGCAAAAAAAAAAAAAAAACATTTAAAGCTTTTCGATTCCAGTTTTGTTGCGTCCAATGCTAACTAACTTCAAATTTGTGTAGGTTATAGTTTCCGAGAGAATAATGTAAATTAAAAGTCATATATTATAATAATACATACGGACTTGCGGTTATGCTAGTCACAGATATCAGAAAATTACAAAGGAAAAGTTTTGTAAGTGTAAATGAAACAGAAAGAAAAATTCAAAACCATTCCAAATTCGAATTTTTGAGTCTAATTTTAGAGCGTCCAGTGCATTGAAAACCGTTATTTTCACATATGCTTACACCTTATACCTGTAACCTATATTAAATGAAATGTTAATTTTAAAATAAAAATAAAATCATAAATTATAAAATAAATCATAATTCCAATACATATGGACTATATATTAAAATGTATCGAAACAAATATATTAACGTATTATGTTAATTAAAATATAATTATGAAGAATTTGTTTTTATGCAATAATAAGTATCGATATTAAAGAAACATAAAAATAAGTGTCTGCACCAAAAGTTATCAACACATGAGCTTTACTTTTTGGCGTTGCCAACTGACTTTAAGAAAGCTGAAGCTGAAAGCTTTCAAGAAGCGCCGAATTGAGTTTCTATCTCAGTGTTTTTGGTGATCGTCGCTGAGTGCTAGGGTAAGTTGTATGACTCAAAAGAACTTTAAATGCGGGTATGTTTACATATATATATAAAAAAAAAAATTTTAAAAAAATGACGACTGGGTTCGGGTGTCTGTGTATTGTGGCTGGCGGTTCCCTGGTCAGTCCAAAGGTTTTTGCCGGCTCAGCTTATCGCTGACCAGCAGCTAAAGCAAAGTGCGCTCTAAGCCGCTTTCGACATGCATGGCAAAGAAGGCTAAGCCACATTCACATTCACATTCACAGTCAGAATGAGAGTCACAAGCAATGCCAACTGGAGCACTATTTGGCTCTTTTTTGGGCTTTGGTTTGGGGTAGACTGTCAGACTGCATCTTATGCAAATCAGCAATGCAGCCCAACAACATCAATGGTCAACGCAAAGCAACAATAATAATAATAATAATAATAAAAATAACAACAACAGCAACAGCAACAGCACAAATGCCAACAATAACAACAATGCCAACAAACAACTGGCAATAATTTTCACATTTCCGTTACAAATAAAAACCTATTCACTTTGCTAATATGGCCGCAGCGATTCATCCGGTGCCTGGTTGCGTTTTAGCTGCAGGTGCTTCAAAACTTTCCACACGCAATGCAATAATTTGCCCCACGGCAAGCAAACGAAAAGAGCTAACAATTACACTGCAATTCAGCTTCGAGCATACTGATTATTGAATGCATTTTGACTTTAATAAGTATTTGCTAACTTTATATTTTGGAAAAATCTGTTATAGTGTCTCTAGTTTGTGATGAATGCTGATAAATGATTTTAATAAAAAATATCTCAAATGCGACAATTTAATTATTGGTTCTAAATAAATATATATGTAAGTTTTTTAAAAATGTAAAATTTTAATATGATATCAGTTTTGTTTCCTAGTTGATATTTCCTCATTAGCTTATAAAATGTTAATATGCATGTTGAATTTTTCTTAAATTTATCACAATATAAAAAAGGAAAATGTATTGCAAAGTTTATTTTGAAGCGTCCAATGAATTGAAAAGCCTTATTCTAGTTTTTGGAAAATTCTTATTTGCGAACGTTTTAAATTCCGCGTGGCTACTGCATTCAATTGCCATTTGATTTGTCAATTTTCATCATTTCTGTTGAACTCCCTAGCTCATTGGCAAGTGAGTTCAAGTCAAGTTCGATCTACCAAATCAATAATCAAATTACTATAAAAGATTTAATTTTAAAGCAAGGGTATATCATTTTATAAATCAGTGAGATATTAATAGTGAGAATTGAAATTTAATTGCTTTTGAATAGCTGATGAAAACCATCTTAAATTTATTAAAAAAGATAATTATAATATTTCAATAAAATAAAATTGATGACTTAAATCATTTGCACGTCTTTAATTTTGAGCAAAAAACACTAATTTTCATTAAAAAAAAAGGTGGAATCGTATTGCTTTCATTTGCGAGTGTACACTGTATTAAGTATAACTCTTTGATGTGAACTGCTTAAGCTTATATTTGTTAACTGTTATCTTATAACTTAATTGGATAACAGCTCAAAAGTTAGTGCATGTCAGCTGCGACTTGTTGGACAATATATATTTCTACCCCTCGTCCCTCTACTATACCCTCAACGACTGTGCTGTATCTATCGCATTTGTTTATATGTCAGTTAGTCAGTCAGTCTGTTGGACGGTTCGTCGCATTTGCAAGTCGTTAAATGCTTTTGTTGCTCGTCATTGTCGTTGGGACACACTTGCAACCTGCAACAGTTGCAAATGTTGTTGTTGTTTGTTTCGTGTTGCTGGCATTGTCAATGCTTCGACTTCCTTCCGCTTTGGCTAACAAATTTGCGTCGTGCATGCAGGCCAGGCAAACATAATCATCATTATTGCTGCAATCAGCATATTTGGCAGGCTTAAAGCGACCCCACTTCTACTCCTGCCCCACCTGACGGCATGTCCTTGTACTGTTGCCCGCTGCCTGCTGCCTACTGCCTGCTGCCTGTCCTGTAGCCATTCTTATTCTGTTCATCCTGCGACGCAAACAAAAAAAAAAAAATCGGCACGGAAGTATTGTACATTTTATGCCCCTCGCTTTGCCGTTGGCTGCACTTATTTACTACAGAAAAAGCAAGAACAACAACAGTAGCTGGCCATAGTTGCTGCCATAGTTGTGGTTATGCTTAATATCCGTCATTAAAATTGTTGCTTGTGCTGCAGCAGCAACGTGCAACGTGCAACAGCAACAGCAACACCAACGTGCAACCCCCAAGTGCGTGGGTGCAACATTTTACCCACTCTGCGTGTTTTGTTCGCTTAGGCGCATCCTACACACAACTTTTGACTTCAACTTCAACTTTAAACTCCAAGGCCCAACTTCAATCTCTCAGCTCGTATGTACACTCACACACACACACACACACATACTCATCCAGTATGCAAATGCTTTTTGTATACTACTTGTATCCTTCTATATAACCATGCCACGATAAGAATCCATTGCGCTAAAATTAATTTGTCAATTTGCATGAAATTTATGTACAAAGCGCGAACAAACGAAACGAATTTTTGATATATTATGCACACATGATGCAAATTCGTTGCAAATGGGGCAAGTTGTGGGGAGGTGGGACTTACACATTGTGTACTGGTCAAACTGTCAAAGGCAATCCAAAATGTAAAGAAATAACATTAATGTTTTAAAATAAAATGCTAAATAATTAGCTTTATTGTGAAGGTGCTAGTCGAGAATGCTCGCAGGTACTCTACAACAAAGACATTGGCCAATTTTGAACAAAGCTATAAAAAATATAATTTTGATTTATTCCTCAAAATACGAAAAACGCAAAGACCAAAAATAAGAGTTTATTCATTATTTTAAAACATAACAGGGAAGAAATGTCATCTTCGGCGTGCAGAAAAGATTTGCATAGGAAAACTTTTTTCAACCGATCGTTCCTATGGCAGCTATAAGAAATATTGATCCGATTTTGATCAAATTTGGTCAACATGTGTAGAACGTGCTTTAATTTAGATAAAGTGATTTTGGTCGAGATATTTTGAAAAACAAAAAAGTTTTTCATACAAAAACTTATTTTTCACTCGATCGTTCCTATGTAAGCTATGAGAAATCTTGTCATCATGGAAATCTTGTCATCATGAATAAACTGTCCTTAATATTAGGTTAAGTGGTTTGGTTGAGTTATCTTGAAAAACACAAAAGTTTTTCATACAAAAACTAATTTTTCAACCGATCGTTCCTATGGCAGCTTTATGTTATAGTGGTCCGATCTGGCCAATTCAACTATAGGTACTACCTGCAATAAGAAGAAGCATCTGTGGCAAGTTTCATTAAGATAGCTCTAGAACAAAGTCTTGAAAAACGCATATCAACAGACGGACAGACGGACAGACAGACAGACGGACATGACGGACATGGCTCGGCTGTAGATGCTGATCACGAATTTACAAATTTTGTTTCTTTCATTTTTCCTTCAATGTACACATTTCGTGCCAAAATTATAATTCCCTCTGCAAGGGTTTAAAAATCACAGAGAAGAAAATGTACAACAAAATTGAGTAATTTATCAAAAAATTTTGCAAATCTCCAAGTTTAAAAAAAGTGAAATAATTTAACAAAACCATTGATTACAAAATAATTTAACTCTTATAAGATTTTCAAAATCAATAGAATTTATAATTACTAAACTAAATATAAATTGAATTATTGCCAAAAAAAAAACATTCACTTTTTCACATAGTTCTATAATTTTGTTGAAATTTGCTTAAGATCAGAATTAGAAAGATTGGTCTGAAAAAATTAAATTTTGGACTAAGTGTTCTGATGCTATATTAGTCAAATAGAGCAAAGTTAGCTGTGTTCTATAGCTTATACAGCTGAGGAATCGGGACAAAGCAGGCATTGTTATGACTATTGAACAAACAGTAACAGATAAAACTAAAACTAGTACGAGTACACACTAAGAAGCTTAAGCTAGCACGCATATAGAAAAATATATAAAACGATAGAAAACTATTCAAGTAACTACCTATATTTAAACCAACTAATATAAATTACCAACTAAAACAAATACAACTAAAAGTAACTATTTCCTCCTTCCATCCTTTCAATCAGAATGGCAGCGCATTGGGATGTTAAATGCGATGGCTGCGATAAGTTGGATCTCATCTACTATCGCTACAAATGTCTGCGCTGTGCCAATTACGATCTCTGTGAGGCATGCTATGAGAATAAGGTGGAGACGGGACGCCATAGCAAGAGTCATCCATTTCAGTGTCTATTGGATCGTGCCGCACGCGAGTTATTCTATGCCGGCGAGGAGATACCGGATCTGTGTGCCGATAGCTTCACTTGCCCCTTCTGTGGCAAAATGGGGCATGCTGTTAAGGAGCTGGTGAAGCATGTGCAGGCCAAGCATAGGGGTGATACCACGCCGGTCATCTGTCCCCTCTGCATTGCTGTGCCCGCAGCGGACTCTGTGCGCATGAATAATCTGGTGAATCATGTTTCTCTTATGCATGGCACAGGCATCTTGCGTATTGGTGGTGGTGCTGGCTCTGCTGGTGGTGGTGGTTCTGGTGCTGGTGGTGGTGGCCAAGTGCGCACCACCGGCTTCGATCTGCCATCGTTTGGACGTAGCTATGATCAGGGTCATGGCAATACCAACCATCGCCATCGCAGTCCCCCGCCACTTCGCTTTCAATGGCCAACGAACGGCAACAGTTTGGGCAGCAGTGCCTCTCAGGAGGACTTCTATCCTGAATCAATGATGCCGGAGCTCAGCTCGCTCAGCGGCAGCATGCACACCATGCGGGACACCGATCTTGAATTGAGCAACACGTCCCAGCAGCTGCAACAGCAACAGCAGCAACAACAACAACAGCAGCAGCAGCAATTGCCCCAACCTCAGCTGCTTCGTCGTGCCACACCGCTCTCAGTGTTGCATGAGGAAAATGCCAATCAGTTTCACAATCAAAATAACAATGAGCCACCGCATGCTTTGGAGGAAGACTTCAGCGACATGGATGTCGATGATATTGCTGGAAATGAGCCAACCTCTTCCATTTAATTGACGCCAATATTAAATATCTCTCAAATTCATGTTTTTATGTTGTTAATCAAGCACTTGTTTTTGTTTATCCAATGGCCAGACACTTCTCGTAGACGACTGGGTTCCCAAATAAATATCTTATGAATAATAAACTCAAATTTCGAGTGCCCTCTCAGTTTTAATTTTGTCTCGAAATGTGATACGCAAATGTGTTCGAGGCGTCATACAATCAGAAATGATCACAATCTATCTTGCCTTGTCGCCCTAAATTTTAAAATGCGAACTATAGACTATAGTCTCTCAGTTTTTACACAATATTGATAAAACTTGGCATTTATGCTTTTTGAAATTCATATTCCAATGCTGTTTTCTTTTATGAACAGAACTCTAAATTTTGCCTCTAGCCTCTAACCGAACTTACTCGAAAAATTTCGAAGTTTGCAGTCTTGCTTTTAGCTGCCATAGGAACAATTGTTTGAAAAAGAAGTTATCGATTATTGTGGATTTGTTTGATTAAAGTTATGGAATAAGAGATATTTTTGATTTTATAATAAAACTCAAGCTATAACTTTTAAATCTGATTTTTAAAATACATGTTACAAAATAATTGTACTCTGTTTTTCAAAATGGAAAAAAAAAGAGTATATAGGGTTTGTGAAATGAAAGTCCGTCCGTCCGTCTGTAAGAACGCAGGTTTTTTCCACAGTTTTGAAGCTAGAGCAACCAAACTTGGTATACATGTTGGCATTTACCATAGTAAGACAAAGTGTCGAGATCTCCCCCCCACCCCTTCCCCCACAAACCGCAAAAACCTATTTCTTCCACAGTTTTACAGCTAGAGTAACCCAATTTTGCACAAGAGCTACTAATCACTTGCTTGATTGATCTGACAAAAAAAATTTGGCCACGCCCATCCCCGCCCCCACAAAAAGGCAAAGTCTGTATCTCCCCCACCCCTGTAGCTAGAGTCACAAAATTTTGCAGGTTGAATTCTATTGCCCAATTTAATAGATTGGAAAAAAATAATTTTGCCACGCCCACCCCCGCCCTTGCAATCGACCAAAGTTTGTTTCTCCCAAACTTGTAGAACGGGCCCAACCAAACTTAAATTGATGGAAAAACTTGAAAGATTTGAGCAAAAATATAATTGCCACGCCCACTTCTGACTCCGCAAAGAGGCGAAAAAAAGAGTATATCGCAGTTGGGTCCATCCGACTGCAACGTTCTTACTTGTTTGTTTTTTAAAATAACTCAACCAAACTCACAATTTCTAAGTTTACGGACAGTTTATTGGTTTTTATTATTTCATATAGTCGAAATTGCGGCTTTTATTGATGCAGATAATATACTCAATTGTTTGCCAGTTGTAATATAATACATATAATGACATATTCAACCTTGTTTGTTACCTACACCACTGTCATGTTTTTGAGTGCCTTGCTTGGAACTAATTAGAAAAGTAAGCACCGCATTCTGGAAAGTTACAAATACGCATTTACTTTTGTCTGTGCCCAACTTGTACACTTCTCATACTCTTCAAACTCCTCTCTCGGCTGAAGAGCTTGAGCTTGAGAGCAGGTGCCTAAAAGTATGCTGCTTCTCCGGCGATGTTTGGAGTGAAGTGTGGCCTTCTAATGTTTCCGTTGCTGTAATCGGCTTAGAGGTGAAACCTTTTGTCATTATAAAAGGATTTCAAGCTTGACAAAATTTCCATTTGTTGCGATTTGTCTCCAACACACACACACACACACACACATACACATATACACATGCTTGAGCAGTAGGGTGGGCTTAGAGGGGGACTGTATTACTGCTTAGTTAACTTTTAGCTGGCAGCGTCACCGGGTCTTTGATTTTGTTCCAAGAAATTAAGATTCAAAAACCGATACTGTGTTTTGTTGCTAGTCCCAATTATAAGCCGAGCGTGCCCGTGCTCAATGTTCTCAACCTGTGTATTGTGGGTGGCTGGGTGGTTGAGTGGTGGGTGGTGGTTGGGCGCAGGTGCGCCTCAGGTGAACTGTTCGGTAACAACAAACATTTGAGATAAATTGCCAATCGAACTAGATAAAATGAGCTGTGTAAATAGTGGAAAGGCGCAGATAGACCACGTTGTTGTCTTCTACACTGCCAAAATCCAACTGAATCACATCAAATCAAATCAAATCAAAACACAACAAAAACTAAAACAAAAAAACAATAACAAACTTGACCATCCACCTCGCTCTGCTACCCTTCCCCCCCCCCCCCCCCAGCAATTCCAAGCTTTGATCTGTGCTCTGCGTGCGTGGCTGATGGGCTTTCAGATACAATATATAGATAGTCACGGCAGACAGGGGCCTAGACATGGACATGAACATATGGACACTGACATGGATGTGGATGTGGATGTGGCTGTGAATATGGATGCAGCTGCTGCAGGCAGCTCGTTATGGCTAATGAGAATTACGAGACATGGAGACAGACAAGTTCTAGCTAAAGCCAGCTCAAAAGGGTTGAATCTTGTGATGTGCGCGTGATTGTCGAAATATCGTGACTATCGATTAGGCCTGTTTTGAATTTCACTTCTGTATCGATTCCACACTTTAAGCATCAATTACAAATTTGTAGAAAACTGAGCTTCATAGTTGTAACGCCTATCAAAAAGTTACAGAGATTTCTGTGAAACTGAGTCGTAAGTGGAATTGCGAACAGGTTTACTCCATTTTCCATTTCTGATTTTAATCGTTCGTAAATGTAAAAAACGAACAATAGTAGGACTTAAGTTAAAGACTTAAAGAACACAGAGTAATATTCAGGCTCGTTGCTTGCCAAACCTTTCCAAAAGTAAAAATATTTAAGTGGAAGTGGAAACCGGAACAGGGCTGACAGTTCGTCAGTTCAATTTAAGTGTTTTCAGCAATACGATTCAACTTTTATAGGAGTTTGATTTGGTTTGAGATGAACTCAATGCGTTTGTTACTGCCATGTTGTGATTCGGCGTGCCGAAGACACATACCCTTGCAGATGAGATTTGCTTAAGAAAACTTATTTTTCAATCGATCGTTCCTATGGCAGATATATGTTATAGTGGTCCGATTTCGATTAAATTTTATCAACATGTGTGAAAAGTGCTAAAACGTCGATATACTGAGTTTGGTTAAGTTATTTTGAAAAACACAAAAGTTTTTCATACAGAAACTTACTTTGCAACCGATCGTTCCTATAAGATATAGTGGTCTGATTTCGATAAATTTTGTCATTATGTATAAACTGCCTTAAAACTTAGGTTAAGTGAGTTCGGTTGAGTTATCTTGAAGTATAAAACCTTATTTTACAACCGACCGTTCCTATGGCAGCTATATGTTATGGTGGTCCGATCTGGCCAATTCAACTATTGGTACTACCTGTAATAAGAAGAAGCATCTGTGCCAAGTTTCATCGAGATAGTTCTAGAACAATGTATTGAAAAAGGCATATAAACAGACAGACAGACGGACATGACTCGACTGTTAATGGTGATCACGAATATACAAATTATTTTTTTCTGACACTTCTTCTTCAATGCGTTTCACATTTCGTGACAAAATTATAATACCCTCTGCAAGGGTATAAAAAGAAGGATTTCAGCTCACGAGGACATCTCTAATTGAACCTGGTGACGCTTGTGACGCTGCTGCCGCTCTTTGCAGTGTTACGCATTGATATGACAATAAAAACGAATGACTTTGGTTTTGGATTTTGCGACTTTGCCTTTATCTCTATCTACATTCATCCGTTTGGTCAGGTCTACGCTGTTCTGGTCTGGGCTGGTCTTCAGTCTGGTCTGGGCCAGGTTCGGTTCAGTTTTTGGCCCACAGCGAACGCTTGCACAATTTTTAATCATGGTTTGGCATTCAGGCAAGGACCTGTTTTGGTTCTCTACTGGTTCTTCTCGATTGCTGTTCCTGGTTTGTTGGTCGGCTGTGGCCATTGTTTGCGTCCTGCGACACACATAAACATGCATGCAGAGCCAGAGTCTGTGTGATTCTGGGCAGGATTGAAAGTAGAACTGGGGGAGCTCGGTTTATTGTTGCCGTTCGTTGTACGGCTTTTAGTCCTTTATCTTGTTTCTAACTCATTGGATCGCAAAAACGGTCTCGTGTTCACCTTAATTGGGGTAAACATAAGTTCTGATTGCCCACCAGGGCGGCCTCTCGCTCTTTTGAATCGCTTTTGGGCCCCACAACGCATTCCAAGAAGACTTCCCTGCGACATTCTTTTTTTGCTACTTTTACTTACCCCGTTTGTTTTTTTTTCTTTTCTCGACAGCTTCTTTGCGACTTGAACTTGTCTTCTATTTAGGAAATTTGTCGTCGGTTTCTAAGCTGCAATAGACTAGCCCAATGGCAAAACTCACAAGCCAAAAGGCCAAAACAAAACAATAGCTAAAAACGACAACACGCTGCCAACATATCCAATTAGGATGGCGGGCAAAAAAGGGGCTTTGAATGCCAACGTTGCCCGGCACAGATCTCAAAAGCGAGATAAAAATTGTTGAACGTGTAATTTTTATTTATTGCATACAATTTTTAGAACAAATGACAGACAAAAGGTTGCCAGCACGGCGCTCAACGTCGCAGTTGACGTCGCTGTCGACGTCGCTGAAACTGGGTAGCCCAAAAAGGATTGCAAAGCGGAAATTTCATTGCCTACATTTGAGTGCGCGTAACGTAATGTATGCATTTGCCATTTTCTCTCTGTGTGTGTGTGTGTGTGTGTGCGAGTGTCTGTATGAAAATTAAATTTTCTACTTCAAAAAGCTAAGCGACGAACGGACTGAAACAGCAGCAGCCACAGACCGCAGCACCCAAAACTCCCTCCCATTCCGAAAGTCGAATTGAAAAAGCGTTTAGGCTATTGTGTGTGTGTGTGTTATGTATGTGTGCATGTTTGCCATTGTCTGTGTGTTTGTGTGTGAGGGCAACTAAATGATGGGGAAACTATAAAAATTTACATAACAATAATAAAAGCAAAGGCAAAAGCAAAAGCGGCGCAAAGCCAAAGAAACGAAAGACATTTATTCATTTCTGTTTCTAAAAATTAGCATAAAAGTAAAACTCGCACTTACACACACACACACAGGGAAATATTTACATATAGTTAGCTATACTCGCATTGTAGGGGATGCAACATGGGTATGGGGCATGTATTTGTGAATAGAGGGTAGCAGCGAGGAGGTCGCTACGCACAATCAAAGCCGCTGCCTTGACGTTTGCGTCGTTTGATAACGCGTGGCAAACGTGCAAATTTTAATAAAAGCAAATGAGCCGCAAAATCATACAAAGCAACAACAAAAGGAACAACACAGCAAGGACAACAACAACAACAACGACAGCAACAACATCGATAAAAACAACAATAACAGCAGCTAACATCAACAACAGAGAAACAAGCAAATCAGAGAAAATATATGCTACAGTTTCTGTTTGCTAATGTCTCAAACTTTGTCACGATGATTGTGCACACACTTACACACACACGCACACACACTCACAGGACGAAACAATACGCTGTAATATATGCTACATTTGTTGAGTCCCTTGCCCGGGCAACAAGAAGACAAATGTAGAAACACGTGTGTGCAGAATATTCTGCGTTGCTTTGAAAAAGGATAGCGACAATTATCAACTGATTTGCCCAACTACTTATTCCTTTTTTTTTATTCAACTTTTCTAACTTTTTATATAGATCACAAATCAATACATATTTATTGTTTTTTCTTATGTTAGTTCGTTCGTATCTACCTGATTGCCTTAATCAAGCTATCTTTATGAATTTTACTTTATACACTTCCAATTTTATATATATCTATATCATTGATTGACATATTGATATCTCTTGTCAAGAACTTCACTTTCGAATCAATTTCACCGTAAACTATGTGACATACTTTTTGGATCACTATAAAACTAAGTGTTTAGTTTTAAAGCAAAAGCTCAAATATGTTTAAAAACCTTGTTCACAATTGCTTAACTATTCAATTGCATTTGAAAAAAAGAGAGTGAGAGAGAGCCTATTCCCATTCGCATACCCATTTTCAGTGGAATGCCCCTTTTCATTGCTATTCCCATTTGCAATTTCCCCCTTAACGATTCGCATTGTCGTGCCCTTTGGCCATGACTTTGCCTTGTTTTACTTTTGATAGCCGCCCATTCTGCTTTAGTTTTGAGGTCTTCCATGTTTCGGCTGCTCAATAAATTTCATGGTAGTTGTTGTCCTTAAACAGCTCTCCCGGCAGCAGCAGCTGTCGCGCTTAGTGTGCTGTTTAGAAATATGTATTTTGCATGTGTTTGCTGTTGTTGTTGTTGCTGTTGGCTCTTGACCACGATGTCAAGGGCATGAACTAACCCGAAATAAGGCGAGGCCAGGCTGGGGACGACACACGCACCTTTTTTCCCTTTATTTTTTTTTTGTTCTTCTTTTAACTCGCACATGGATCTGAAATTCTGGCCCGCAGCAGTCTTTCTCTGTGTGCTTTGTGGGAAGTTGTTAAATGGCACTGACACTTGCTACCCCCCTGCCATCCTGTCTCAACTCCACCCATTTATAAATATTTATATGCTATGTTTTTCTCAGTGTGTGTGTGTGCTTTTTTCAGCTGTCCTTCAGCTCATAATCCTTTTTTATTGCAAATGACCACGCTAACTGGATGCTCCACAACGGTTAAGGTTATGGGGTAAGGGAGTGGTAGAAGTGGATGGTTTGTGGGTGAGGGGGGGCTAGACAGCATGGGGCGTGTGTACCAGGTCGTCAGCTCATAAGGCTCATCAACAAGTTCATTTTACGGTCAATTCATTAAAAAAAGTTTTTCACTTTTTTACCATTTTGATTACAATATTTAGTTTGTCACACATCATGTGAATGTGTGTGTGTGTGTGTGTATGTGTGTGTGTGTGTGGGTGAGTGTTTCTGTGTGTGTGTGTGTGTGTGACCCTCATTTGCTGACATTTAGTGGCAGTTTTCAACAACAATGTCAACGTCCATGCGTCATGCTAAACATTTCTCTTGTCCTTAGAAATGAATATAATATAATTTTTGTTTTGCCTTTTATTTATTTATTTAATTTTCGCCTGTCCTCCGTTTTCTTTTTTTTTTTCGTTATTTGTTGGTTTGTGTGCTGTGTTGGCTTTAATTTTATGATTATTGTTCTTTTCTTTTGCTTCGTCCTTTTTGCCCCCTTTCTTTAGTCGAATCGCTTTTCGCGCTCTATTCATTTGTTTTTGTTTTTTGTTTTTGGTTTTTGGGTTTTTTTGTCTTTTTTTGGTTGGACGCTTTTGTTCATTTCTTAAGTGGCGCTTTATAATGTTGACAGTTTTATTGGGGCGCAAAATGTTGGTCATTTTAAGAGGTCCTGTATATGAATAAAATTGGGTATGGCCATATGCCATTCGCATTGACAGTTAACGAGCAGTTTGAGTTATATAAATGCAAAGTAGTAGATAAACTAATACCACAATCATAACTTATATCAACTTTTGTGTATTAACAGTTTTCTTAAATTCCATTCAATCAAGCTGGCATACATATGACTAACATCCTTATATACTTTTACATACATACATATATTTAATAGCTTTCTATCGAACTGTTTAGTCCCAAAGCAGAATATTTCTATACTCTAATCCCAAAGGTGCTATAATGTGTATCGATTTGTAAGTTGTATTTTGTTTTGGGTCGTAAAAGGCGTATTTTGTTTGTTAACAGTTGAACAACATTTCAATACCCTTTCAAAAACGTTTCTTAAGTTAATTACAGTTTCAGCATGTTAAAATTTGAGATTTTTACTAATCGATAATTAAGTCGAAAAATGTTGAAATAAATATACAATTTCTAGCATTGTTTCCCAATTTGTTAAAAACAATCAATTAATTGATTCAAACGATTTTTTTGTCACAAAATGAGCACTTGAAATCGATTGATTTTTTGGATTGCTACTATTATAAATCATCGATATTTTGAACAAAAATATCCGGAAATAATTTTTTTGTGTATTAAATTTAATAAAATTGGAATGCTTTAAAAATTTGAAGGATTATGTCTTGCTTTTAATAAATTAAGCTTACATTTTGATAAAAAAAAATAGATATACATATATTCAATAAAATAAAAATATATTTAAATTCTTCACATAAATATTAAAAAAAACACTTGTTTTCCACACATCGATAAGCCAATTGATGCTATGCGATTAATCGAAAAACAATTGATTGTAATTTTGTCAAGTCGATTATTCGAGAGTGTCACAGAAATCTCTAGAGATTTTGACTTTGGTTTTTTTGTAAATCTCTGAAGTTTAGTAATTTAATGAAAATGCACTATAAATCCGAGTTTGATTGGAAATATAAAAATGAATACCTCATTTAATTATATTTTACTTTCATATAAAACATAAATAAATCAAATATTCAATGAAACAAAAAGGCCGATCATTTTTAACTTAATTTGAAGCAAGTATACAACTCTATGCCCGGTTGAATATTTTACTAGAAATTTAACTAAAGATTTTGTAACCTAAGAATTGGTATTCGGTTTGAATTCGATTGGAATTCGGTTGAAATTCGGTTTGAATTGGGCTGGAATTCGGTTGGAAGAGCTTTCTGTGACACCCCTGACTTACAAAAGTATTTTTCTAAGAAAGCTCATATATTAGTTATACTGGTCAACAAAAATATATTCTAATTGCATTTTTGATGATGTTAGATTACCGTTATTGTAAAATCAAAAAACCGTTTTTTATTTACAGTGCATCGTGTAAAGACTTTAGGCACTTATATAAGATTTGTTTCTGTTTGAAATTCGAATCAGAATAAGAAATTCATATATCTTGGCAATTAAACCGTTGTGATGAAGTTTCAAAATATTTAATTACAGGCATTACATTTGCAAACTTTTAATGACATATTAAGTTTATTGAGTTGTGCTGTACATAATTATTTTTTCCTGAACATCAACTTGAATTATTTAAGGAGTAAAATTGTAATTAATTATAATTGGTTTCTAGGCAGTCGAAGACAATTATAGCAAAGACATTTTTACGACAATATTGTTTAAATTTTAGAATACCCAATATACACATGCACACATTTACACATTTACACACAGACAGACAGACAGACAGACAGACAGACAGACACACACAACCACACAGTCAAAACACAAGCAACAAGCCCTAAAGTCTGGCCAGTCAAAAAATTCTATCTAAATCAATAAATGTTGCGGCATTGCTAAGCCAATGAATGCCATAAGGTTTACTAAAACTTACAGCAACAAGAACAACATATAGAAGAGCAACAACAACAGCAACAACAACAACAGCAACAAGAACAACCATAGCTGCAACATTATCCGGTTTCATTGCATTTACTCGTAGTTAAAAGATAAATGCCTGGACTCTGCAACTTGCACTTGGCCTTAGAAATCCCAGCGACGGTAGTTGCTTAAAACTTTGCCTAGCAGAGGATTGGCAGTTGTGGAGGGGAGGGGGAGCCTTGCCACATGCACAACTTCATTGCCACCGCACCCACCCATCTGTAGCCACCTAAGCCTGCCTTGCCACAGACTCAAAGTGCAGGCAAACTTTAACAAGCAACTAATGTGAGGCGGCTAAGGTAAGGGGGCGGTGGTTAGATGCATGCGGCAGGGGCGTGTCGGCTATCATATGAATGTGCGCATATACCCAAAACTTGAAGTTATAGTTCTTGTTGTTGTTGTTGTTGTTGTTGTTGTTAGTGTTATTGTTATTGTTGCCAATGTTGTTGGTCGTGCGTGGCAGGATTTTGGGTCTGTAATAACTTTTTGCCATACATCACCGCAACGTTGTAAAATGTTGTTGAATATTTTTCTATTATTGAGGCGTCGGTTACGCCCCTTTTGCCCCTTTGCCCACGCATGCTGCTTAGCTGCCCACATCAAATTCAAAACTGAAAGCCGCCATTTGATTTTGACTTGAGTCGAGCAACTCGCACAATTTTGCTTTTAATTTTACAAAATATCAGTTGACGTCAACTGCGCTGCCAACGTCGCTGTCGCTGTTGCTGTTGCTGTCGGTGTTGCTGTTGCTGTTGCTGTCGCTGTCGACGCCTGCCGGATGTTTAGCACAAGTTGCAGCCCCCAAAACTTTGGCATGGAACTTGCTATGCCCCAAAGCAAACCCCAACTCCTTTTCGAATAGCTGCAACTTTTATGTGCTGGCTGTCGTGTATTATTATTATTACTTGAATACCCTGTAGGCATTAAAAGTGAGAACGGAAACGCACTGCTTGAAATGCACTGCTTAAAGCAGTAGTGCTTTTTCAAAACTAAGACTACATCATATCTTCAAGTTGTAACATGAACGTACAAAGAGTTTGAAAGTAGCCAAATAAGACTTAATGTTACCCATTAAATTATTTCAAGCACAACTTTCTAGTTGTTTTCATGTATCAAAATTGATTAATAAATTAAAACTGAATTGGTTATTGAGTGTAGCACAAAGCTTACAAGACGTTTAGTTATTTTGAATTAATTTCAATAATGGAAATAAGCTTAGTATTGCAAGAAGAAACAAATTACTTTGCAATACGATTTAAGAAGCTGTTCTAAAACTTTTTTTTACAAAGCACAGTCATTTTTTTTTTAAACTGGGAAAACTACGTTGTAATATCAAGAATGAGCGTTCTGAATTTTTATTTTTTCATTCAAATTTTGTCGTTCATGAGCAAAGAACGTTGTTTCTTCAAAATGATCCAGGTCGTTCTAAATGTGCTTTAATTTTTTACAGGCTTCAATCAAATACACTAACAGTAAGTCCAACAGCTCAGTAATAAACAGAGAATCTAGGGCTCGAATCTTACACACCAGATGATAATTGAAGCTATGTTAAAATGTATAAAGTGTAAGGAAGTGTTTATTTTAATAAGAGATTCGTGGCCATGCTTCAAAAATGCACCAAAAATGAATTGAGTACAAATTTTCTTAAAATAATACAAATATTTCATAGTATGCACAAAATGTGGCCAAATAAAGCAATATTTTTCTGAAAACCGGAAGAAATTTTTATGGTGATATAAAAAACTGAATGCTCTAGTCGAGTGTGCTTGACTACGAGACTCCGTGCTACCGATTTGCATTGCAAGCAGCGCACTTAACTTGCCCAATGCATGACAAATTGTTGTTTCTGCCTGCTGAGACGGGGGTAATAGATTCTTCCATCCGATCGTGATGAAATTTACGCAACTGATCAACATTGATAAAAGAAATACATGCCAAAAATCAAAGCTAAATCTTTAAAATTGTGTGTGAGTTTTTTTTTTTCCGATATGAGGGGGTGCTGGGGGAGTGCTTCCGAAATTTGAAATAAACTTGATCTGCGTATGGTATACAGGAACCCACATGCCAAGTTTGGTGTCTCTAGCTCTAATAGTCTCCGAGATGTGTGTGTTCATACGGACAGACGGACAGACAGACAGACGGACATGGCTGTTGATACTGACCAAGAATATTTATATGTTAATGTAGTCGGAAATGTCTCCTTCTGCCTGTTACATAAATTTACTGATAGTACTTTATAACTCCCTTTTTCCTATTTTTGATGGAAACATTGAGTAAAAATTATGTAACAGAACATCGTTCTGAACTTAAGAAAAAACAGTTTCACACTACTTTTGTACACTGATGTGTGGTACACATTTCGTTTTATTACAAAATTGTTTTCTTCTGAAAATCAAAATATAGACTTATAATAGATTTGGATAAACAGTCTATCTATACATTTAGAAAGAAATTCTTCTGTTATTAATTTAATTCAAAAGCAATTTTAAAAGTTAGCCTTACATATTTCTGAAAAATTGATTTGATAGTGAGATTGGAAACAGGTAAATACAATTTGATGTAAACGGATTATAGAATTTTGAAAGCTTATAAGAATGAAGCCAGATACACCCCTTAAACACTATCTGGAAGCAGGGCAAAAAACAAGCGAGTCTAGCAACAATATAAATACAATGAGTTTTTATAGCTTTGGCGTGTTCTTCCGATTTTATTGGTGCATCGTCCTTAGCCTTAGACTGGCTATGTTACGCAGAAGGTGGCAAAAGTTAAAGCTAATAAGTTAGAAAGACGGTGGAATCAAAGGCTTTGTTAATGCCATTCAAGCAGATTTAACATTGATTTAGCTACAGATTCGCAGAATCGACTTGGGTTAGTTGGTTGCGTTAAAGCTGCCACTTATCATCGACATAGTTGATAAAAAAAAAATAAAAAAAATAAGAAATAGTAGGTAGAATAAAACTTTGAACTTTGTTTTCTTTCCACAAAATTCACTTTGTACAACATTTTGTGTGCTTTCAGATTGCGTGCAGCACGCAAAGAAACCAAGAAAGGCAACAACAATTTTATGCCTGTCATTAATTTTGTGCAGTGTGCAGTTGCGTTCCGGGTGGCCAAATGATTTGGTTGAGAGACTTTTCTAGATACCCCTACTTTGGCACTGTTTTTGTTGTAGGTAGTATGATACGCCCGAAGCTTCATAATTTTGGCACACTGGTCTTTTGAGTACATTTAGCGTATTAATTACAAAAGCCAAAGGCAACAGAATTAAGGACTCTGAACGCGCATCCGTTGCAGCCTGTCACTTGAACGGGGGATCATTGTCTGTTGTCTGTCGTCAACTTTATGGCTTCACTCGGTCGACATGACAGCAGATTCGGGTATATATATGTATGTAGTATGTTCGACATTCGAAGCAGCAGTTGCTTGACAAAATCAAACATGGCTGGTAATTATAAGCAGGACCTTTGTGATGCCTGTCACCATCAATGTCCTGGCGGATGCTGAGCTCAGCTCATTTGTTTACGCTGCCTTTGCTGACTCACCCACTTGAGTCCTTGACTGACTGACTGACTGACTGGCTGATTGACCGTTTGACCAATTGATGGACTGCGTCAGTGATACGTCGTCGTCCTGAAGTTGATTAATGAGCTTCGCGGCGACGAACATCGATTCATTTGCTTTGCGGTTAAATGTAATGTGACAAAGGCGAGTGCCAAAACCCAAAAAACAAAAATGATATAAAAGTCCAAAAAGAATACATAAGCGGCAACAAGCCAACAACACAGATACAAATGCAAACACGAAAGAACAGCAATCTGCCGTTTGCCGCAGTTATATACCTTTCTTTTATCTTAAATAATATTAAATATATTGTTTTAAAAAAATGTTTCATTTTAATTAAATATTATATTTAAAACAAAGACAAACAAAAATAAATATTAAGTAATTAAAGAAAAATAAATCACATAATAGAATTAAATATATACTCGAGATTTCGACTGCAGAACATTGTATTATCAATTAAATCTATATCTATATACATATAAAAAAGATATATATAAATACATATAAATCAACGCAGGGCCCAAACCATAAGAGCTAAAAAAGCTGAAATTTTCACTGTAGTTTAGTCCTATGCCGAAAGTGAGCAATAATCCTGGTTCTTGGAAAATTCGGTCGGGAAATGTGAAAATTCGCAGAAAACCGTTGTATGCACCTTTTTTGTTGATCCTACGATCAGCTTCAAACTCATTTTCAAAGATTTATACAAAAAATAATTAATGACTGCATACCAATTTTCCGGAAAATTCACCCCCCCCCTCCCCCCACCGGGTGGAAAATGTGTGGCCAAGATTGTATGGGCGAAAGTTGAGTTTGTATGCGATTTGCTTCAAACTCATTTTCAAACTACTATATAAAAACTCATTAATAACAGCATACCAATTTTCCGAAAAATTTACTACCTGGATGGAAAGTAGGTGGTAAAAAGGCCAAAGTTGAGTTCTTACAAAGAGTATAGGATTCAAGAGGTATCACGAGCATTCATTTCAATACAGGATAATGCAAAAGTCCCTACTGCAAACTTAAATAATTTTAAAAACTGATTGAAAGCTTAAAATATAGTAACTCCATAATGTACTGGAGATCATTTGTAGAGCCAAGAACTTAAGATTAAAACAGTCATAACACTCAACCAAAGAGTATAGGATTCAAGAGGCATCACGAGCATACATTTCAATACGAGCCAACATTTTCAGCCTGTTTTATCCTTTGGCTTTTCGGTTTTTGCTTACGTCGGCTTTAATACTTTTATTCTTTTTGACTCAACTATAGTTGGACTTGAGTATATGGTGTTCGTGCATGTGTCTAGATAGCTGGAAATATAACAAAATGTGTTATCCATGTTGTCCTTGCCCAGTTTAGCTGCTTACCACCTGCTGTGATGTCTTTCTTGTCGCATTTTAACATTCTGCCTCAGGCCAATGGAGCAGCACTCTCTGCGTATGAGCAAAGATGGTGAGGGGGGCGGGAGGAGGAGCTGTTGCTGTTGTTGGCAACTTCACGCTGAGGTTTCGTTTTAATAAGTTTAACAACTTTCTTGGCATAATTTGTGGCCAAGTCTTGACAAGGCAAAGTCGCGCGGCGCCAAGCGAAATGAATTGTGTTGCATAAGCCAAGGCGCGGATGCCTTACCAAGTGCAGCAAAGCCTGCATTTGCTCTTGTTGTTGTTGTTGCTGCTCACGTTGCTGTCGTCATCAGCAGCAGCAGCAGCAGTTGCAGCAACGTCAGTAATGTCAGCAACAGGTACAGCTATAAGAGCTTCAACTATTGCTTCTGGCATTCACATGGCAACTCACGTTGCCAGAACCGATGCCGATGCCGCTGCTTCTGCTGCTGCTGCTGTTGCTGTTGCTCTCGATGCTGCTGCTGTTGCTGCTGCCGACGTCGTCGCTCACTTTGATATACGATGCCAATGCTTTTCACGTTGTAAGCGCTCCACAGTGGTTTATTTTCTTTATCAATTTTAGAATATAATAAAGTCATTTTGTTAGTTTCACCAAATTGCAATTGTTATCAATTGAAGAAATACAATTTAATAAGTGTTGGTTATCTTATAATTAAAGTATATTATATATTAGTATAAAACTAACTAATTTAGTTTAATTATGCTAGGTGTAATAAACAGACAGACGGACAATAGGACTGACGGACATCACACGGCGGTTCATGCTGAAATTTAAAGGAAATGAACTGAAGAAGCCTTATAGTTAGAACATGCTTCGTCACTAGACTTTTAGCTCGTGTAGATTTGTTTCTATTTGATTGAATTAACAACATTACTTTTGTCTCAAAGTTTTGTTCATTGTTTCGTTTGAATTTTAGAATCACCAAAGAAAATTTGACATTAAACCTTAAGTTGAACTTTAAAGTTATTTAAATTGCCTTAAATTGAAGTGCAGCTTTTTTGTTGATATCCAAACCACTGTGCGCACAGTTGGCGCTTTCTAATTTGACAGTCCGGAACTGCTGAGAAATTCCACGCTGCAAACATACTTTTGTTCTTATCGGCAGCTCTTTGATGTTACTCACACCCACAATTATGTCCCCACCCCCCACGCCAGCGCCATAATTCAATTAAAGTGGCAGCCAGAGCTGGAGTCATGGAGTCATGAAGTCCTGAAGTCAGTAGCAGGAACGAGTAATGTTGAAAAGACTTTAAGAGTTTAAGGGACTGCCTCAATGTTATGCAATTGACGCAAAAGTTGTGCAGATTAGGGCTGATAGATTCCGGGGGTAGCAGGTGTGCCAGGTGGTAGGAGGAAAGTGTCAGGTACCGGTAACCGGTACCGGCAACGTTGCTTGGAAATGCCATTCCAGCAACAGTTGGAATTTTGCTCAAATTTACATTCAAACAATGACATGCATAAACAAGTAACGAGCGATGATAACGGGCCCATCTCCATGCTCACTTCTGTACGCCGAGAGTCGGGAATCGTCTATTGTCCATTGTCCATTTTACAGCGTCCTTCGTCCTACGTCCTTCGCACATTGTCCATTGTCCTTTGTCCTTTGTCAGATAGACACCCCGAGAGCTGAGGGCGAATGGATGTAGATATGAATGTGGATGTGGCATGTGGCATGGCCATCACGCTTATGCATATGGCCATAGATCTGGTCGGCTTGCAAGGACACATCAACAACATGGAGCTTATCGGACGCCGCGCCGCACTTGGACGCACAGATTAGTTGGATGACTGATGGCTATGGCAACAGTCACGATACACCCCAATGGCGCTCCCCTCTTTCTGGGTATATGCCTAGACAAATGCAGATGCAGCTGCAGCTGTTGTTTGCAGCAGCTTCAACCGGGAAGTTGAAGTTGCCATATGGGTGCAAATATAAAACAACAGACAAAACAGGTAATCGAAAAGTTAATCGTATCGTGAATGTACTGGAAAGACAAGCACAATTGACGATTTAAAACCGTTGAGTTGAGAGAAATGTCTTCTTATGCTCTGTACGGCAATATAGATTAAAATAGAAATATTATATTGAGCTTGTTTGGCCCCAGTTGAAAAGCACAAACAAACTTGTAAAACATGTAAGTACATCATTTTGTTTATATTTTTTCTAGCTTAATAAGGTATTATTTCTGGTATTATTTTGGCATCCAGAATGATTTGGCACTTAAATTTTTGAAATTCTAAACAAATCAAAATTTAACCATTTCATCTGCCTGGCTGGCTGGTGTAAATTGCCAATTCCATATTTGCGTGATCCTAGGTTCATGGATGAAATGGACAGATAATGTGTTAATATCTTCCATCCACTTCAGTTTTTCTATTCCCATCAAAACTTCAGTCCTGAAAATTGGCACATTATTACCTGAAAACTAAGCCAGTATTCAACAGTAAAAGTGTCTATAGTAAAATCAGTTTTAAAATAAAATCAATATTTGTAATGGAAGCAAAAATGTTTTTCTGAACTATCTCCAACATACATATTAAAATAAAAAAAAAATATAAGATATATATTCAAAATAGTAATTGAAAAAATAAGTTAGTGTATTAATATTCTAATAAACGAATATTTTAATAAATTTGTTTACCAAAAAGAATATTGAAATTGAGAATTAATTTAAACATAATTATTTCTGTTTGGTGGCAACTCTAAAATCCAAATCTTTCAAGATTTCTGTGATATCTGAGAATTGGAACTAGGTTGAAATATTGTTAGAAGAGATTTCCGTTACTTCCAAGATAAAGAAGGTTTTTTTAATGCTCAAAACTATTTAGTACTTTGTCAAAGACTTTTAATGCTTATTTTCTTGCCATAAACGTAAATTTTTGAATCTAAGATCTTTTTGTACTACTTTTTAGAATTTATATAGAAGCATTATACTTAGAATCCGGAGACTGACTTTAAGCCCGATAATTGAAGTAGAACTAGCACCTGCTCAAGTGTAATTAAACAACTTATAAAAGACTTTCAGGTGTTCTGGTTTTCAGGTATTCAGTTTAACATTCGGAATTGAAATGACCACGAAATAAGCAGCCTTATCATTGTTTCAATCAGTTATGTAAGCAGTCACAAACTGTCATGGAATTCAATCAGAATCAATTCAAAGCATTTCATGAGCTGCGATTTATTTTTGGGTACACCAGTGTCCAATTGCAAGTTGCAAGACGCACGGGGCAGTGGGGTGAATGGGAGGGATCAGGTACATGCTGACAGTAGAAAAGTATACAAAAATGTTTTGACGAGGCAACCTCAATGTGCTGTTAGAATTTTCAATATGGACGTTGCATACTTTTAGGCGAATATGCAAACAATACGTTCAGTGGTCAAATGGTCGATGAGGGGGGCAAGTGGGTGGTTGCTGCAGGTAGGCGGTGCATGTTGAAATGTTTTTCACATTGGACAGCGTCGTTCTGCTGTTGCTGTTGCTGCTGTTGTTGTGATTTTCTAAATCAATTGGCAAGCAAAACAACAAAAGCGCAAACACAAACAGCCGCCATGTGTATATATCTATATGTGTGTGTGTGTGTGTGTGTGAGTTGTTGTGCTTTGGCTGCATTTACTTGGTGCAGTAACATAAATTACCACAGCAGCGACCACAGGCGAACAGCAACTGCAACGGCGACATAATAAACGGGCCAGCGACCGAGAATCGGGAGTTGGGAATCGGGAATCGGAGCTGGGTAATATGCTAGGAGCTAGGGTCGTTGTGTCGTCGGGGTTGCCAGTGTAGTCTAGGGTATCCGGGCGGACCGCAGACGGTTCGTTGCCACTCGCGCCATTGCAACGTTTGTGGCTTACAAATTATTTACTTAATTGCCAACGAAATGTGTCTAATGAGCCAAATTGCAATGGCTATGAACGTGAAACTGAATCTGAATGTGAATGTGAATGTGAACATGAATATGAATGTGAATGTGAATGTGAACGCGTCAAGTGGAGTTCAAATGAACGTGACTTTAAAGTCATACTACGCTGAGCATCTTGCTCAATGGCCAAAACACATGCTATTTGGCCCAATTCAATTGAGCTCTAATGCCATTTTTTTTAAGTTCAAAGTATTCACACATTCTCACACTCTCTCTTTTTCTTGTGCTCTTTTATTTATTATTGTTTTGCTTTGTTTTGCTTTCTTAGTTAACACGCCTTATATGTGAAGTTGATCAAAATCTGATTGATTTGATGGCCAAATCCATTTAGCATTAACTTAACTAACGTTTATTCTGCCTTTGTTAGGAAATTGTTTGAATCAATCGTTGGACTCAATCAATACGTACATGTAGTACATAAGTCTTAGATTTTAACAGATATCTTAGCCAAATTGACCAAAAGCCAGCTTAAACTTGTTTTCTAAAAATTTACCTGACTTTAAGAAATAAGAATTATTTATTTTTATTTTTAAGCTCTGAGTTTTTTTAAATTAACCAAAACCAAATTTACCTAACGATAGTTTTTTCAAAACATGCATTTTCCAATTTAATTTCTTAAACACTGCCATTTTGTTTCGACTTTTGCCAAGTTTTTCAAATTTAATTCAAACTAAATATGTCTGGAAAAAAAATTATTGTCGCAATGTATAATTCAAAATATCTTAAACTATATATTTTAATAAATTTGTGATTTATATTTTGTAAATTTGGTTCTTCAAATTATATTTAAAAAAAAAAAGAAAAAATCGATTTTAAAAAAACTGCATAAAAAACTGATTTGAAATACTTTTGGCTGATGCATAGTTTTAAAACAAAAAATTTGTATTATTTTCGATAGAATACCATTAATTTTGTATAGATTCTGTTACAGATCAGGTTTCTATATCGTTGATTTGTCCTGAAGAAAATCAATAAAGCTTCTACAAGTTTTTATAACTTCAATAATTATAGTTCATGGCTCAGTTAACATAAGCATTAATATATAATATGTTCAAATTGTAAAATAAATAAAATAATTTCAGTGAAAATATTTAATACCCTTTGCTGTGACATTTACCATTAGAGTGAGAGAGATAGAAAGAGAGAGAGAGAGAGAGAGAGAGAGAGAGAGAGCAGTCGAGGTGCGTTGAGGTTTTAAGTTTTGGGAAAAGCGTTTTTGGTTGTTTGTGCCCAGCTGGAAATAATTTCCGGTAGACAATGGCACAGAATTGGAGGACAGAGACAGAAGAGACGGAGAGGACGAGCGGACGGACGGACGGACAACGTTGAAATTGGCGTGTTTGCATATGTCGCAATGGGGCGCTGGGTGTCGTTGTGTGGGCGTGGCATATTGAACATTAGCTAAAACTCAAGTGAGCCGCAACGAATTGAAACGAATCGAATCGAATTTCCAGCGAAGCGAAGGCCTTGCTCATATGTCTGACTGTGTGTGTGTGTGAGAGTATGTGTGTGTGTGTGTATGTTCGAATATATATGTCTATGATGGGGGCGCAGCATTTTGCGGCGTGTTTGTGCAGTGACAGCAACAGCGACAAAGTTGATTTATCAGTTTGGTGGCCATTAATCATCACAGCGACAAGTTGGACAGCCAACGGACCAGCTGGGGTCAACAATGTTGTTGGTAAGGCTAGGACAGTACAGGACAGGGTAGGGACAGCACAGGACAGCACAGCACAGGACAGGACAGCACAGGATAACGTAGCGCAGCATAGCGCTATTGGACTCTTGGCTAGAGAAATGTCGCTTACGCTTCAGCGCGTTGGCAACTTCTTTATTGTTGTTTTGCCAAGATAGTAAAAGAGACAGAGACAGATAAAGAGTGAGACCGACAGAGAGAGAGAGAGAGACAGAGAGCAGTATATTGTGGCAGTATTAGGCGAGTGCCTAATAACCCATCTGCAAAAAGAGTAGCTTTACAAGCCAGGTGATATACACCCAGAATAGCCCATTTCACTGGCCGCCAGCTGACTTCGATTTGTTTTACATTTGCCATATATGAGAAGGAGAAAGAGGGAGCAGGAGGAGAAGTATCGAACAGTTTTTGGAAAAATACTTGGCTGAATTTCAATTCACAGCACATAAGCCGACAAATCGACGTTGGTGAAAGTTTTGCAGAATTTCTCTAGCTAACCATATACTGGCACTCCTTCCTCGTACTCCTTTAACTCTTCATATGCCTGGAGCTGCTATGCTAGCTTGAGCTCGTGACCGTGCTTCTGGGTCGATTTATCTGGGCAGCGCAGGTGACACGCAGTGCAAAATGTGCAAAATTGCTGGCCATATATATTGGCCCAGTCATTAGAAAGAGGCGGCAGTTGGGGCGATAAATGTTTAACGGCCAAATCGATGGCAACACATGCGATGCCAATGCCGATGCCGATGCGATGCCTGCCCGTCAGAGACACAGACAGAGCCAAAACCAAAAGACAGAGCTAGTTTCAGAGCCAGAGTCAGGGCCACAACTGAGTGTTAAAGCCTTACAGCCAACAGCCAACAGCTAACAGCAAATGAAAACAAAGCCAGTTAAAGACTTTGAAGACATGGTCAAAACCGGCTTTCCCAACAATTTTTTGATATTTAGTATTGATATAGTTGCTAAACATTTTCAAAGACTGTCTTTTAACGGATATTTAACATGTAATTTAATAGTATTAAATAAATTTTTATTATTCAATTCGTTTCTTAAAGAGTTGAAGAATATAAAAAAAATTGTATTTATAACTATTTGATTATAGTTTTCTGTGTAATCTAACAACTACTTGATTTCGATTACTAAAATGAATACAAATTGTTGCATAGTTGTTGCATAATTAAAAGCATTGTAGATGTAATAAAAAGTATTTAATATTTCGATCAAAAAGTTAAAATAACAAGAAAGCACTCTGCAGCCAGTTTGTAACTAGCAGTAATGTAACTAGCTGGAAATTTCATTATTATTAAGTTAGTGATTTGAAATAAATAAAAATAAATAAACAAGAAAGCAAAACGATATTTTGCGTCGACTAAAAGTTAAGCCTCGCGTTCGAATTAATGTTCTACAGACAAGCTGCATTAGAAAGTCCATAAACCTTCAATTGATAAATTTTGATATTGGCATCTAGATTCGGTTTGTTATTTGTGTTGTGTCTGGGCATAAATAACAGCAGGCAATGAATATCGCTTGCTATCTGGCTAGATATTGTGTGTAATGTGTGTTGTGTGTTGTGTGTTGTGCGTGTTGTGGTGGACAGTGTTTACACAGCGCAGTGCTGAACGCACAGAACGTCAAGAGTGAAGGGAGACACAGGAGAGACATTGTGCATACACACATGCACACACATGCCTATACAAGCTGTGTGGAATATGTATTTGTGTGTACTTAGTGTAATTTCAGCTAATTGCTTAATCAATGTATCTATATATATATATACATTTATATTTCCAAATACACATGTAGTTGAATGTAGTTTTATGACAGTCACATGGCGGGTCAAAGGTTATGGTTCACAATATAACCTCGTTGAGAGATCTTGTCAACTTTTGCTCAACTGATCCCCAAGGCTCAACTTACAACTCGCATTTGGTTTTGTTGTCAAGTGTATTTAAATGACAGCCACGCCTTAATTTACACAGATCCTTGTCAAATCTTTTGCTGAGTAGCAATTTTTGAGGCAGCTTAAATTGCCAGCAGATTGTTGTTGTTGTTTGTTGTTTGTTGTTGCTATTCCTATGTATTGAAAGGACTTTTTTTTATGATTCCGGAAGCTTTGGTCAAGCTAAGCCGCTTAAATTTGCTGGCCGCGTCAAATTGTTGCCATCAACGCAGCTTTGCGCCCAACGCTCGTGTCCTGTAGCGGGAACAGCAGCAGGAGCTGGCTGCTGCGACTTAGATGTCAATCCCTAACACCCTAGTTGACAAAATCCTCCACCCTATCTCCACCTCCCACCGAATGTGATCACACACAAAAACCCAATTAAAAAGTTTGCATTTTTATGCCCAGGCCAATGTGGACGACACTAAAAATTGCTACAAAATAACGAGATTTTTAGCCAGATTGGCAACTGAGGGCGCTATGACGAAGAAGAAGCAGAAGACGAAAATGGAGTGAAGTGGGAGTTGAAGGGCAAAACAGAAAAACGGCTGAGTGTGAAAAGCGTGCGGAAAACTGTTTGTCAAATAATTTTTCACAGCATTTGCCAAGGAGTCGCAACAGCAGCAATAAGCAAAAAAAAAAAAAAACAAAAAAAAATATGTATGTATTTAGAAAAATGCAGATATGGCAAGTCAAAGGTCGCAACATAGAAGAAGGCGTGGCCAGTTGGAGCACAGAACATAAGTACGGGAAATGGGAAATGGGAAAGTACGAGTAAATGGAAATGTGACATTTACGCGTTTTTCGAGCTTAGATCGAGTTAATACCTCGGCACGTAGCACCCGGTATTTGTCTGCTTGTGTGTGTGTGTGTTAAGGGTGGATGGAGGTTGATGTTTTAGCAATTAGGTATAGGGCTAAAGTTAGCCCAGTTACTAGCAAAGGGCAGAACACAGTCGGTGTTGTCGTTGACAGCTGTCGTTTTGAGCAGCAACAACATTTTCAAGTTACTTTTCGAATTTTAATTATTTCTGGTCCCTTACCCCTACCCCTACTACCACATACCCCATCCCTACATAATCTCTCTCTCTCACTCTGCTGCTATCTCTGTCTCTATCTGGCTGGCTGTGTACTTTATTTTTACATTTTAATTAAAACGCAATTTGCACTTACTTAGAAAATCATTTCGTTTCGCTGCGTATTTATCTTTTGGCTTTTGGTTTTTGCTTTGAGTTTATTATTTGTTGATCCTAACTGACTGAGTGTCTGACTGACTGACTAGCTGACCAGCTAACAGATGCCCACCCAAAGATGAACCACAAAATACATCATAGCCACAACTAAAATGAAAGTCAACTGGGTTTGCAATATCAAAGCCAATTGGGGTTCGGAGTTTAGGTATTGCTCACAATATAATCACAAAAGCCAACAAATTTAATCGACACAACTTTGCAGCTATGCCAAAAAGCTCGATACCAATCCCTCTGCCTCATTCTGCCCCTCTTCAACTCTGACCCTTGATTTAGGCCCAGACCTAATTGTTCGTTGGCCAAAAATTATGACAATGGCCAAATGCGAATGGCTGTCTGCCTGCCTGGCTTATATCAAAACTGCCCGGCTGCATAATTAATATCGAGAGCAAGTGGCGTACAACTTACCAAACAACAACAATATCCATTGTGGGTGGTCTGTCTGCCCCATTTGTTGTCGCAGTGAGCATAATAAAATATATTTTATCATTGATCTCGACAACACCAGCGACCAGTGAACAAACATAAACAGGCCGAAGGCAAACACGACAAACGCACAAAATTGGCAGCTATTCAAAATGCCCAAAAATTATTTGATATAGTCCTACAAAGGGGAGGTTGTTGTTCCAGAGAGATAACTGTAAAAGACCTCATAGATAAAGCAGCTGGCAGCAAAAGTTTTATAGAATTTGGTATTACATACACTACCAAAAGAATTGGGAGTAAGAGTGTTCAGTTAATTTCATGCTGTTAAACAGATTATAGAATAAATAAGAGCATTTTTGGAGTAAAGTCTAACAGCAAATTGTAAAGGATTTGTTTTTTGTTGTTTTTCTGGCGACAATACAACAAAAAGTTTTGTGTTTGAAATCGAATGGTAATGGGTGTTAGAAACATCATCATTTTATAATACCTTCTCGTCTGCTGAATCCAAAAATTAAGTCAAAAGAATACAACGAAAAATAAATTTTCATTATATCCTTGCAGAGTGTATTATAATTTTGTCACGCAGTGTGTAACGCATTGAAAGGGACGTCTCATTTGTATATTCGTGATAAGCATCAACAGCTGAGTCGTGTCCGTCTGTCTGTCTGTTTACATGCGTTTTTCAAGACTTTGTCTTGCTGAAACTTACCTATAGTTGAATTGGCCTGAACGGACCACTATAACATACAGCTAGTTTTTGTATGAAAAACTTTTTGTTTTTCAAGATAACTCCATCAAACTCACTAAACCTAAGTTTAAAGACAGTTAATACATGATGAATAAATTTCATCGAAATCGGACTTCTATATCATATGGCTGCCATAGGAACAATCGTTTGAAAATAAGTTTCACTGTAACTAATTGAAGCATGTTTTACACATTTTGAACAAATTTTATTAAAATCGGATCACCATAACTTATAGCTTATTGAACCATCCGCTAAAAAATAAGTTTTATTATGCAAATCTTTTCTCCAACCAAATTGTTCGCAATCAAAGCAGGCCACTCGAATAACCAAAATTAATCAAAGTGCAAGTTATTTTTAGATTGTCGTTTATAATTCTCAAACAGTTTAAGCAAGCACTAGGCTACTACTCGACTGAAACCTTGGCGGGTCATGTCTTCTAATTTTTTATTTTGTATTTATAATTTAAATCTTATTTGATGACAATTTCACGTTGTTCATTGGTCAACTGCAAGTTAGAAAAAAATCATTATTTTTCTTATTGGAATCCATATTTGTTGTGTTTCAGAGTCATAAGTACAGAGGTGTAAGAAGAAAATATTTAAGGAGTGGGAATTGAATTTGAATTTTAGCGATTCATTAACAATATCCACAAGTCAAGTCGATTATAGCCACGAGATTATTTGAGAAGGACACAAATGTCAGATCATGGAAGATAGGTTGGAGGAGTGGGTGCCCAAAAGAATTGTATGGGCTCAGATTTTGTTTTAGCGTTTTGCCGCTAAGCTAGCGATTTTTCAGGAAATTGCTAGAACAAACATTGTTTGGGATATGATATGCAAGAAGTCCACAAAATTCTAGACAGCTACCTCAACGCATTGATACAAACAAACAATCAAACAGACTGACAACCTTTTCATCTCAATTTGGAAATACCTCTCTAATTTTATAATGTGTATAACTTTTGAACGAAGTGTCAGATTGATGTGAACGTGTTATACGACGCGTAATCAGTATTTAAATAGTAGTGCATTTACAAAGTTAAAAATGGGAACAAGGGAGTTATAAAGTACTGCAAATGTGTGTAACAGACAGAAGGAGGCATTTCCGACTATATAAACTATATATATTCTTGATCAGGATCAACAGCCGAGACGAACTAGCCATGTCCGTCTGTCTGTCCGTCTGTCTGTCCGTCTGTCTGTCTGTATGAACGCGTCGATCTCAGAGACTATAAGTGCTAGAGACACTAAACTTGTCATGCAAGTTCCTGTATACCATACGCAGATCAAGTTTATTTCAAATTTCGGATGCACCCCCCCGCACTTCCGCAAATCGCAAAAGACTTGATTTTTGGTACACATATATGTTGTATCAATGTTGATCAGCTGTGTAAATTTCATCACGATCGGATAAATAGCACCAAAGTTATGGAAAAACTTATTTCCCCTGTCTCAGCAGGCAGAAACAACAGTTTGACATGAACTGTGCAAGTTGAGTACGCTGCTTGCTTGTGTTGCCGCTGAACTGCTTGAAATGCAAGTTGGGAGCAGGAAGTCTAGTAGTCGGGCACACTCGACTAGAGTATTCTTACTTGTTTTAGCTAAAGTAATACCTTTCGATTGGTATATAGCTCGATCAGATCGGACACTCACATTGGTATTCGACTTTCACTGTTTTCGTGTTGCTTCGTCACTAGCGTGGACTGCCGTCCACAGTGTTGTATATTTTTTCTTGATTATAAGCTGTCATTTCGTCGTCAGTTTGCAACAGCTCTTCATTTTCTCACCTTTGGTTAGCCGATGAACAAAAAGCCCCACATTAACAACAACAACAACAACAGCAAGGTTTGACTTTTGTATGAGTTCTGCACCACCCGCTGTTTTGTAGGCGTTTGGGGAGAGTGGAGTGAAAAGGGGAGCACAGCAAGTGGCTCGGCTCGGCTCTCGCAAACAATTTAATTAAAATATGCATGTCCCCCACGTGGATTAAGTGGTGAAAGTAGTAGCTGACTTTGGTGGTTCGTTGCTGCTGCTGTTGGGACACAATAAAAATAACAAAAATAACAACAATAACAACGATAACAACAACAAAAAGCAACAAACAACAATTGTCGTCGTCAGCTGTTGACAAAAGTGGGCAAAGATGCCAAATTGAAACATTTGCACTGACAGTTGCCCACAGCCCATACAACCAGGCACCACCCAGCTTAACAGCACCACCCACACAAGAGCAGCACTCAACCCAACAGCAGCAGCACCACCCACCCAAAACATTGCCCCAACCCGCCACGCGTCACGACTGATGTTGATGTTGTCATTGCCATAAAACTTCTTGCCACTTGCTCTACATTTTGAGTTGTATCTGCCCCACTGTCTTGTCGCCCCTCTTCCGCCCATTCAGCAACCCGCCCTGTCACCCTTTGTCGCTGTCTCTTTGCCGGTTTGTTTTTGCGTTTTTAATTTCGCTCTGTGAAATTTTTTTTGCAATTGTCAACTGTCTCGCTTTACCACTCCCACTCTGCCACCCACCTACCCACTCCGCCCTGACCGCTCATACCCTTGCAAAGCACCTATCACGTTTCCCCGTTTTCTGCAATTCTTTTTTCGCGCTGCCATTTGATAAGTTTGACAGCGGCTACTCTACATCTTTGTCTGTATGCCCTGTACACTTCTATCACCCTATCACCATCTCTCTCCCTCCCACCCTCTCTCTATCTGTCTCTCGCTTTGAGTCTGTCTTTATCTACTGTTTTTGCGCTTTCTGTGTGCAAATAAGCAGCGTCGGGGCGTCAAACTGAAAATAAATGAGCCAAAACGTGCGGAGAGAAGCTGCGGGTTGCAGCAACTATGCTGAAAGTGGGCAAGCCAAGGGGCTGAAATGACGGGGGGAGGTGCAAAAAATGGATAGCTGGGATATTGTTCCTGAAGTGAAAACAAATTAACTATATCACGCTGAGTTTTTATGCTGCAGTTGTCCTCGCTGTCACTGAGACAAACAAAGGAGGACTCGTCGAGGTGCTGTTGGTCCTGATGGTGCTGACGGTGCTGCTGACGGTGGTGGTGGAGTGTTGGTGGTGCTAGGCACAGGCAAACACTTCAAGGCTCCAAGTTACAACTTACAAGCTTCAAGCCCCAAGCTGAGGCAACTTTGTTGTCTCGCCATATACCCTAACAGCCAGCTGCGAGTAGCTCAATGTCCTTCTGAAGCTTGCAAAGCTGTTCAGCAGGATATTCTTGTCTTCAGCAAAAGTTATGCTGTTCTGAATTCCACGTTCTTATCAGTTTGCATGAAAACGATATAGCATACTTTTTGGAGCAGCATACAATTAAAAATCATAGTTTTCTTCGTTTGTATTCGCTCCTGAAAGTATGCTTAGCGTATTTCTGTGGTATCCATGGATACATTTCTTATGCTGCTGAAAAAACTAAAAGTTGTTCAATGAAAATGAACATTGCACTGATTTCAAAACAGTTTTGAAATCGTTGAAACTCTTGCTTAATTTGATTTATAAAAGTAGTTTTAAAAAGAATTTTTAATCAAACGCAACAATTTGAAAGAGTATTTATGCTTCGGCTTGAGCCTTGTCAATTGTTATCCGTGGTGCTCTTTCACTTTCATTTTGTTGTCTGTAGCAGTTCGCTTCATAGCTGTTGTTGTTGTTGTTGCTGCTGTTGCTGCTGTTGATGGCATCGTTTGTTGTCATCGTCTTGGCTTTTATTTGCGTAACAATTTCGCTTTATGGGACAGTGTTTTGCAGTTGGTCAACAACTTGGTCCTGTCGGTAGTCCTGCTTCTGTTTCTGGCTCTGATCCTGAGCTTGTTGTCGCTGCTGCACCTGTTGATGAGCCATAAATGAGCGTTGAATTTTTTGATGAACGCATTTTATGCTAATGCTGTCAAATCCACAATCCACAATTCACCAGTTGTCCAAAATTTAAAGTCACTCTGGCAGTTAACAATTCAAACACACAACAACAAAAATGAAGCATACGCACTGTGCGCCACTCTTGACAACTTTCAAAATACAAGTGCTTGACTATCCCCCCCCCCCCCATTTCCTCCTGTCTCCAGGTCGAGGTTGACTCGCTAAGCCAGTTGGCAACAGTAGTCATAACTTAGAAACGCAAACAAGCTGAATTTGCTGACGAGCCAAGCTGATGGCAGGGATGAGCATGACAAGGTTGAGAAGAAGCAAACGAAAGGACCTGAAAGGACCCTCCTTCTGCTTGCTTTTTTATTCTTACCCAGAGTTAGTTTAGGTGCTGCTCCTTTTTGGCTTGCTTGCACTACGTTAGCTGTTACATTTCAATTGAAAGGATTTACATTTTGTTGTTATGTTTCAGCATTTTTGTTTCACAGTTACGTCGAGGGTCGTACCCCAAAACTAAAACCAACACCCAACCAACCCAATGATCCTTAGCTAGCAAATTTTATAATGCCACGCACGAAGGAGATGCCAGCTAGCAAAAAGACACATCATAATTGTGTGTGGTTTGGCAAACACACAACGAAAGGACACCACCGTGTTTGAGTGTTGTGCATCTCTATGAGTGTGCGTGAGAGTGTGTTTTTTCGTCCGTTCACTGTGGTTATACATGTCACATGCTGAATTATACAAAAAACCCATTCACTTGCCCTAATAGTGCCTCATAAGTGTATGAGTGTTTGTGAGTGCATGTTAAAACGCATATGATTTGTTATAGTATTCATATGTATAGTAAATATGCGATTTGCATGATTCACACAATGCGCATTTGAATCATGTTCAACAAAAACAAGAAAGAAATGTTATCTTGCAGAAAAGATTTGCATAAGAAAACTTATTCTAAAAGTAATGTTAAGTCCTGGCTAAAATTTTAATAGCCGATTGCATCGATACTTGTATCATTATTTTGCTAGAACCAACTTCTAGAAAATCAAAATAAAAAATATAAATGAAAATAAGATTAAGATAAATAAAAATAAGATTCTATTCTAGCTAGTTTTGGTAGGCTTATACAAAGCATTCAAGAGCGGCCCATGCCTAGATGAACAGAACTGGGAAACTGAAGATTTACTGGAAATCAAAATAAAAAATAAATATTAAAATAAGATGATTAAAGATAAAGATAAGATTCTCTTCTAGCTAGTTTTGGCAGGATTGTACAAGGGATTCATGACCGGCCTATACCCAGCCGAAATGATTTGTACAATTTTTTCAAAACTTGATGATTTACTGAAAATCAAAATAAAAAATATAAATGAAAATAAGAAGATTAAAATAAATAAGAAATAAGGTTAAAATAAATAAAGAAAAGAGATCTAGCTAGTGTGAAATACAAAATTCAACTGACTAAATTTAGTTTCGGAATACAAACATAAGTTAAATATGAAAAGCCTGCTATGATTGAGTCGAAAAGCAAAGCCTACTCATTATTAAATTGATTTCAGCATAGTATAAAGTTTAGTTAGTAAGACAATACATAATATTCTAAACACATGCTCAATCGCTTAGGCTTGATACAGCACCTTTTGGAATCTAGAAAATACATAAATGTAGTTAAAATGTTCACGCTTTGAAAAACGGTTGAAGTATTTTAAGTATACAAACTAGGAAAGCTAACTCTGAACCAAACACAGGGTGAAATATTTTATAAAAAATGAGGCAATCTTTTCGTTGCAATTGTATTTTTGCTCAAATCTCTCACTTTCTCTACCTATGGTATATAGCAACATGTATACCAAGTTTGGTTGCTCTATCTATAAAAACTGCGTTCATACAGACAGACGGATAGACAGACGGACGGACAGACGGACATTTCACAAACCCAATATACTCTTTTTTATTCTTTTTTTTTTTTTAAATAAAGTATAAAAACAGTTAGTTTATTTGCTCGGAATGGAACCAAAAAACCGATAAGATTTTTTATCCGGAATGGAACTAAAGAAACGATTAATTATTTTAGTCTGAAATGAACTAAAAGAAAGTTTAGTTTTTTTATAAGAACAATATTCGCAAAAGGAACTAGAAAGTTTGACTCTATTTTCTTGCTATTTCAAAGTAGTTTTTGATATTTTCAAAATTAACTTCGATTCTATGCATTTCATTAGCATTAAACAACATTTTTTAGTTTTCATAATTGATAATCATTCAAAATTTAACTTTAAATGCAATCTTTGAATCAAGTTTTTTTTAAATCTTCAAGGACAGACATTGTAGTTTAAAGAAATTTATAAAAATAGAAATTCAATCTCATGAATTCCGACCAAATTGGTTTCGCAATAATTCATCTAGTGTGCACAGTTCATTGCTAGACGCGACACATACAACCAGGCAGTGGACAAATTAACCCCTTTCGATAAACAAATAGTAAATAAAACTTCTAAATAAGATGAATACAAATAAAATAATAAAACTAAGTTGTGACTTACCCCAGTGTATGTTAGAACCAGTTGAGAATTCTAAGCACATCAAACGAAAAAAAAATACTTAAAATTCTCAACTGGTTCTAACGACCCAAGGGCTAAGTCAGAACATTGTTGAAAATTTCTTTTTGATATAAATTAATTTGGAAATCACTGAAATATGTTTCGAATTCTGATCGGATGATAAGCCACTTTTCCGCGAATATTATACAAAATTGTGGAACGATATCGAGCATATGGCAATATTGTTATTTTATTTGGGGCAATAAGCTTATTTGAAGTACATGAAATGTTATGGGACTTGTTCACATGCCAACCAAGGACACTGATCATCTCCTTAAAAGATCTATCGGAGTAACGTTTTTTCACGCCTTAGAATGTTCTAGTCGAGTGTGCCCGACTACGAGACTCCCTGCTCCCAACTTGCATTTCAAGCAGTTCAGCGGCAACACAAGCAAGCAGCGCACTTAACTTGTCCAGTGCATGTCAAACTGTTGTTTCTGCCTGCTGAGACGGGGGTAATAGATTCTTCCATCCGATCGTGATGAAATTTACGCAACTGATCAACATTGGTAAAAGAAATACATGCCAAAAATCTAAGTTTGGTGTCTCTATCTCAAATAGTCTCCGAGATCTGTGTGTTCATACGGACGGAGGGACAGACGAACAGACAGACGGACATGGCTAGTTCGTCTCGGCTATTGATGCTGATCAAGAATATATATAGTTTATATATTCGGAAATGTCTCCTTCTGCCAGTTACACTTGCAGTACTTAAAAGTCCGTTTTTCCCATTTTTAATGGAGAGAAAATAAGATTGCATTCGAAAGCAGGATTACAAAAACGCAAACGATTTTGAATAAGAAATATTGGGAAATGTGAAATGTAAGAAAAAATTCAATTTTTTTTATATTTTGCTTTAGTGCACAATTTTTAAAAGGCTTTTTTTGAAGTGGTGCAAAAAATCGATTAATTGATTTCAACAATTTGTTGCCCTCGATCAACTGCTAGGTTTGTCGTTTCAGCTCAAATCGTTTGATTAACACATTCAAATTGTTCATACTAGATTTAGTTGAACTACAGGACTATTTCCATAATCATATAGCTCCATATAAGCTCGACAACCATCTGCACTCGCAAAACATTCAAACTCACACTCTTTCCATTCAACTAAAGTATTCAAACGAGCGCGTGTTTAACGACCTTTTAATTGTGATGTGTCTTGTGTGTTGTGTCTTGTGTGTTGTGTGTTGTGGGTTGTGCCTTGTGTTTTGTGGGTTGTGTTGTTGCACTGTTCAGTTTTGTTTTATTGCGTTATGTTATGTTATGTTGGTTTTGTAGCTGGCTGCATTGAGTTAACTGCCAGTGCCACCTAATGGCCAAAAGAAGACAAAGTTGTCGAATATTCACCGCAAGTTGCGGCCCAAAAGGAGCAGCAGGGAAGTAAGCGCGGGGGGAGAGAAGGGTATTCTGTTGAGTCGTCTTTTGAGTCAGAAATAAACTCATTTTAAATACTTTTACCAACAATTTGTCATAATTTGGCTCATTTCGTTGGCAACACACACACACGCACACACACACACACACACACACACACACACACACACACACACACACACACACAAGACACAGGACACACGAAGGAAGGAAGGCAGCTTTTGTCATTGCAACAGATTTTGGGGGCGACGCTGTGGCAAAAGTTTTGTGTGCAGTGGGCGTGGCTGGCAGAGGGCGCAGTTGCACAGTTGCCACATGCCGCTTGGCTATATATTGTTGTATTTGTATTTGTATTTGTATTGCATTGCATTGTGTGTGTTAAGTTCTTAAGCACTGCCAAAAACTTGACTCAAGGCAGAGGCAAAGCGCTTAAAAAGTGCCGCCTATGCAGTTAAACTTGCCCCGTGGGCCTGTGTGTGTGTGTTTGTGTGTGCGGGGGGTTGGAGGTAAGGGGTGAGCTTGTAGTTGCTACTTTATTACGTGCACAAACACGACACGACACGAAGGCAGCGCCACAGCTTTTTTAGGGGCTGTTTGCATAATTTTCTAAAGCGAAGCAACAAATGAGCTGACTTAAAAGGGGGGTTGAGGGGTTGGATTGTGGGCGTTGGGGCAAAATATTGAACTGCTGCCCCTTGTTGCCCCATTTGCAGACAATTGCATAGGAGCTAAGATGCCGCTGGGTTGCTTGGAAAAACTACTTGAGAGAACAAAGCAGATGTAAGGGGTGAGCTTAAGCAATAGGTGGTGGGTGGGGTGCTGGGTGGTGGTGGAATGAAAGAAACGTGCACACACAATAGCTTGGCAAGCGTCTCATGTCTTCGAAAATTACATTTAAGTTACTAAAATTACAATACAAAATTGAAATATCTTATTTCAACATGCAGTTGAAGCAATTTTTCATGCGTATTAAACCAAGCAAAGAAAATGGGGGGAGGGGTGGTTGGTGTACGGTGTAGGCAGATAGGCAGAGGACAGCAGATAGCGAAGCCACAAAAATGGATGTGTGAGTGTGCATGTGTGTGTGTGCATGTGTGTGTGTGCATGTGTGTGTGTGCATGTGTGTGTGTGTGTGTGTGTGTGTGTGTGTGTGTGTGTGTGTGTGTGGTGGGGCGTGTGGCAAGAAGTCAGCCAGAGACAGGCAGCTAACGAGCCGCATGCCGACAACGAGTCAGACAAAACTTTACAAAATTTATCAACGAGTTCTTCAAGTGTGTGAGTCTCCCTGTGTGTATGTGTTTGTGTGTGTACGTGTGTGTAAAACTATGTATGTGTAGCCTTTTGCATTTATGAAAATGTAATAATAACAAAAGACGCATTGCAGACGCGGCAGCAGCAGCAGCAGCAAACTCAAAACAAATACAACGAGACGACGCCAGCCTAGAGTAGGAAGTCTAGGCAAAGGGATTGGGGCAAAAGGGGCTCAAGACGAAGTTAAAGTTGGAGTCGGAGATGGGCAACATAAGTATTTGTAGATTGGCAAACATATGGCCTGACTCTGAATGCAGAACTTAACTACATAAATAAGTGTATATGGAATTGTAACTCTATCTGCCGTAGTGTGTGTTAGTTTGTGTCTGTGTGTGTGTATGCATTCTCAAAGCAACTTAAAAAAAACATTCATCATAAACAATATTAAACTACGACATGCTAAACACAGCAAAATGTTCGCAGTAAAGATCGAGCTTTGGGGTTAAAAACTGCCCACTAACTAGTATCTGACAGATACAGAAACTGTAAATACAGATACAATTGACAGGCGAAAATAAAGTGTCAATTCGAAGGCAGCACGGTTTTTAATAAGGAAATTATGATGTGCTAAAATTCTATTGTCATATTCAGACATGTTCCGAATTTATTTCTATGCTGAATACAGGCTGTTTCGTAGTCGGGTATACTCGACTAGAGCATGCAATTCAATTGGCTGGTACAAAAGGAAGAAAGCTGTTAGATTTAAACACTTTTAAAATTTTAAAAAATTTTTATTTGCACATAATTTACACAACACCAAAACCTAAACAAGTAAGAAAGTTGCAGTCGGATGCACCCAACTGCGATATACTTCGTTTTCTGTACGTTTGATAAATTAAATTTTGGTAAAGACTACTTATATACTTATAAACTGTCCTTAAACTGAGTTAAAGTGAGTTTGTTTAAGTTATTTTTAAAAACATAATAGTTTTTCATACAAAAACTTTTTTTTCAACCGATCGTTCCTATGGCAGCTATATGTTATAGTATTCCGATCTGGCCGATCTTAACACTTTGTCTGCCTATGGTCTTTACCAACATGTATACCAAGTTTGGTTGCTCTAGCTTCAAAGCTGTGGAAAAACCTGCGTTCATACAGACGGACGGACGGACAAACGGACGGACGAACATTTTACAAGCCCAATATACTTTTTTTTTCCATTTGGAAAGCAGATTATAAAAACGACGTTAGATAATTCTTTATTTTAACCCTTGATAAACATATGATAAGAGTTGACTTGTATGATAAGTATTTTTGATAAGCCTCAAGATAACAAATGATTACAAAAATGGCTCATAATAAGATAAAATCGAAGCTAAAATCTGCTCGTTTAACTTTAGATCACAGCTGAAATTCACTCGCCAAGCTTTAAATTAAGTTTTTGTCCAGCATTGATCATAGATAAAGTTATTTTAACTATACGATACAACATGAAATATACTAAATATACTTAAAAAACATATCGATAAGAACAGTTACCCCCAAAAAATACATATAAATCGATTAGCTTTTTAATTGCCCACATTCAACGAGCAAGTTATGCAAATCCATTGTAAAAAACGGGATTCACCTGTTCCATGGGCTGCTGCGTCTTTATACGCACCCCCCGCCCACCGTTGCTCTCGCAGCGTCGCCAAAGCGAATAAAACTTCAATTAGCAGCACCAAATCAGAGTCTGAGCCCCGAGTTAATACCGCCAGACAACAGCGGACAACAAAAAGCCGAAACTGAAACCGAAACAGAACCAGAAACCAAAAACCGAAGCAGTGTTCAAGTGGCCGCCAAAATAAATGCTGCCCCCAACCTTTCCCCCATGCCTTTGTCTTCTGCATAGCTTGTCCCGATAAACAACAACAACAAAAAATAAATAGAGAAAAAAAAATAAAGTTTGGTAAAAAGTTAAAGCCGCGTGTCCAGCAAAGTTGTTGGCATTAAATTGATAGAGAACCAAACGCGATGGCAACATAAACAACAACAAAATTGTTGCTGCTAGCTAATGGTTGTTAAGGGGCATACGAGGATGGGGCAGGGAGGGGGAGGGGCTGGATTGGTGGCATTGGTGGTGCACATTGCTGCGATTTTTCGCCTTTGATAGAAAAACAATTTTTCTACTCCATTTCACGCGTTCAAGGCAGTATCGAACCACGCTGGGCGCATACCAGCCATGGCATAGGGCTTAGCATAAAACGGTAAAAGGGAGAGGTTGACGTGGGAGGTGGGTGCATGTGGTGGGGGGGGTCAGGGTGGAGGCGTGTGCTTTAGTAGCAGCATTCTCGAAGCGCTCGTCAGCGTAAAGATGCCACCAGAACGATAAACGTTTGAAATGAAATAACAATAAAAAACAATTTTTTTTTTGTATGTGTATTTTATATATATAAATATATATACACTATACATATATCGAAAAGAGCTAAATCCAAAATCGTTCTTTTGCTGTCTTTCTCTTTCAATCGCTCTATCCCATTCTATTTGGCGAAAGTTTGACTGTGTGTGACCCAATTTGTTGTTTCTGCTTAACTCCCTCCCACTTTGTTGTTGCTGTTGTTGTTGTTGTTGTTGCTGTTACCGATCACAGACTTTTCTTGTAATATAGTCTGCTGAATTTATAAATAGAGCAGACAAATTAAAAATTAATTAGCAAGAAAAGTTATCTTCGGCCGAATATATATTCCCTTGCAGAAAAGTTTTGACTTTCCACCGATTGTTCCTATGACAGCTATAAGATATAGTCACTTGATTTTAGTTAAAGTGTGTAAAACGTAATAGAATTGAGTACAATCGAGTTTGGTTGAAATAGCTTTATATGATTTTTCAACAGATTGTTCCTATGGCACCTAAAAGATATAGTCATTTAATATTAACGAAATTTAGTCAGCATGACCAGAACATACTGAAACTCATAACAAATGAGTTTTGTTAAAATAACTTATGAAACAAATAAGTTTTCTAAACAAAAGAAGCATCTTTAATCAAGATAGCTGTAGAACAAATTCTTGAAAAACGCACATAACAGACAGACAGACAGATAGATAGTTCTCAAACTCAGTAGTTCAGTTATATTGAGAATCAAAATTTTCTACCAATCATTCCTATGGCAGCTATATGGTAGTATAGTGGTCCGATCTTGCCAATTCCGGCATACATAGATACTACCTGAATAGAGAAGAAGCATCAGCGCCAAATTCAATTAAGAAACAAGTAAGAACGTTGCAGTCGGATGCACCCGACTGCGATATACTCTTTTTTTCGCCTCTTTGTGGAGTCAGAAGTGGGCGTGGCAATTGTATTATTGCTCAAATCTTTCAAGTTTTGTCATCAATTTAAATTTGGTTGGGGCTGTTCTACAGGTTTGGGAGAATCAAACATTGCTTGATTGCAAGGGCGGGGGTGGGCGTGGCAAAAATATTTTTATCCAATCTATTAAATAGGGCAACAGAATTCAACCTGCAAAATTTGGTGATTCTAGCTAAAGGGGTGTGGGAGATGCAGACTTTTCTCATTTGTGGGGGCGGAGGTGGGCGTGGCCAAATTTTTTTTACCAGATCGATCAAGGAAGTGATTAGTAGCGATTGTGCAAAATTTGGTTACTCTAGCTCTAAAACTGTGGAAGATATAGTTTTTTGCGGTTTGTGGGGAAGGGGTTGGGGTGGGGGGGAGATCTTCACAATTTGTCTTACTATGATATATACCAACATGTATACCAAGTTTGGTTGCTCTAGCTTCAGAACTGTGGAAAAAACCTGCGTTCATACAGACGGACAGACAGACGGACGGACGGACATTTCACAAACCCAATATACTCTTTTTTCCTTCTTTTTAAAAAAAAAAAAAATTAAAAAAAGTGTATAAAAAATTGAAAGCTGAGAAACGTATATAAACAGGCGAACAGATGTGCATGGCTAGTTCGATTTAGTTGATGATGGTGATTAAGAATATATAAGCTTTTATATATTTAATATATATATATATATGTATATATATATATATATGTATATATATATATATATATGTATATATCGTGACCAAATTATAATACCCTCTGCAAGAGTATAAATTTACAGTCACATTTTTCTCTTGAAGTTTCATAATTAGAAAACATGACATGGAACTTATTACTTTCTTAGCATTATTCTTATAATTATCACTGGAATTGGGGAAATTCAAATAGCCACTCGATTAATGTATACTTGTGCCTATATATACATATATGTACATATATATCTATAAGTTCTGCTGGCCTTCGAGTGAACAGAGATGATTCTCTCAGTCGCTTAAAGTACAGTACTGGTCATTGTTCTGGGACAAGTTTCGAGAATGCTAAACACTTTTGTCAATAGAGCAACATTTAAATTGGCGACGCAGCTGAGACAAGTTTTATTTACTTTTGTATATTTTTGGGCTCTTTATGACAATTTAATGACTAATGCGAATAATGAATGTATGTATATGCTCAAACTTTAACTTAAACTCAAACTGAAATTCAAATTCAAATTCATGTGCCAACCTACAACGCGTACATTGACATCAAAAAGAGGGAAATTCAGAGCCCACAATCAACCCTGAATTGGCTTAACAACTTCTGCCAAATATCTAACTACCTGATTGTGATAGACCAGGCTATAGTTGATATTAGATATTCATAATGCGAATGAATCCATTTAAGATCCACTCATTTGAAGTGTGTGAATGTTTTTAATGGCTATTCAGATGTGATAAGTACTTTTTCACTAGTCCAAAAAAATTGAATATTAACATTTGACTTGAGCTATTTTCTTAATACACTTTGTGCTTTCAAAAAACTTTCACAAAACTTTAAATAAATAATACACTTTGTTTAAAAATAGATAAACATATGATTAATTCATATACGAATCAATAAAAAACACTCATTGAAATATGATTTATAAATATATGTATATACTCGTCTTCTGCCTTTGAATATGGCAAGTTATAATGATCATAATCAAGATATTGAATAACTCAGATCTAATATGTTGAACTTATATATATATAAGATATATTATCTATATTTAATACGTTTTTTTGCATCACTTATAATACGCGTTTTATCTGTTTACTAAAGTTTCTGGGTCATTTTGTATTCCATTCTAAATTTGCTTTAAGACATCGTCTAAATAAATTTAGACTGGAGTTAAATAACAAAAAGCATATAGCCTTTCTCCCCATTGTTCACTATATATAGATCTGATTTCTAGTTTTTAACAACAAAAAAACCCCCTTCCCAAGCTGGGCCTAACAAAGAAAAACCTCACAAACGTTGAGTCGTCAAACAATTTGTGGTTTTTGAGAGGCAGTTTTATGCTCATCAAAAAATTGATAATGTCGCTGAATTTGTATACCCTTGCCAAGGGTATTAAAATATTTTCACTTACTGTGTTACGCATTGAAAAAGACGACTGCCGTTCTATTACAAAAAAAAATCTTTCAATTTACAAAGATAGAGGCTCAAATATTCATGGTAGTTGGTAAAAATTTCAAAAATATATTTTTATACAATCTTTTTACTCCCTGTCCCCAAATGGTAAAAAGGGAGTATTACAGTACTGCAAATGTATGTAACAGACAGAAGGAGACATTTCCGACCACATAAACTCTATATATTTTTGATCAGCATCAACAGCCGAGACGAGCTAGCCATGTCCGTTTGTCTGTCCGTCTGTGTGTCCGTATGAACACACAGATCTCGGAGACTGTAAGAGCTAGAGACACCAAACTTGTCGTGTAGGTTCCTGTATACTATTTCGTAAATTTCGTTACGATCGGATAAATAACACCAAAGTTATGGAAGAATCTAAGCAGGCAGAAACAACAGTTTGACCGCTGAACTGCTTGAAATGCAAGTTGGGAGCAGGGAGTCTCGTAGTCGGGCACACTCGACTACAGTATTCTTACTTATTTTTTTCTGAACTCATCAAAAAGCAAATGATACTTTGTTATTGTTGCTGCTGCTGCTGCTGCTGTATCTACGCTGCTGCTGCTGCTGAGGCGTTAAAAAGAAACAAGTCAAACAAGAATTAGCAGGAGAGGAACACAGGCTAGTCTAGCCAAAAAAAACAAAACGAAAAACAACTAAAAAACCTGTACGAAATTCAATTTCTTTTCAAAATATAATAATAATCATAAGCCTGACGCCGACGTCAAAGTCAACGTCAACGTCAACGTCAACGACAACGAGAACGCCAACGCCGACAGCGCAGCCGGCAACTAATCAATAAAGCGCGTTAATTATTGTTGGGTTTAAAGCTTGATTACAATAGCAGCGAGAGGCTTAGAACGCTAGTGAACGCTTAACGCAAAACATACGCGCCTGTGTGTGGGGCAATAGAAGCAAAAAAATAAAAATAAAACAAACAGTCAACAAAAAAAAAAGAAAAAAAAGATAAAAGCAGCGAAAAGTCGACAACACACAGGCAGAAAAGCGCGCACGATAAAAGTCGCCAGCGGCCAAAAACGCGCTCATTGCGTGCGCTGTTTTCGCAACGGTAAATTAGCGGAGGGAGCCAAAGAGACTTCAGAGGATATCATCAGCAAGAGATATACACAGATACGACGCCAGGATACAGGATGAGGATGCGCCACGCATTTGCTGGATTAATTGTGTGCTGGTTGGCAGTTTGTCAACCACAAGGTAAATATTTTTATGCCTTCTCTGCAGCAATTGCAAAAACAGCAGCAGTAGCAGTAGCAGCAGCAGCAGCAACAACAGCAATTAGAATAACAACAACAGCATGTAAAGCGAGTTGACAGGATAATGACACCCATGTACACACACATGCTGGCATTTTTAGGCTTTGATATTACAGCAATAATTGCAAAATTATCGCTGGATTTTGTATCTACGTGTGCCGCATATATTTGACATGCAAGCCAAAAAGCACAACTGCAACTACAGCTATAAAAAAAAAGGATAATGGATAAAGGATAAAGCCCAAACACAATGCACACATTGTTAAACTTTCGAATACAGGTCTATTGTGCCAACGGGCACAGCTCTAAAACATTTGTTCAGAAGAACTTTAGCATATATACGCGTCTCTTAGGCAACTATAGAAATTATATGGCATTATCATAAAAATATAATATTCAACAATATTATATTAAATGTGTTATTATATTAAGAGTTAACCGCAATAATCGGCAAAGCAATTTGTGTTGTGCTTTAAATATATATTTGGAGTGTAGTATGTTGTATAAAAACATTATTTTTAAAGATCCATAACGCTTTTTGTACCCTTGTAACGCATTGAAGGGGATGTCGCAGGAGGAGTTGCATATTCTGGATCAGAATTTACAGTTGAGTCGATGTAGTATAGCTTTGTCTGTCCGTCTGTCTGTCCGTATGTTTATATGCGAACTAGTCCCTCAGTTTAAGAGATATCTTGATCAAACTTGGCACAAAAACTTTTTTCCTTTTCAAAATAACTCGACCAAACTCACTGAATCTAAGTTTGAGAACATTCTATACATGCTAATCAAGTTTCATCAAAATCGGACGAATATATCTAATAGCTGCCATAGGAATAATCGGTTGATACCTAAGTTTTCGTATGAAGAACTTTGTTATTTTTTAATATGACTAAACCAAACTCGCTTAACCTAAGTTTAAGCACATTCTATACATGTGGACTAAATTTCATCGAAATCGGATGAATACATCTTATAGCTGCCATAGGAACAATCAGTTGAAAAATAAGTTTTTGTATGGAAAAATTTCTAGTGTTTTAAGATAACTCAACCAACCTCACCTAATTTGACTTAAAAAGCATTTTATACCTGTGGATAAAATTTCATTAAAATCGGTTGGAAAACAAGTTTTTGTATGAAGAACTATTTTTGGTTTTTAATATGACTCAACCAAACACACTAAACCTAAGTTCAGGGACATTCTATATATGTTGACCAAATTTCATTAAAATTGGATTACTATATCTTATAACTGCCATAGGAGCAATCGGTTTGAAAATTAGTTTTCTATGTAAAACTTTTTTGTTTCTTAAGCTATCATAACCAAATTTCTTAATTCTGCGCTTAAATATGTACGTGTCATGCTGACCAAATTTGATCAAAATCGGAAAACTAAATCTAACAACTGTAATAGGAAAAATCGGTCCGAAATTAAGTTTTCTTATGAACAACTTTTCTGCAAGGGGATATATATTTTTTTGGCAATTTTTCGTGAATGAACATGCCAAATTTCTTAATAAGATGTTTTTACGAAAAGATAGACAAAAGGACAGGCGAACAAGACACGATCGGTTTGATGCTGTTCAGGAATATATGAAAGGATCCAACTGTTTTACTCTTCATTCCAAATCGTTTTCAATTCGGTGTTCCCATTATCGTAGTAATCGTTTTGCCATTTTAAGCTATGCTCGAAAAGTTATTAGTTCTAACCGTAATTTAATTGTTTTTCCGACTTTAGAACTTTAGATTTGTTAAGCTGGCTTTATTTTTATTATGTAAGTATTCAGGGTATGCTTAATCCTGATCCTAAATCGGTATATTGTAAATAGGTAAATTAATATTGTTCAAGTATTTTTATGAAATGTTCTTAAAGTGAGTGCACAATACGTTTTTAAAGAAGCCTTGTGCTAGTCAAATGAATGTTTATTTGGTTTTCAACCATTTCCAAAAATTTGACAGAACAAAAGCTACGCCGAAAGTTAAACACAACTCAGAGAGAGATGGTGAGAGAGAAAAAGAGAGGGAAAGAGAACAAAAACAACAAACAAAATTTATAAATAATAATAATGGAAAAAAAACATCTTGCTCATTTAATGATATTCAAATTAGAAACAGTCGAAAAAAATAACAAGTAAGGAAAATAAGCGAGATGCGATGCGTGTGGAACAAGTTTGAGAAGGTTCTTGGAACCAGTTGTTGTTGTTGGTGTTGTTGCGGTTGCTGTTGCTCTTGCTGTTGTTCTTGTTGCTTCTGGGGTGTATTATAAATGCATGGAACTTGTGATATGTTTACCTTTAATATCGCGCAACAAATAACAAAGTTTCGCCAGCTGGGCTAAAACTTTTCCATTTACCTTTCGGTCGCACTCTAAGCAAAATTTAACACGACTTTGCGCTCACTCTCTCTTCCTCACTCACACTCATATATTTGTTTAGCTAGTTTAGTAGGAAATATCTTAGTTACATAGATTAAATGAGGATCCATATAAGAAAATTAACTAGAAAGATGATAAAGAGAGTCAAAAACAAGTAAGAACGTTGCAGTCGGGTTTTCCCGACTGCGATATACTCTGTTTTCTGTACGTTCAATGAATTAAATATTTGTAAAGACTAATTATATACTAATAAAATGTCCTTAAATTTAGGTAAAGTGACTTTGGTTGAGTTATTTTAAAACACTAGAAATTTTTCCATAGAAAAACTTATTTTCAACCGATTGTTTCTATGGAAGCTAAAAGATATAGACGACCGATTTTAATGAAATTTTATCACCTTGTATAAAATGTTCTTAAGCTTCAGTAAAGTAATTTGGCTGAGTTATCTTGAGAAACAAAAAGTTTTTCATACAAAAACTTATTTTTCAACCGTGCGTTCCAATGGCAGCTATATGTTATAGTGGTTCGTTTTGGCCGATCTTAACACTTTGTCTGCCTTTGGTATATACCACCATGTATACCAAGCTTTGTTGCTGTAGCTTCAAAACTGTGGAAACACCTGCGTTCAAACGGACAGACGGACGGACGCACGAACATTTCACAAACCCAATGTACATTTTTTTCCATTTTAGAAAACAGAGTATAATGAATTTTTACAAAAGTTACATTGTTATTAAAAGAAAATCAATGAAAGTATTTATTATAATATTAAAATTTTCTTGCACTGTCTTTTTTTGCCGCTCTACAGCTGAAGCACAGTTCCTACCTTTCGGTCAACAGGCAGGCTATGGTCCACAGGCCGCATACGGTGGACAGCCTGGTTTCGCTGGAGGACGACCACGTCAGGGCTCCGTCTCCAGGGCCAATACGAATGCCTATGAGCGTCAGGTGGACTTTGGCAACAATGTGGAATACTCACAAGGATTATCCAACTCCAGAGCGGTAACCCGTCAGAACGGACAGCGCATTGTCTCCGATAGCCAGGCACGCACTCGTGATGTGGATCTGGGTGGTCTGCAGATTGGCAATACGCTGACAAGATCACGCACCAATGCCAATGGTGCCGTTTCTGGTGGCATTGCGAATCAGTTCCGTGTGGGCAATTTGGGCTTGGGTGCCTCACTTTCGCCGGATAATGCTCGCCAGGGCTTTGGACTGCAACGTGGCGCCAATGGTGATGTGCGTCTTGGTCTGGGTTTGCTTAGTCTCGATCTGGACAACAATGTGCAGCGTAGTAACGCCTTGGGTCAGGCAGAGGTCAATGCTCAGGGCAGAGGCGCACGTGTCGGCTCCAATAGCAACAGTCAAACCAATAATCAGCAATATGGCGGCGTTAATGTTCGGGAGACGGTGTCCAATTCAAATGCCTATGGACGCACTCGTAATGGACAGACATCCGCGAATGCGGGCGGCTTTGGTGGCAATGCGGCAACGCAGGGTGCCACCTATGGCGGCTATCGTCGTCGTCGTCAGCCACAGGTGGCTTATCAGCCCCAGGCTGCCTATCGTCAGGTGCGTCCTAGACGCCATGCTCAGTATGTGCCTTTTGGCTATCCACAGCAGAACTATGGCTATGGCAACTTTGGTGGCTTCAATGGCAATCAGGGCTTTGGTGGCTTTGGTGGCTTCGGTGGTGGCTTTCAGAATGCTGACCGTGAGCGTCGCCAGAACAGACGTCCACAAAATAACAGACGTCCTGGCCAGGTGCAATCCAATGGCAATGCGGGCGCTAAAGGTGGTCCCGGTTTTGATCAACAGGCTGCCAGCAATAATTTTGCCAATCAGAATCAGGATGGCTCACAGAATGCGGGCAGCAGCAGCATTGGCTCCAATCTGGCACAGGATGGCAGCAGCGGTCAAGTCAGCTCCGCCAACACCAATACACAGAATACGGCCAATCAGCAAACAAATGGTGCACAAAGTCAAGCGCTCAATTTTGATCCCAATGGACAGCAGGCATCCAGCTCGAATGCCAACACACAGCATACACGCGATGGCGACAGGGAGACAATTGGCTCGAATAGTGGCTCGACGGCTACCAATAACAATCAGTTTGGCAGCTCATCGAATACGGCCAATACGGATACACAGGTGATACGTGATGGCAATCAGGAGACTGTCACCTCGGGCGCTAACAGCCAGTCCATCTATCAGGGACCCAACAATGGCAATGCTGCCGCCAATACCAATTCCAATGTCAGCTCCCAGATCGGTCCCAATGGCTCCGTGACGAACTCTGCCTCGAGCAGTGCCTCTGCCACGAGCACAAATGGTCAGTCCGCCAACGCCAATGCCAATGCCAATGCTGGTGGTGGTTTCGGTGGTGCGGGCGCCGGTGCCGGCGCCAATGCCAACAGCGGTGGCAATCGACGTGGTGGTGCTGGTGGCGCCAATGCCAATAGCAATGTCTTTGGCGGCTTTGGCGGTTTTGGCTTTGGCCGTTAATTTCATGACCTATGTGTTTTCTTTTTTTTTTGCACCACTGCACCACACATCTCTTCTTCAATACTCTTACTTTATAATGGTTTTTTTTTTTTTTGAGAGAAAACAAATCACTTTAAGCACACGAATAAAATGTATTTGTTAATGTTAAATGTTGTATTTTATATGTTATATGTTACATGTTACTGCACCAAAGAAACACATGGAAAAGCAAGTGATAGGGGGAGTTAATATCACACAGGTCTGTTCCGGTCTCCACTTTTCACTGAAATTTTACTATTTTCACTTTTGGTAAGATTTTTCAGATTCAATTCACTTTCATTTGATCAAGGATTGAATTGGAAGTACACATTGGGCTAAGTTACAATTCATTAGGTGAAAAATTATCGAATTTTTAACCTTTAAAGAAATTTAAAAAAAAATCACAAATTTAGCACAGAAGCAGCACTTCATTTTAACTTAAATTGTTGTTTATTTCACATTTAATTTTTTTTAAATTTTTTACTGAATCTCCATAGATTTTTTCGCTTGTTTCGGTTTCCACATTCAAAAATGTTCAGATTTTCAATATTGTTGTTTTTTGTGAGTTAAAACTTATCCTGACTTAATCGAACACAAAAGTTCATTTAGCTTGCAAAATCTTGCCAAAAGCAAAAAAGTTTCTACTTAATAAAGTTCTCTGCAGCAAAATCTTGAGGAAAGTGGAAATCGTAAAGTGGCCTGCATATTTATTTTTGAGCTCTTTTTTAATATTTTTGAAAAACAAAGAAAAAAGAGTATATTGGGCTTGTGAAATGTCCGTCTGTCTGTCTGTCCGCTTGTGTGTATGAACGCAGTTTTTTTCCCCAGTTTTAAAGCTAGAGCAGACAAAGTGTTAAGATCTTTTGTCATACGATGTAACGATGACAACAAAAGTCTTTCCATGATATGCAAGATATATTATATCTACACAAAAAAAAAAAGGTCTAGATCAATTTGATATAAAGTTATATGATCTTGACACAAACATTTTACATATCATATTAATACAAAAGAAGATCATGTTAAACGTTTAAAATATAATATTGACCTTAAAAATTATATTGTATCATGTTTTGAGATATCAGTTGAATATCAAAATTATAATTTTTTGATATTTTTCGTACTTTATATCATATAACTTTTCGTTTTCAGTTTTAATGTTTCAATGCACCAGTTCGTGATTTATTTGTTTGACTGTATTTTTGGATTTTGCATACTTTTAGGCAGCAGCATTAACAATATCGCATACGCTCTTTCTGTCTCTCTCTTTTTCTCTCTCTCTGTCGCTCTGGTATGCTATCTCTGTCTAGTGCGCTATCGCACTCAGCAGCGATTGCGACTGCAGCGCTGGCGTCCCAGATCCTTCAACAAGATTGACAACAAGAACAACAACATCAGTTACAGCGAGGATAATATTGAGTATCTGTACATCAATACATCATCCCGTTTGGAGGACATGCAGCCGGCGTTAAACACATCGATTGATGCCTTTGCCGACTACGATGTTAGCCAGCGCCAGGGACGTACCTTTGGCGCCATCTCCGACTGGATAGGCAGTCTGTTCAATGGCTGCACCTCACCCTGCACCCTGGAGGCCTTTCAGCAGAATCGCTGCTGCGAGACATATGTCTTGCCACCGATGCCGCCGCCGCCACAGGTGTGTTGCACAGGTCCAATGCCACCGCTGCCGCCACCGCGTCCTCCACTACCACCGATGCCACCACGTCCACCACTACCACCGCTGCCACCACGTTATCCGCTGCCCTATCCACTGCCTAGACCGGTGCTGCCCGGCATTAACTGCTGCACAGTGTGTACCTTTAACTACTATGGTCCGCCGCCCTGTGGCCGTTACAACAACAACAACATTAACATTAACAAGCGTGTGACCATCTATGTTCCACCTCCGTACTATGGCCGTTGACTTTCAGTCGGAACTGTAGCCATTAAGAGCCTTGTGTTAAGACCTATTACCCCGTAGATAATAACTCTTGTTCTTCTACCACTATCTCTCTATCACTCACACTCTACCTCTCTCTCTCGCTCTCTCTCTCTCTGTCTCTATCTCCTTTTGTTTGCTTACATAATCTCCAAAAGCGCTTTGTGTCAGTTCTTGGTTCTCGCCCTGTCAAAAATGCGGCAAATAAGACACAAAACGGGGCAGAGCTTCGTTTGAGTCCAACTACAAAATATGGCATACATATGGGCATATTTCTGGAGAACCGGGAACGGGGTATATGTCAGAGTGGTTAACAGCCTGTGCTTGCAACCAAATGAAGTTGTTATGCCCTAAATTCAACTCAAGCCTACCAAATTTATAGCCCAATTGGAGGTCTCTTTTTGAAATGTTGCATTGCCAACAAGCATATTCCCCAACAAAGAAATATTGCCAAATATATGCCAAAGATAATACCTACTTAACTCCAAAATGCATTCCACGATTTGGCTTTAATTTAAGAATTTGCACTTAAGGCTTGTGTAAAGGGAAGTAGTATTCGCATTGTCTTTTTTTTTTATCTACATGTCTTTATTTTTATACTCTGTTTTCCAAAATGGAAAAAAAGAGTATATTGGGTTTGTGAAATGTCCGTCTGTCCGTCTGTCTGTCCGTATGAACGCAGGTTTTTTCCACAATTTTGAAGCTAGAGCAACCAAACTTGGTATACATGTTGGTATATACCATAGGCAGACAAAGTGTCAAGATCTCCCCCCCACCCCCACCCCTTCCCCCACAAACCGCAAAAACCTATATCTTCCACAGTTTTACAGCTAGAGTAACCAAATTTGACATAAAGACTAGTGACCACACCCTTGACCGACCTGCCAAAAAAAAATATGCCACGCCCACTACCACCCCCGCAAATGAGCTAAACCTGTATCTCCTACACCCTTATAGCTAGAAACCCCAAATTTTGCAGTATGACTCCATTTGAACTCTTCGATAGATTGGAGAAAAAAATTTTTACGTACAGAAAACAGAGTATATCGCAGTCGGGTGAGCCCGACTGCAACGTTCTTACTTGTTAAGTTATACGTTTGTGAACGCTTAATGTTAAAATTCGAACTTATGGAAACGTGTGAATTCAAAATATATAAACTTATATCAATTTTCTCTTTGCGCAAGTGAATTACCCATTCATGTTTTCATTTGCATTTCTAACAATATTTTGGTAATTAAATTTCTCTGATGTCTCTTACCGAGGGTTGAAAAAATAAAAGTTTTTCATAAGTTCAACGATAAGAATAATATTCGGAACACTTATGGGAAAGTTACTTTAGCACAATCTAAAAATAAGTGGAAATCAGAACAGGTCTGATAATATGAATGTAGTTTTATGTCTTTTTAGATAAATGGAAAATCATATTTCGCACGATAAAGGCATCGGTATTTAATTCAAAACACAACCAAATAAAAGTGTTAGTTAATTACTATTAAGTTCTCATACTGCAATCAAAAATTAACATCTGTTTCGAATTCTACCTTTAAATAAATTCGACAGAAAAGTGTGTAGCATACTTTTCGGAGCCAGATAGAAATGAAAACCTTACTTTTGTTTGGTTGCTTATATAATTTTTAGAAAATTTTCAAAGTATGATTTTCTAATAAAGTAAATTTTCATTTCAACAGAAAATTGTGTAGCATACTTTTCGGAGCAGGAATTCAGAACTAAGCTGATTTTTCAAGTTAGTTCATATTATTTAAAGACTATCTGAAATGTTGTTTATGTGTAGTTCATTTAAAAGTAGAGTTCGAAACATGCCTGAACATATATATTGAAGCGGAGTTCTGCTGAAATTAGCTATTTTTGTCAACAAAAATACACATTAATCGATTGCTATAATCAATATAAATGAAAAGTTAGGGCAATCGCAGATCGTTACTTTGCTGTCTTCATTCTGTTTTTGTTGTTGTCCATTTTTGCGATATTCGCTTCATTGTTGTACTTTTTTTTGTGAAGTTGTATTGTGCCTTTCAAAAAGCGCCCTTTTGCCATTGTCTGTGTATGTGTGTGTGTGTGTGTGTGTGTGTGCGCATGTTTCACTTGGCTTTGTGCACGTAAGGACGCTAAAATTCATAAAAAGCCAAGTCGCAGCAAGAGTCCAGGCCTAGGCACTGGCACAGGCACAGGTCTCCATGACAGAGTCGCTGGCCTGGATGTCTGCCACACACGACAGGACAGCACATCACAGCACAGTGCTGAACAGGACAGGACGGGGCACAGTCACAGGACTGAACAGGACAGGACAGGACACGTCATGTCAGCGGTGGCACAACAAAGCTGATAACTGCAGGCAGTCAGATTGTGATAAGCGCTCCGTGAAACAAGTCTGCCGCAGAATGTAGGAACATCGAACGTAGTCTCCAGCCAGGAACCAGGACTCAGCACCCAGGACCCAGGACCCAGGAGCCAGAAGCGAAACGGAAGCAGAGCCCAACACATCGCGCGCCTTTGTCATTTCTCATAATGTTAATTTATATTCAGTTCAGTCTAAGCAAATAGCATACAAAAAAAAAACGCCACATGCCGTGCAGTGACAGCCGTGTAGTAAGGACACAAAATATATAAAATAGGAGTAGGAGTAGTAGTAGGAGTAGATGTAGATGTAGTCAGAGTTGTAGCCCTGGAGTCCTGCTTTTTAGTTGTAAAATTGCTGCTGACGACGACGCGCTGGCGTGGCAGCCACAAAGCGACGCTCGCTGAACACCTCCTGACCGGGTGCAGCGCCATCTGTGGCCGAGTAGAGCAGCAAGGGTATCTCCTCGACGCTAGTCTGCTGCAGCTGCGCTGAATTGCGGACACCAGAGCGTACCAGCTCGTTGGCGGAAAGACGACGTGTGGTGGCGCCACCAGTTGCGGGCAGTGTTGCACCCTCGAGCAGCTGACTGTCATCGTTATCATTCTGCTGCAGTGGGACATCCTCCAGTTGGGGCACAGCAATGCTATTGGCCAATAAGCTGGCATTATCCTCATCAGAATTATTATTATTATTATTATTATTGCCAGGTGCTATTGAGCTGGCTTGGAGCAGCGCTTCAATGTTCTCAACATTGGATAGTCCATTGATTTGTAGCTGATCGTGCAACTCGCTGGGTATGGCAATAGCTTGGACATCCTTGTGGCCAGAGATGCCATTGGGTGTGGGTATAAATTGTACATTCTCTGGTATCTGATCGGTTGGATACACGGGCACCAGCTCAGCCTCATTGTCATTGTTCGACTTCAGCAATATCAGCGAAATGGGCACAATCTTCTTGAACTTGAGCAGCACCAGCTTCTTGATGGCTATCGCACCTGGAAACACACGAGTCTGTGCCGCATGTGGCTTGGCGATCAGGCCACGCTGCTGATAACGATGATCTCGCTGCCGATGGCCAGGCACATGGCGTGCTGCAAGTTTATATTTTTAACTAAGCTCAAATTGGTCAACTACAAATAACTTACCATCGCTGAGAGCGGCCAGAGCCAGGCCAATGGCCAAAAAAGTAAGCAGTTTAATAGCCATTTTCTGAGATACTTTCTGCCTGGTTTCTGTGTGTGTCGCTGGGCGAGTGCGTCTATTCAATGGTTTAGCAGTTGCCTTTGCAAACACATTTTATACAGGCTAGTCAGATACATAAAAGAGTCTTTCACTCGGAAATCATAAAATCACAAAATCACAAAAACACAAAAGACATTAGCCACTAAAATAAGAACGCCAAGAAACTAAAGAAGAATGGCCAAAAGGCTAAAACACTGAAAGCCAAACTACCAAATTATTAAACTATGCAAATGGCAAATGCGTTCACCCATCTTTGTATTATATGTATATAAATATATATATAGAAATATATCATTGTCGCTTTTTACTGACTGATTATCCCAGTCAATTAAAGATTTAATATGCAATCCAGCGCCAAGTCGTTGACCGGCATAGTTATTGAAACTGGCTGCCCCTTGAAGGGATACCGATAAAGTGATTATTATCGATATTTTTCATGTTTATTTTATTTATTTATTTAATGTCTGCTTATAACAGTCGATACAAAAAATCAAATTTTAATTTATAAAAGTTGCAAATAAAATTAAAAATATTTTAAAAATTTATTTGACTTAAGAATAATATGAAAATTAATCAAAATATTTAAGGGTAAAAACAGTTAGATAGTTGTTTTTAAGGTACAACAAAAAATTGATCCAATATTTAGTGCAAGAATTGGGAAAACCCCAGAAAAGCCCTATCAGAAGTTAGTGAGAATAAGTTGGACAAATAACTTGTTCAGTGCATGTCAAACTGTGGTTTCTGCCTGCTGAGACTGGGGAAATAGATTCTTCAATAACTTTGTACTTTAAACTTTAAACATATATTTGTACCAAAAATCAAAGCTTTATCTTTAAAATTGTGGCTGTGGGAGTCTTTTTTCGATATGCGGTGGTGCGGGGGGCCGCATCCGAAATTTGAACTAAACTAAAAACATGCATGAACCCACATGCCAATTTTGGTGTATCTAGCTCTTATTGTCTCCGAGATCTGTGTTCATAAGGACGGACGGACAGACAGACGGACATGGCTAGTTCGACCCGGCTGTTGTTGCTGATCAATAATATATATATAGTTAATATACTCGTAAATGTTTCCTTCTGCCTGTTACATACATTTGCAGTACTTTATAACTCCCTTTTTCCCATTTTTAATGGGAACAGGGAGTAAAAATATGTATTGTTGTAATAATAATTAAGGCGAAAATGTATATGTATTAAAACATCGATGTCATTATTGATTATATCGATTATAATGATCATAACCCTCCATGTATGGTTTGGTACAGTGTTCGCTCGCAAATTAGAATGCATCGGTTCCACACTACTTCTAATTTGCAAAAATTTCATTTCCGAACGATGTTATTTTATAAAAAATGAATAGTTCTATTGAAATAACTCAAATCAATTGGAATTGTGAAAAATATGTATGTATGTCCCTTAACTAACATTTTCAAATACATCGATAAATTCGCTTCTGCGAATATCAATACTTTCCCAGCTCCAATCAACAACACAGACAGAGATAGCGCCACATCCAAGAAGCATTGCCAATTTGTGTTCGACAAACAAAATACCAAAAAAAAAAAGAAACAAATTTAATGCGAAAATTTGCATTTCAGGTCGTCGCCATCGAAATGTTACCAAGTCTGCTCGGATACGAGTCAGTCCATGTTTTTTAGGTCAAAAGTGAGATTTTCAATAAGTCGAGCCAAAATTTGCTAGCCAAAAAATTCTATCCACATACATAATGGACAGCAGCAGGCTAGCTTTACGCATTTATCATTGTCCGCAGTCTGGACGAGAGGTTAGTCTGACGACGACGACGACGACCCCAATACTGAACAAAAACGAACCGAATCTGAATTCCTCTTTTGGAGAACTGGGGCCAGGCCATATGCTTATGTCAAAGTTCATGGAGTTCCCCTTGATGAATCTTTTGTTGTTTATTCTTAGCACATGTGCCCATTTAAAACCATATCGCACAATACAAATGGCTTAGTATTGACACATGTATTATTCCAAGTTGAGTTTATAGCCCACACGCCCAGGGATTTGGAAAACATGAATGCTTTCTCTATGTTGTTGATGTTCTTTTATGTTATTGTTTTTATTAAATGCTCATCGTTTTGGCTTACAAATATATACATAATACAATACTATGATGGCTTACAATTGGCATAATCTATCAAAAACCTAAGAGCATCCTTATAGGCTTATTCACATTTGCAAGCACTACCAATTTTGCTACTAACTTAGATGTTCTCATACACACATTTTGACCATCATTGCGATTATAAGAAGCGAAACGAAAATAGAAAAACATATTCCAGCGTAAAATTCAGTTTGGCGATTACAAAAATTAAATATTGAAATAATTGTTATACCATTGCAGAGGGTAAATTTGTCACGAAATGTGTAACGCATTGACGGAGACGTCTCAGAAAAAAAAATCATGTCCGTCATGTCCGTTTGTCCATCTGTTTATATGCGAACTAGTCCCTCAGTTTTAAAGCTATGGTGATGAAAATTGGCACACATATATAGCTGCCATAAGCACGAGCAGTAGAAAAATAAGTTTTCTTAAGCATATCTTTTCTGCAAGGGTATATATCTTCGGCACGTCTTTCCTCAAACAGCAAAACTCATTTTGAAAGTTTAACACAAAAAATCTATTCAACTGTTTGCCACCGTCTTTAGAAAATCCACCCCAGGGTAGGCAAACTGGTGAAAAACTGTCATACTTCAAACTTATTTTCATAGCTCAACTCAAAATATCATATAGGCTAATCCTGCGTTGCGGACGTTACGTTCGTACGCAAATTTGCTTGTTAATATTGACGCAGCAAGCGTCCACATTAGTATATTTTAATGAAAAAATCAGTTCTTTGGGAGTACTTTTAAACCTTTTTTAAAATAAAAGATTAACTGTTTTTGAAAAAAAGTCATGAGTGTTTAAAGTTGCGTCGCGTGCGTTACAAAAAATGGAAGTGATTTTGAGGCTTATGTGCATTTGGACATTTTATAGCGAATTTAGCATAATAATCAAAAAAAATCCATACAAAAAATTAAGTAGAATATAGGACGATGTCAATCCAACTAAAAAAATAATGACAAGTAGCCCCGTTAAAAAAAAATTCATTGCAGACGTTACGTTGCGAACGTTACAAGATTTCCATTGACTTTTCGCTTAAATATTTATAGTTAAGCTAGTTTATATCTGATCTGTTTGTATTTCTATAAGTTAGTGCTTGTTGTTATTGAAGTTTTATAAACTAACTTTCATAAAGTATCATCTCATTTGACAACGTAAATATTAAAGAGAAAATGGTCTAAAAACGAACAAAGTACGGCCAAAAAGCCATTTTTGGAGATTCCAGTCGATTCGCTCATGATAATTATTGAACTGGATTGTAAATTGTTAGATTTTATCATTTTCTAACAATTAATATCCATTATATGCTTTAATCAATTCAGAAGAAATAGGTTTTAATAATGACTTTGAAATTTTCGGTGATGGTTTAACTTTTTCTGGAAGAGGTGATTTTGACCGTTTCGAATAATCTTTGACACAGTGCTAAAAATAATGGCCACGCTCAAATACTTGGCCGGCCAATGCCGGCTCATACTTACTATCATAAATATATGTAAGTATGTATGCTTATTAGGCAGACTGTCCACTGTTACTGTCAATGTCAATGTCCAGCCAAAGTGAAACATTCTACCCACCCATTGTTTGAAAACTTTATTTTTTCAAAACATATTTATATATGAATCAATAAATCAGCTTTGTAGAATCTTTTGTGACTGACACGGTCATAGATTATCCTATTTGAAGCGATTTATTTCATATTTTGACCACGTTTTAAGATTATTTTGGATAATTTATATTTGTCCGATCTTAATTGATCTTTCTTTCGCCAGAACTGCAGCTGTTCCAGCTTTCACTCCAAGTTTACAGCCACTTTAAGTAGCTGACACGCCCTTAAAACCCAGCTGCCTCTGCTAAATGATTTATTTGTGGCTATGTGCTAATCTATTAAATTTTGCATCTTTTCTTTTAGTTGCCGTCTGGTTACAGAGCCACATTAATTATTTATGTTCTTGAAGCTAATTTTGTGTGATTGGTATTGCTGGGAATCTTGAGGTTTAGCTACATTTTGAGTTAACTTTTGTTACCTGCGGCAACATTTCTGCAAAATACTTTTGGTCTATTAAGAGCGACATAAACCATATTTTTAATAACCAAATTATGCAAAAACAGAAAAGAACAGACCTTAAAACAATAGCTAAGCTAGACGCAATGTGTTCATTAGCAGCCCAGTTGGGTTGGACTGGACTGGGCTGGGTTTTGGGTTTGGGTTTGAGTTTGTGTTGGACCTGGAATTAAAAAAGTGCTAGCCCTATGCTAATGGAAATACATAAAAAAAAGCACATAAATTCTCATTAGAAACATATATATGTGTGTGTCTGTGTGTGTGTGTAAGCGTGTTTGTGTGTGTGTGTGTGGCTCGAGAAGAAAGTTGCTCCCTGATTTGTCGCAGCGAGGTCATGCAGCGGGGTCAAAGTGTTAGAAAGTTATTGGAAAGTTTTTGTTTTTATTTCTGTCCAAGATATCTGGCAAGAATTCTCGAAAACTGGAACAACGATCACCGGCTGACTTAGCTTGATCAACAACAAATTTCCATTTGAATTGGTTTTCTATAAACTAAATACCAAACTTGCTCCCAATGCGAGTTATTTTTCAATTAATCAGAAACTTTAGCTAGTTGGCATTATATTTCAATTAAACTTTAAGCTCAACTTTCAGATTTATGTCAAAGCTTTAAGCTAAGTCGTTTGAGCCTTATGAACCAGTTCCAATTAACTATTATAAAACATTTAAAAGGTAGTAAAAGTTGAAATCAAAGTCATTTTTTAATGCCTAATATGAAAAGAATTTTAAAGTTTCACCAATAAACTTCAAAATGAATGGCTGTTTCGATTCATTAAAAACAAATAAAAACCATATACAATATCTAAAAAAAAAAACAAATTAATTTAGTTAAATCACAAATGTAAATATTAACATGCAAATAACAGTTAACTGTGAAATTACACTTGCAGATATACAGATATATATGTTATTTAAATGGTTCCTATGACAGCTTTATGATATGGTAATCTGTTCTTAACTAAAATCTTCAAAATTCTGAACATTTGTAAGCAGAACAAATAGCTTGATTAGTTGAAATAAATTACATGTTTTGCGAATTTTTTAAAATTAAGACAATTTTTTAATAAGTATATCATTTCTGTAAAGCTTTCAGCATACTGGAAAAAAATATTCAAGAAGCAAATTAAACAAGTACAAAAACATATTCAAATATTTATTAAAGGTGTCTAGTTAAAATTAAGAAAATACTTATATACTCGGAGATTTCCCCTTAAGCCCATTACGTATATTTCTATTACTTAATTACTCTCTTTTGCCCATTTTTAATGGGTACACTGGAAAAAAAATCCAAGATTAAAATCAAGTACAAATAATACAAAATAACTTATTTAATGTAAAACATTTTTATATCAAATACATTTTTTAAAGATATATGAAGTCAGATAAAGTGAATATACATATGTATATACAATGTTAAATTAGATTTAACTGAATGAACTACTTTCAGCACGATTTTGAAAAGAACCAGTTTTCAAAAAGTTGCAGCTAGTTCTGGTTCCGGTTTCAAAAGTAGTTAACGAGCAAATCGAACTAGCTGAACTATACTGAACTAAATTGGTTCTCGGAAAAATATGAGAGCTACGATCAGAGACCACAAATAAGGAATATTTCATTATTTCAAAACAAAACAAGTAAGAGTAGTCTCTTTGCGGAGTCAAAATTGGCTGTGGCAATTGTATTTTTGCTCAAAGGGTTGTGGGAGATACAGACTTTGCTCATTTGTGGGGGTTTGGGTTGGGCGTTGTCAATTTTTTTTTAATCAGATCAATAAAAGAAGTGATTAGTAGCCCTAGTATCAAATTTGGTTACTCTAGCTGTTAAACTGTAGAAGATATAGGTTTTTGTGGTTTTAAGGGAAGGATTGTGTTGGGGTGGAGATCTTAACAATTTGTCTGCCTATGGTATATATCAACATGTATACCAAGTTTGGTTGCTCTAGCTTCAAAACTGTGGAAAAAAACTGCGTTCATACGGACAGACGGACGGACGGACGGACGGATATTTCACAAAACCCAATAAACTCTTTTTTCTTTTGTTTTTCAATAAATTTAAAAAAATAGTATAAATATCACAGTGAAGACAATTTAATAAAAAATAATTTCCAAATTTTTAATATATGGAATAATTTAGAAAACCCATTTCATGAATAAAAATTGTAAATAACACTTAAGTTTTCAGTTTTAAAATATAAATGACATGTAATAGTATAATTATAACTTATATTTACATATATTATATATATAATTCAAATTATAATGACAAATATTTTGTAATCTTTATTCTATAAATCAGATAGATATAGATTGAGTTTTATAATAAAAACAAGTAAGAACGTTGCAGTCGGATGCACCCGACTGCGATATACTCTTTTTTTCGCCTCTTTGCGGAGTCAGTGGGCGTGGCAATTGAATTTCTGCTCAAATCTTTAAAGTTTTGCCATCAATTAAAATTTGGTTGGGCCTGTTCTACAGGTTTGGGAGAAACAAACATTGCTTGATTGCAAGGGCGGGGGTGGGCGTGGCAAAAATATTTTTATCCAATCTATTAAATAGGGCAACAGAATTCAACCTGCAAAATTTGGTGATTCTAGCTAAAGGGGTGGGGGAGATACAGACTTTGCCTTTTTGTGGGGGCGGGGGTGGCCGTGGCCGAATTTTTTTTTGCCAGATCAATGAAGGATGTGATAAGTAGCCCTTGTGCCAAATTTGGTTACTCTAGCTATAAAACTGTGGAAGATATATGTTTTTGCGGTTTGTGGGGGAAGGGGTGGGGGTGGGGGGGAGATCTTGACACTTTGTCTGCCTATGGTATATACCAACATGTATACCAAGTTTGGTTGCTCTAGCTTCAAAACTGTGGAAAAAACCTGCGTTCATACGGACAGACGGACAGACGGACAGACGGACGGACAGACGGACATTTCACAAACCCAATATACTCTTTTTTCCTTTTTTTTCAAAAAAGTTAAAAAAAGAGTATAAAAAAAATGATTGTTAAATTGAAATTTTTATTAAATACAATTGTTATCCTTATGGTCCCTGGTTGCGATATAGTGAAACTATTATGTAAGCTTCGACTTAACCTAGTTTATTTATGATTTATTTTCCAAATGAAAAAAGGAATTCCTTAAATTTTAGATGGTATAGAATTACTTAATTTATTTTAAATATTAATTTGAATTTGATATAATGTAAATTATTGAAATTTTTTATTTCAATGAAAATGTATTGATTATAAATAATTTTTATAAAAAAAAAAAATGTTTTAACATTTTCATTTGCATACTAATTCAATTACTATTATTATTATTATTGTTATATTATAATTATTATTATTATTATTATTATTATTTTTAATTGTCATAAAAATTCTGTTAAATATGTATGTGCTCCCAAGTTTTTGAATGTAATATAATAGATTGTTCCAAAGTTGAACAGCAAAAATAAGAACTTTATGAACTGGTTCCAGCTCAAATTTGTAAGAGAACACCTGATGGCTACGCTGAGGTCACCCGCTTGGGTCAATGCGATCCATGACCCGTTGAATTGGCAGCTTGCGGTCAACACATGCCATCAGAATTATATTAATTTACTGCCCAAAGCGGGCTAAGAGCAAACTGGCTCGCTCGCTCACTCTCTGATGATCTTGTTCTAGCTGTCTGTGTCTCGAGCTCTCTCTTAGCTGCTGCGCTCTCTCTGACAAATTGTAGCTGGTACATAAAAAGCTCAGGTCAACGCGCACGCTCAAACAGTTGACCAAACGGAACGTCTGTCTGTGGACCAAAGCGAAGCGAACGGAGGCAAAAGCGATACCAACAACAACAACAACAACTAATAAAAATAACAACAACTAGAACTTGAGTGTGCTTGTGTGTGTGCGTGTGTGAGAGCGAGTGTGCGTGTGTGTGTGTTGTGTGTGTGTTGTGCCGTTAAGGTGCCTAGTCCAACAACATGTTCAAATTTGTGGTCTTGGGCCTAGCTCTGATCCTGGCCGCAGCCGCAATCCAGGCAGATCCAGAGAACCAGGTAAAGCCCAATGCCAATAAGGAGCTGCCCCAGCTGCCCGAATTGCCCACCGAGCAGTCAACGGAGTCACCCATTGCGGACATGGCGCTGATTGGTAAAAAAAATAACAAAACGGCTATAAAATAGTTGCCACAAAAACACAGACAAAACTAATGTCATGTTTTTTATTTTTTTTCATGTGTTTGCACTACGTTTTTTTTTACTGTGTACTACTGTGCTACTGTGTGTTTTGGTATTTGTGTAGAGGATGCGCCCATGTTGCCCATGCCACAAATGACGCCCAAGCTGCCCACGGAGTTGCCACCAATGGCAGAGGCTATGGCCACGCCCACCGAGCCGGCTGAGAAGTCCCCCCAGCCGCATACCGTTGCTGACTTTATCATACATCCATTGATTGCTTTCAAGCCGCGCCAGGCTGTCATCGATGAGCTGCAGGCGCAGGGCAAACAGGCCACAGGCGGCAATGGCAGCGGCAGCGGAGCCACTGCAACCAACTCGCCCAGCACCTGGTTATTTGGCATGAACTCTGGCCAGGGATTGGGCTCCTCGTTCTCGACGCTGGCGGGTTCTGTTTCCGGCTGGTTTAATGATCGCTTGACCGCCGCCGGGCAACAGCTGCCCAGCTTGCAAGGATTGGTCGATACACCAGTGCTATCAACCACAACAACCACCACTGTGCGTCCGGACATTGTGGTGCGCGTGCAGCAGCGTCCCAATAGAAGACGCGGCAATAACAATCTCAATGGCAATCTTAATGATAATCTCAATGATAATCTCAATGATAATCTGAATGGCGGCAATCTGAATGGCAATCGCAATGGCATTCGCAATGGCAATCGTGTCCAACGTCCCAATCGCTTCAACAATCGCTTGGACTCTTTGGAGTCGGATGAGTACGATGATGCGGATTATTTGAATGGTAATCGCTTCGATGAGGAATTCGATGATGAGGAACAGTTTGAGGAGGAGCCGCTGAACGGCGATGATGATCAGTCCTTGGAGCAGGCGGAGGATGATGAGGAGGAGCCGCTGGATCAGCAGCAGCAGCAGCAGAAGCAGCGACGTCGACCTGTGCAAGCACAAATGCTTCGTCGCAAGCAGCAGTCGCAGTCGCTGTCGCAGTCGCAGTCTACGTCGCAGCGTCGCCAACTGACACAGCAGCAGCAGACAAAGCGTGGCAAGCCACAGGCAGCGCAGCAGCAAACCGAAGATGATGAGGATGATGATGATGTTGAACTGGAGCTGGAGGATGATGATGATCAGGAGGACAGCGAGGAATCCTTTGCACCCGTTCATTATAAACAATCCTCACGAAAATCCCAAGCACAACCCAACTTTATACAGAACAGCCAACAGAATCTCATCAATCAGCTGCGCAGATTCACCTTTGGCCAGACACCCACCGAACTGGGCAACACGCTGCGCAGATCATCCGCCAATAAGAGCCCTACCAGAAATGGCGCACGTCGTCCGCAGCAAACCACGCTGCTGGTGAATCGCGATGGCCAAGCCGTCTATGTGGCGCCCGAGCTGCTCCAACTGGCTGCTGGCTATCCTTATGGCTATGTCACCGCACCCACCAAGAAGCAGCCACAGCGTCTGCCCGCCAATGTCTATGCACAGGCTCCGGTGACTGTGCCGCTGCGCCGCAAGGGACGCCCCACACAGTACATTACCATACCCTGGAGCCAGTTGGGTCTGTCGCCGCCGGATCGTCAATCGCAGCCGCTCTTTCTGAATATACCTGAGAGCGCCATTAGCTCGCTGCCCATTGCCAATATCCAACAACAACAACAACAGCAGCAGCAGCAGCAGCAGAAGAAGAAGAAACGTCCCACGACAGCAACAGTGCCACTGCTGGCTGAGGCATCGCTTATGGACATCTTTAAGCCACCACAGATTCCACCATCCCGCAATGGCGTCAAGCCAAAGCCCAATGCCAAGCCCGTTTTAATTGCTGCCAAACCAGTTCAAAGCGGATCCAATGTTGCCTCCGGTCTGCTGCCCACACGCATTCGTCCTGGCACCATTGTGGAGCAGGCACCCGCCATGGAGGCCAATCCTGAGCAGCAGCAACCCATGCCAGCAGCTATGCCAGCACAAAATGAACCTCAGCTATTGGAGCTGGCTCAGTCAGCGCCCGCAGCAGCTGAGCAGCTGCCTCTGGTTGAGGCACAGCCACAGCCCGAGCAGGAGTTCATCATTGTGGGCGATGATAGCGAACCAGGACTATCGCGCCATGTGCAGCCTGCCTATGGCGATGCGCGTTACGTCAACTATGGTGACTTCCATCCCTACTTCGATTTGCTGCATCAGAATCGTCGATTCGCTCTGCGCAAAGTTGGACGTGCCCTGGATTCAAGCGATTCAGCTGCCGATTCGTCCATTGTCAAAGTCTAGTTTATAAGACGAGAGCACAAACTGAGCAATTAATGAACAAATGCAATGAAATGAAAATGAAATACCATAAATAATTAACCCAAAAATGATTTTTAATCAAGTGTGTACAAAAAAAAAATAAATTTTTTTCCATTTTTTTTTTTTGTTGTTGTTGTGTGTGAAAAAAAGCCAAAGCCAAAGCCGAAAACCAATTGACCAAAATGCTAATCGCTGTTAACCCAACTCGTGAACTCAACCCAAACAAAAAAACTCAAAAAGCACAACAAAAGAAAATCCCAACTGGACAACTGTATATTATTATTTTTTTTTTTTTTTTGTTTTTTTTTTTTAATTTGTATTCTTGATTTTTTTTTTAAATATTTTTGTTAATTAATGCCGTTTATTGACCCGGCCAGCAAATCTTGCATATTGAATGAGGCTCGAATCGAAGCTCTTGCGCTTTGACCGATTTTGTAATTTTCTTTTGACCAAAAGAAAGTCAGGTCATGTTTATTTATGAACATATGGCAAGATAGAATTTTTAATTTTCATTTTTTTTTAAATATATTTGCATAACTGAACGATATGATTAGAGCGCCTTAACGGAAAACAGCTTAAAACATTTACATAGTTTCAAAAATTTGAATATTAGTTGGGTTTTCGTTTTGGTTGTAGACACTAGAAGAAAGTTCCTTTTTGAATTGATTATATTGTTAGTACAGTTCCTTTGCATAAACTTGAACTGAATCAAAAAATTACAGTTTTCTAAAGCTTTAAAGCTCATAAAGTTTCATATCAATTAACATTATTTGGACAGATTTTCATAGGCCTACAAATATTTGTGCAGCATTGTTTCAAAGTCTCCCAAAATAGTTTATTTTACCATCGGATTGAGGGTTGCATTGAGAAATTATCGATCGTTCTTGTAGTGAAATAACAGGCAGCTTTTAAATATGGATCAATGCAATCGAAATTGATAAAGTTTGATGTGTTTTTATGTTAAAACTATGACTCCAGATTCTAGATTATAATATTTATAGCTGGGAAAAGCTTACGCCTTAGATCTTACAACTTTTAACAATTACTCATTTCCTATATCAAAGACCTTGAGTAAATGCTTGTTAATTTGCCATTAATCACAATAATTATTGCACAGTTCTAGGGGCTTAAGATATTAGGGAATAATAGCTATTCACTTAGAGAAATGACTCGGTTTGAACATCGGCTTTGGTTACACACAACAAATAAAACAACAATCATTTGTAGATTTAGCACCTGAAAACAACAAGAACGAGAAGAAGAACAACTACCGAGCGAAGCATTCAATCACACGCAACTGCTAACCGCATGAGAATGTAAAATGTGGCACAAGAGAAGCTGCCCCCAACTGGCCAAGACGCTGGTATTGAATATGCCTTGAGGCTATTTGAGGTACTGGCTTCGAATTTGCATAATCATGCTAAGTGCGCCAAATTGTTAGAGCAATCAATGGGACATTATTAGGCCAACATGCGAGCACTTGGTGTCCCTACCAAACAGCTCAAAAGTTAGCCCAGAGGAGAAGCATGAGAGGAGCAGAGCAGTTGACAACATCATTCGTCACGGACAGTTTGAGGGTGCAAGAGTGGGAAGAAGTACTTGATATGGATGAATGACAGCCAAGTTGCTTGATGATAGCTTTTGCCAGCCTCTCAAAGATGATGACAACTGTGCCTCCGGGTTACAGCGTTCTTCAGTTTCAGTTTGAGCTTCAGTTTGAGATTCAGCTTCAGCATCAGCTTCAGCATCAGCTTCAGATTCAACGACAATTAATTATTCCATGCGGTTTGTATGCGGGGTGAATGATCATTTAAGTGGTGTCAAGTGTGTTTGCAGGCACAAATCTGCAAAGTTATTTGTAAATTTTAAATCAGAAATCAAATATCTAAGAAATCTAAAATCCAAATGGCCCATACTTAACAGTAAATAATATATCTAAAAATTCATAGATTAAATTCATTTCTTAAACTTTGCATCTACTTAAAGTTCAACTTTTGGCCCTAGTCTTTGGCTTTTGTTAGCTTGTTAGTTGTTAGCCGCAACCTGCCAAGCCAAATTAGCTTTTGCCCGAACATCATAGCTAATTTCCATTATATTTCTAAAAAAGAAAGACAGCAAGAAAGAGGCAAGAACAAAAAAACTAAAAAAATTAAAAACTTGGCCCATTGTTGGAGCCCATTTCATTATTATTTTGTTTGGTGCGTTGAACTTTCAACTTGCTTCGAAAGCCAAGTTCAAGTCTTATTCCGATTTCTCTACAGCTTGAATCAATTCATTGGACATGCCCATAGTTGGACTTGGCCTGAGCTCTTGTCTTTCAATGTCCATTTCTATCCATCTATTCTTATTAGACATTCACGGCATGTGTCTTTTTCAAATTTTTGATTTTTTATTTTTTTTTCTTGTAACTTTGACTTCCCTTTTGACATTTGACATCGTTGAACTTTTGCTTTGTTTGTCCCCAATTGAGCCCCACATGCGCCACATTTTTATGCTAATTTCTTTTTAGAAATTTTTTGCAGTTTTCTTAAGTTTTTTTTTTTTTTTATTTTTCTTTTGGGGTCGTATTGTTGTCATGCCAACTTTTTGGTTACTTTCAGTGGCAGCTAAAATTATATGTGGCCCCCTTTTTGAAGGCATTGCAGAAATCGTGCTTTGTTAAATGATTAAACATAATAAATATGCACATACTTAAAATACATAATACATAAATTCTTTTATTTTCGTTTTGCTTGCTAAATTTGAATTTCAGAATATCAGGAACATTTTTGCATTTAATTGTCAGCTCCTGATTGAATTCTGACAGCTGTTGTTTTTAACGCAACCTCAACGAAATAATTATGTGATATTTGTATGTAAATAAGCAGCTATATTATATAGGCAATTGAATTATTAAATTCAGACAAATATGGCTACATTAATTCAGTACATAAATATTGAAATAAAATTAAAATACTCAATGCACAAATGTTGTTTAATTTCTGGTAGTTGACTAATTTTATGAACAAATTTTACAATTTTGATATTGCCCACACATATTGCTGTGTCAAAATTGAAAAAATTTACATGCGGAATCATTGCAGATGTCGCTTTATTTATTTAGTTTCTGAAAATAAATTATTATACCCTTGCAGAGTGTATTATAATTTTGTTACGAAATGTGTAACGCATTAAAGGAGAGGTCTTGGAAAAAAAATTGTACATTCGTGATCAGCATCCGTCCGTCTGTCTCTGTGTTTATATGCGTTTTTCAAGACTTTGTTTTCGAGCTATCTTGATGAAACTTGGCATAGATGCTTCGTCTTATTGCAAGAAGTACCTATAGTTGAATTAGCCAGATCGGACAACTATAACATATAGCTGCCATAGGAACGATCGTTTGAAAAATAAGTTTTTGTATGAAAAACTCGACCAAACTCACAAGATCTAAATTAAAGCACGTTCTACACATGTTGACCAATTTTATCAAAATCGGATCACAATATCTTATAGCTGCCATAGGAACAATCAGTTAAAAAATACGTTTTTCTTATGCAAATCTTTTCTACAAGGGTATATATCTTCGGCACGCCGAAGATAACATTTCTTTCTTGTTTTTATTTTGCTTTGTCATAAAACCAATTGAAAATGAAAATACAACTTTTTAATCATAAAGCTGTAACTATAGTTTATATATTGTATAATATTATTACAGCTGCACTAAAAAGTGTATTTTTGAATTGAAAAGTTTTTATGTGTCTTCAAGAAGTTTCTGTTTTTAGAAAATGTTCAGTCACATACGTTTTGCTTTAAATCAGTGATTCGAAAATTGTTTCCCAAAAAGTTGACTTCATATAGAAGCACGTTACTTGTATATATTTTATAAAAGTTCTCTACATTGTACTTCAAGCCATGGACTACAGTGTAGGGTATCTAAAAGACGTGGCTGGGGAGGACGAAGTGGATGTCAATGCAACGGGCAATTCCATAGAAAGGTTCACCTGGCCATCACTAACACAAAATCTCTACTATCTAATTTGCTTTATTGTCTCTAATATAATGTTAATTGCCATCACAGTGGCCATATCACAACAGTGTTTGGTCCTCAAGCTGGAAAGGACCGCAGAGCACGCATTCTACTGCACCGTGTCCCAAGTGTTATGCATGGGCGAGGCTTTGTTGATACACCAACTAAGCTTTCACACACTCTTAGGCCTGATAGCCTTTGCCCTGGGTACAATGGGTGTTGCTGTTCAGATTTGGCGCAAAAAGAAGCTAATCAAAAGCAGATCCACCCGACACTTTGGCAGCAAACACGGCATCTTTGGACTGATTGGCTGCCTTCTGCTTCTCGCATGCCTTGGAACTGGAATGTCGCTGCTTTTATATCATTTTCACAAAAATTTGTCCTTAAAATTGTTACTCGGACATCGGATATGCGGCCTGACCGGCTTTCTGGCCTTCATGTGCTCCCAAATATTCAGCTATGACACAGGCTTTGTCCATCGCAACTGGGAGCAGCGTCACATAGCACTCTTCAAGTATGGCACTTTGGTAGCAACTATTGCCGCATCCAGCTATGAGTTCAGCTACCTCATTTTCGATATTGTCAATTGGATACCCAAGGGTGTGTTCGATGCAATTAAAGTATACGAACATATTTAGCGAGAGCTATGCAGAGGTGTATTCAAATTTATAAAAAGAAAACATACACATATAGAATATTAGAGATATTTTGATCAAGAGATTTCTGTTTTCAAATTAAAGTGAGCAATATTAAAATTGTATTTTATATTGAAAACGTTTTCATATTTACAGGTGGAATATTATGCTGTATTAAGTATGTTTATACTTGTATAAGCATAGATGCATATAGGCAATAAGTTGATATATAGATATTGAAACTAAACTTACTTTAATATAATTTTTTATTATAACTCTGTAAGTTGTTATTATAAATGGGGACAGTGTTCTGCGACCTAATAGATCTATTGTACCCCCTTCTGGGATTAAAGCTTCGCCATCAAACCAACTTCCTGAACGAAGTCAAGAATACGTGTTGGGTTGAGGCTTCTGATCTCATGTGTTCTTAGGTTATGTTTCCCTTGAGTTCTACTTCTTCTTCTGGCAAGTGCTGGACAGTCTGCCAGAATGTGGGTTGAGGTTTCCTCCTCGATGTCGCAAAATCGACATGTTCCGCTACTGACTATGCCCAGTTTGCTTAGGTGGCTTTTCAGTCTACAGTGCCCTGTCAGGAGTCCTGTAAGAATTTTTATTGCGTTTCTTCCCAATGGTATTAACGTCTTAAATCGGCAACTCATCGGCTGCCTCGTTCCCGGCTCTGTCCTAATGCCCTGGTACCCATCGAAGGGCAAGTTTATTATTACTTTCTAATTGGTCTTATTTATTTCGGACCTCCCGAACCAGCTTAGAGTTTATCCTTGTGTTACTTAAGGCGCTCAATGCGGCTTGACTATCCGACAGGATGGCTATATCCCTATGCCGATATTTCCCGTCTAAATTTATATCAACACACCTTCCAATGGTACATACTTCAGCTTGGAATATGGTGGTATATTTTCCAAGGGCTTCATGGTATTTTACTCGAAGACCCACTACTTCAAGACATGTGCCTTGGTGAGTTAGGGATCCATCGGTGTACCATGTTATGGTGTGATGCTTCATAGGATGAACTTCTTCCAAAGACGTCCAATCCTTTTTGCTGCTTAGGTGGACTGAAAAAGTTCGCTCGAAGATATACTCAGCGATCATTTCGTTCCTAGGTTGCGAGATTAGCGGAAGTTCCTTCGCTAACTCCTCAGCGTCCCTTTTGCTGAGAATCTCATCTGCTCCGAGACCCCCAGATGATATTCTCAGTAGAGTTGCCGTTTGCTGTAGTTTAATAGTACAATGGAGTGGAATAAGCTCCATTTGTACTTCTAAGGTTGCTGGAAAGGTGAGCATTGCACCCGTCACACAAACGCACGCCATTCTCTGCAATTTTTGCAGTTGTTATTGCACAGTGATGAGCTGTGCTGTAAGTTATAATTTTATAATTATTAAAAAAAAATAGCAAAATAAAAAGTTTTGTATTAAAAAATGGGTAACGGGCTATCGAAATATTAAAAGTTCGGATGAAAAATGTTGTATCAAAAATGGGTAAAAGCAGTCGACACTTCCGAAGTCACAACTTTGTAGACAGCTTTGAGTTTTAATTATTTTTTTTTGGTTTTAATGAATCAATTTTAATCAATTTTGAATTAAAGCAACCACAGTTAATTTGTTAATTGAATTTATTACTGTGCACGCACGGCTAGTTCGTCTCGGCTGTTGATTCTGGTCAAGAATATATATAGTTTATACAGTCGGAAATGCCTCCTTCTGCCTGTTACACACATTTGCAGTACTTTAATACTCCCTTTTTGCCATTTTTGATGGGAACTGGGAGTAAAAAGTAAAATATCATGCATCAAATGTGGGTGTAACTAATTTTAGACAAACTAATAAGTTACTCATGGTCGGGAGAATTCGACCACCAAACTTCGTTGCTGTAGCTTCTATAGTCTCTGAGTTCGGTTCAGATATCACTGTGGACAGCAGTCCACGCTAGTGACGAAGCATCACGTAGGGTGCAAAAGGCGACTAGCAAGAATGAATGATTTGCTATGAGTGTCCGATCAGATTGAGCTTTATACCAATTGAAAAGTATGACATTAGCTAAGAAAGGTGCATAATAAAACATTTGGTAACTCACCTGGCTCATGAGATATCTGTCTAGAATTTTGTGAATCATAACCCAACAAATGAGTGTTGCATAAAATTTCTGATTAGCCGCTAGTTTAGCGGGAAAACGCTAAAAACTCAAAAAATTTACACATCTAAGACACAAAAGACTACGAAAATTAATTAAATTTTCTTCTTACTCCTCTGTATTAAGGACTTTACTTTATAAGCAAAACTAAACAAATATAACCAATAAGATAAATACCTCTTGTTGAAGTAAGTAGTGTCTTGAATCTGAACCCATACAATTCTTTTTAGCACCCACTCCTACAAACTATCTTCAATGATTTGGCATTTGTGTCCTGTCCACATGATGCCGTGGCTATAATCGGCTTGACTTGTGAATATTCCTAAGGTTGGAATTTAATCCATACAATTCAAGTTCCAATCCTCAAATATTTCCAAATAAAGTCACCAGTGCGTGCGTTCAATGGGACCCATTATCTTCGCCAATCTAAAAATTTCAAAGAATATCAGCATGATTCTTCAAGTTTGATGTGTTTTTTTGATAATAACAATAGCTTCATCAGATGTGCTGCAGCAGACTCAATCCATAAATATGGCATCAGCTGTTTTTTCCTATGTGCCTCATTGTTCATACTTATAAATCATATTTACTGTAAAACATACAAAACTATTATCCTACGTAAATAAATACGTATGCGGCACCGAATGTGCAGAAACACACAGCAAAATGTTAAAAATTCATCAAGGCAAAGAAGGTATCCGCTACACCTCCTCCCAACAAGCACGCACGTCATGAGATAACGGCATCATCGTCTAAATGTGGACTCAGTATTCCATTATTAAAATTTCTTTAGAATTCCTATTTGAAGACACAAGTATTTTTTTCAACATAAAATAAGATTTAAATTATAAATAAGAAATAAAAAGTAAGATGTGGCCCCACAAGGTTTCAGTCGGGTAGTAGCCTAGTGCTTTCTTAAATTAGTTGAGAATTATAAGCGACAGAATTACCACGTACTTTCCACCCAGGGGGTTGAATTTTCATATAGATATTTGAAAATGATTTTGAAGCAAATCGCAGAAAAACTCAACTTTCGTCCTATTTACCACCCACTTTCCACCCAGGAGGTTGAATTTTCGAGAAAATTGGTATGCAGCTTTAAATGAATTTTTATATAGATCTTTGAAAATGAGTTTGAAGCAAATCGCATAAGAACTCAACTTTCCCCTTATATACCACCCACTTTCCACCCAGGGAAGTGAATTTTCCGGAAAATTGGTATGCAGTTTTAAATGAATTTTTACATAGATCTTTGAAAATGAGTTTGAAGCGAATCGCATAAAAACTCAACTTTCGGCCATACAACCTTGACCACCCATTTTCCACCCAAGGGGGTGAATTTTTCCGGAAAATTGGTATGCAGTCATAAATTATTTTTTATATAGATCATTGAAATTAAGTTTGAGGCTGATCGGATGATAAGCAAAATAGTTGCATGCAACGGTTTTCTGCAAATTTTCCACAATTCCCCGACCGAATTTTCCAAGATCCGGAATTAGTGCTCACTTTCGGCATGTGCCTAAGCTACTGTGAAAATGTCAGCCATCTAGCTCTTATAGCTGCCATAGGAACGATCGGTTGCAAAGTAAGTTTCTGTATGAAAAACTTTTGTGTTTTTCAAAATATCTCGACCAAACTCACAAGATCTAAATTAAAGCACGTTCTACACATGTTGACCAAATTTTATCAAAATCGGATCACAATATCTTATAGCTGCCATAGGAACAATCAGTTAAAAAATACGTTTTTCTTATGCAAATCTTTTCTACAAGGGTATATATCTTCGGCACGCCGAAGATAACATTTCTTTCTTGTTTTTATTTTGCTTTGTCATAAAACCAATTGAAAATGAAAATACAACTTTTTAATCATAAAGCTGTAACTATAGTTTATATATTGTATAATATTATTACAGCTGCACTAAAAAGTGTATTTTTGAATTGAAAAGTTTTTATGTGTCTTCAAGAAGTTTCTGTTTTTAGAAAATGTTCAGTCACATACGTTTTGCTTTAAATCAGTGATTCGAAAATTGTTTCCCAAAAAGTTGACTTCATATAGAAGCACGTTACTTGTATATATTTTATAAAAGTTCTCTACATTGTACTTCAAGCCATGGACTACAGTGTAGGGTATCTAAAAGACGTGGCTGGGGAGGACGAAGTGGATGTCAATGCAACGGGCAATTCCATAGAAAGGTTCACCTGGCCATCACTAACACAAAATCTCTACTATCTAATTTGCTTTATTGTCTCTAATATAATGTTAATTGCCATCACAGTGGCCATATCACAACAGTGTTTGGTCCTCAAGCTGGAAAGGACCGCAGAGCACGCATTCTACTGCACCGTGTCCCAAGTGTTATGCATGGGCGAGGCTTTGTTGATACACCAACTAAGCTTTCACACACTCTTAGGCCTGATAGCCTTTGCCCTGGGTACAATGGGTGTTGCTGTTCAGATTTGGCGCAAAAAGAAGCTAATCAAAAGCAGATCCACCCGACACTTTGGCAGCAAACACGGCATCTTTGGACTGATTGGCTGCCTTCTGCTTCTCGCATGCCTTGGAACTGGAATGTCGCTGCTTTTATATCATTTTCACAAAAATTTGTCCTTAAAATTGTTACTCGGACATCGGATATGCGGCCTGACCGGCTTTCTGGCCTTCATGTGCTCCCAAATATTCAGCTATGACACAGGCTTTGTCCATCGCAACTGGGAGCAGCGTCACATAGCACTCTTCAAGTATGGCACTTTGGTAGCAACTATTGCCGCATCCAGCTATGAGTTCAGCTACCTCATTTTCGATATTGTCAATTGGATACCCAAGGGTGTGTTCGATGCAATTAAAGTATACGAACATATTTAGCGAGAGCTATGCAGAGGTGTATTCAAATTTATAAAAAGAAAACATACACATATAGAATATTAGAGATATTTTGATCAAGAGATTTCTGTTTTCAAATTAAAGTGAGCAATATTAAAATTGTATTTTATATTGAAAACGTTTTCATATTTACAGGTGGAATATTATGCTGTATTAAGTATGTTTATACTTGTATAAGCATAGATGCATATAGGCAATAAGTTGATATATAGATATTGAAACTAAACTTACTTTAATATAATTTTTTATTATAACTCTGTAAGTTGTTATTATAAATGGGGACAGTGTTCTGCGACCTAATAGATCTATTGTACCCCCTTCTGGGATTAAAGCTTCGCCATCAAACCAACTTCCTGAACGAAGTTAAGAATACGTGTTGGGTTGAGGCTTCTGATCTCATGTGTTCTTAGGTTATGTTTCCCTTGAGTTCTACTTCTTCTTCTGGCAAGTGCTGGACAGTCTGCCAGAATGTGGGTTGAGGTTTCCTCCTCGATGTCGCAAAATCGACATGTTCCGCTACTGACTATGCCCAGTTTGCTTAGGTGGCTTTTCAGTCTACAGTGCCCTGTCAGGAGTCCTGTAAGAATTTTTATTGCGTTTCTTCCCAATGGTATTAACGTCTTAAATCGGCAACTCATCGGCTGCCTCGTTCCCGGCTCTGTCCTAATGCCCTGGTACCCATCGAAGGGCAAGTTTATTATTACTTTCTAATTGGTCTTATTTATTTCGGACCTCCCGAACCAGCTTAGAGTTTATCCTTGTGTTACTTAAGGCGCTCAATGCGGCTTGACTATCCGACAGGATGGCTATATCCCTATGCCGATATTTCCCGTCTAAATTTATATCAACACACCTTCCAATGGTACATACTTCAGCTTGGAATATGGTGGTATATTTTCCAAGGGCTTCATGGTATTTTACTCGAAGACCCACTACTTCAAGACATGTGCCTTGGTGAGTTAGGGATCCATCGGTGTACCATGTTATGGTGTGATGCTTCATAGAATGAACTTCTTCCAAAGACGTCCAATCCTTTTTGCTGCTTAGGTGGACTGAAAAAGTTCGCTCGAAGATATACTCAGCGATCATTTCGTTCCTAGGTTGCGAGATTAGCGGAAGTTCCTTCGCTAACTCCTCAGCGTCCCTTTTGCTGAGAATCTCATCTGCTCCGAGACCCCCAGATGATATTCTCAGTAGAGTTGCCGTTTGCTGTAGTTTAATAGTACAATGGAGTGGAGTAAGCTCCATTTGTACTTCTAAGGTTGCTGGAAAGGTGAGCATTGCACCCGTCACACAAACGCACGCCATTCTCTGCAATTTTTGCAGTTGTTATTGCACAGTGATGAGCTGTGCTGTAAGTTATAATTTTATAATTATTAAAAAAAAATAGCAAAATAAAAAGTTTTGTATTAAAAAATGGGTAACGGGCTATCGAAATATTAAAAGTTCGGATGAAAAATGTTGTATCAAAAATGGGTAAAAGCAGTCGACACTTCCGAAGTCACAACTTTGTAGACAGCTTTGAGTTTTAATTATTTTTTTTTGGTTTTAATGAATCAATTTTAATCAATTTTGAATTAAAGCAACCACAGTTAATATTTGTTAATTGAATTTATTACTGTGCACGCACGGCTAGTTCGTCTCGGCTGTTGATTCTGGTCAAGAATATATATAGTTTATACAGTCGGAAATGCCTCCTTCTGCCTGTTACACACATTTGCAGTACTTTAATACTCCCTTTTTGCCATTTTTGATGGGAACTGGGAGTAAAAAGTAAAATATCATGCATCAAATGTGGGTGTAACTAATTTTAGACAAACTAATAAGTTACTCATGGTCGGGAGAATTCGACCACCAAACTTCGTTGCTGTAGCTTCTATAGTCTCTGAGTTCGGTTCAGATATCACTGTGGACAGCAGTCCACGCTAGTGACGAAGCATCATCAACTCACCTGGTGCATGAAATATCTGTCTACAATTTTGTGAACTTTTTGCCTATTATAACCCAAGAAATGTTTGTGTCAGACATTAACCTTACGTAGAGGTCTTTTTATATGATATTGTATAGCTTTAATAGTTAATTTTAAGTTATCTTTAATTTATTTTTAAATTTACATACGTATTCAGTTGGCGTTGTAGAGTTGCAATGTGGCAAAGTTGCTATACCGAAATCGTTTTGGACTGGCAAAGTTGTCACGTTGCACGAATCGGTTGTTCAATATTTTTCACATGTTTTGTTTACTTTGTTTACTGCTGCAAGCAAAATTTTATTTTTAAGAAAAAGTTAAACTTATAAAATATAAAATAATTGTTACAGTTTATAGCTTATTTACCTACTAGTTATACTCTATTCACAGATAAGAAAGAAGAGTAACTGGTTGTTGTCCGGAGTTTCAGTTGTTATCAAATTGTAATGTAAAGCTTAAACCGAACCGATGATGTTGAAAATGAACCATTGTTAAAAACGGTTCTCCTCTAATTAATATTGAATTTTTTTTTAACATTTGGTCCTAAATATTGTGTGCAGGAATATACATAAGTTGTTCGCAAAATGACTTTATTTTTATGTTACCAACATTTTTTAACATTTTTAATTTTAATCGAATACATCCAAAGAAAATCGATTTGTTTTTCAAAATATGTGTAAATTAAAGACCCAAACATTGCCTTTAAGTTCGAAGCTAGCTTCACCTTCTAGCAATCTTCAATTGATTTTGAACAGCTCATAAATTTCAGAAAACTTCAAATAAAAGCCTCGATTTAGTTTATATTTAATAATATATTTTATTTTTACACAGCATAATCAAAGTGATGTCATGCTTAAAAAAACAACGGAAAACAGATAAGAGCGAAGATTTTATAATTAAATTGACCTGGATATTCATTTATAAATATTTAATTTGCTTATAAGCAATCTTGCAGAACAAAAGAACTAAACAAATTTTGATCAATATTCAGAAATAATATCATATAAGAAACTAGAATTTCTTAGATTAATAGGTATGTTAGATTATATATTAGTAGGTATGTAAATACTTAGAGCTGCAAATAAATAAATGATGTACATTTGATGTACCTACTAATTAAAGTTTATTCTTTAACAAATTGTATAAAGTCATTTCATTTTCATCTCTAGACTTGTTTAACAATGTGTTGTTATAATAACTACTTCACATGGCATACTTTCCTTACTCAGCTTCATCTAACCTTAGATGATTATATGGGCAGTGTCTTCATATCAATCAACTTACGCTGAGCATGTCCAAAACAAGTACATAATATCAATCTTGAAACTTTTAAAGTTTCTTTCTTTATACTCTGTGTACTCTCAGATTGCTCAAAGGGGCATCTTAAAGTTGTGCAAATTTATGTAACAACTAGTTATACATTCTTTTGTTTTTCTCTGCTAGTATAGCAAAAAACCGTAAAAGTTATTATTACAAAATTAAGTATGTAGATTCTTGTAGACTATCAACTAGTTTATTTTGTTTATTTGAAATTTTGATTTTTTCATAAATATATGCTTCTTTCAAATGTACATATAACAGTTTTAGTGTATTTTAGACATTGGCTTAGGTTAGAGCTTGGCTTAACCGATAACACTATCGATATATCGGGGCTTTTTTTTTTAAACAACATCGTGATTTTTTCTTTTGCTTTTCAGGTTTATATACTATTTTCATAGTTAATTTATTTTGGGAAATTTAAAATAATATATTAAATTAAAATGTAATTAAAAAAAAAAAAGACGGCACATTTATAAGCAATCGATAGCTGAGAAAAAAAAATCGATTGTTCTTCTGTTTTTCATCTTTATATACGTTTTAAATTGATTATATATTTATGGAATTTTTCAAAAAATATGTAGCTAACATATGATAATAAACAAAAGACAGCACAATAATTATATCAATATGTGTGTACACTGTACAGGGTATCACATAGTCAAGCACTTCCTAATCGAGCATGCTCATTTGTTTTTTAGGCATAGTTTCAACTGTGACTCGGTCAGACTTTCAGTCACGACGAGCGGCGTGCGAAACACTTTGAAAGTGGCAAACGACACATCGTCGCCTCAGAGGTTGGCTTAAAGGCCCGGCTTTGGTTTGGGCCACACTTGAGTATATGACCGCGCGGTTAGGCTGTGGCCCAAACAGTTGCCATGCATCGCTGGCTGACTCGGCACTTGGCTTAGTGCTTAGTGAAAATTGGTAGCTGGGAATTGTTAGCTGGAAGCTGGAAGCTGGAAACTGTGGTCAATGTGTGCTGGAGTTCATGGATCTTTGATTGTTTTGTCATTAGCGTGACGAGGTTGCCTTTGGGTTCGACAGTCATGAATCTTGAATCTTGAGTCTTGGGTCTATTTTGTTTTTTTTTTTGCAGATTCTTTTCATGTTGGTCATTTGAGTTATTTTGGCTATTTTTGGTTCTTTGTGCTTTTGTTCCTTTTGCGGTCAGTGAACTTTGTTTTGACCACATTTTTTTTTTTTTGGATATTTATGTTTTTGTCGGCACTTGAATTTATGCCGACTTCGATTCGAATACGAAATTGATGCCGTTGCTCTGCCTGCTCTACTCCATGGGCGTAATTATGTCAATCTCTAGAGCTATCTCTTGTCTCTATCTCTATTTCAGTTTCTCAGTTTCTGTCTCTTTTCACGATGGCACATAACTACTAAGTATGTGAGCAGATCTCCAGAATGATTCTTTCAGTCAGTTGCCAAAGTTTTGCAGTCTCGTTTTGTTTTCTTTATTTGATTTGATTTGATTTGTTTGTTTGGTTGGCCGCTTGTCTGTTTGTCTGTTTGTCTCCAGTCTCTCTGCTCGAGTCGACGTTCCAAGAACTTTTTGCATAAAAACCTAGCAGCGTTCAACGAATCTGTACAGTTCTGTGGTAGTTCCACAATTAAGTAGAAGAGAGAGAGTTCAGTTGTTTCACATACAGGATCAGTGCGCAAAACTGAGCCACAAATAATTATATATCTATATATATTTTGAGCTGACAATGTCCAAGCTAAGCGCTTTAGTTGTGCTCAGCTGCCTTCTGGCCTTGGCCCTGGCTTTGCCAGGTTAGTGAAGCTAGATATTTACAAATATAGTTTAATTATATGATATATCTTTATAGAGGGACGCCTGCAACAGCAGCGACAGTTGCGTCAGCAGCAGCAGCAGCAGCGGGTGCAACATCCGTATCTGTTCTTCAGCGTGCCACAAGGACGCGCCAATGCTGGCGCCGTGGTGCAAGGCTTTGAGATTGTCGAGGATGCCGAAGATGATGATGATGATGATGATAATGACAATGAGCAGCAGTTTGCACCGCTTAGAAGACTGCAGCAAGCTGAGCAAGCTGATGATGAGCAGCCTGAAGATGATGATGATGATGATGATGATGAAGATGAGCAGCCAATTATGCGTGGCTTGAGCTTGGCACGCAATGGCCAACTTGTCTTGCTGAATGGCAATAATGACGACATGGCTGACGAGCAGGAAGATGATGATGATGATGATGATGTTGATGTTGTTGCACAAATGCCGCTTAAGTCTGCTGTCCGCAAGCAGCCGCTGCTCAAAAATGCCAAGCCCACTCAAATGATGGTGGCCAGAGATCAGGCTGGAGCCATTATGGTGCCCGATGGCATCATTGAGATCGAGGGCCAGAGCGTTGTCGATGAGAAGACCGGCAAGGCAGCTTTATTGGTGCCACGTGCCGCACTGGATGCCATACCCGATGGTGCTGTCGTTGCTCTCATGGAACGCTCCACTGCCAGCGCCGGCGGCGAAACTGCCGTCGAGGAGGAGCGCGCCAATCGTGTCCTTTTGCGTCGTCGTCAAAATGGCGTACGCAGGAATGTCCAGATGCGTCGACGTCGCGTACGTCCTGCCCAGCGTCGTCGTCGTGCTGGTGGCAATAATCGCAATCGTCGCAATGGCAACAACCAGCGTCGTAACAACAATGTGCGCGTCGTGCGTCCCAATCGCCGTCGTGGCAATCAACAGCGTCGCCGTCGCGGCCAGTTGATGCTTCAGGGTTAAGTTAAGGATTGGCCACTAAAGAATTTTCTAGTATTATAGTTAAGAGCTAAACAGGACCTTAAAAGTGCGACAATTGATTATGATTCGATAATAAATATGTGATATCAAAATAATTCAAGACTTTCTATTCTTATTTAAAAATGTTCTTGAATTTTTCCAGAATTTACCACTTTAACTTTTGCATTCTCTGTTCTCATGTTCTTTTCAGCTCATCTTTAAGTTATTTTATGATCATCGCATTTTTGTTGTTTTTCTTTTTATGCCCTCTATTTCGCTGTTTCTAAGCTGAGTTTTTATGCATAAGTACTAGAATTACTATTGAGTATTGTTGTTTACGATTTTGTAAACTTCCTCTGATCCAATTATTCACACAGCAGGCGGCCACGCTGCGTATGCGTAATGTGCCAGACAGTTATTATGGCTTTCTACTTATTCTGTTAAAGTAAACAGCTCTAAGCTTCTGTTTTTCAACAACAACAACTAAAAATAAATAAATTTCAAGCTGATTATACTCTTCTTTTTTATTTTTTTGAAAAAAAAGAAAAGATAAAAGACCATATTGGGCTTGTGTTTTTTCCACAATTTTGATATACATGATGATAAATACCATCGGAAGATAAAGTGTCAAGATCAAGACTTGTTTATATCGTAAAAAGTGTTAGTATGATATGAATATGAACAAAAAGTTGTACATTATTTCTATGTATGGAAGAAAACACTACTAGAAGCTCTAAAAATTAGTTCCGTAGTTATATAAATTTATATTTTATTTAAATAAAGTTCTGTCATTACTTCCATATTTCTCCATAGTATTTTCCAAAAATTTTCCACTTAACAAAACACGAAAAGATTGCCTCATTTTATATAAAATATTTCTACCTGTGTTTGCTTCAGAGTTCGCTGTGTTTGTAAACTTATAATACTTGAACAGTTTTTCAAAGTTTTACAATACTCTCACAAAGGCAACCACTTCACTCTCTTCAAAAATCAATGTGCATGCAAACAAAATCGTGTTCTTGCTCTTTAATAGATAACTGTATTTATCTTTATATTAAATGCCTTATCTGGATATGGATATGGATCAGAACAAATAGTTACTAACATAAAAATAACTTAAAATAATACCCTACAAACATTTTGGAGTAATATTTGTCGCCATCAACAAGGCGTAAGATTGGCGATACTTAGGAAGAAAGATTTTAGATAAACTACAACTACGAACTACAAAAATAAAAGTCATTTATATCATCAATTTTAGGAACAGTGTTAGAAATTGACATCGCTTTTATAACATTTAATTAGGAAATTTGGCAATATTCTCTATTTTACTTTAAATGTGAAAAATTGGCGATAACCTTGGTTTTGCTTCATAAACGTTAAATTGCGAGATAGTTCTGAATTTATTCTATAAGATTAACCAAAACAAATTAAATTAACATTGCCGTTCTTACATAAAATGCGATCAATTGGCGATATCGCTGTTTCAGTGCAGCGCTTTTGGAATCTTGGATGGACCCGCAATATCTTGAGATAAAGTCAAATAATCGTTTCATTCTAAGTTTTTCAGATATTTTAAAATATTATAAACGCATTATTATCATAAAAGCGAATCGTATTTCTATCTTAAGAGCGAAACTCATTCTTATCGTAAAGAAGAATCTCACTCCTATCTTAAAGGAGAAAAGTATTCTTATCCTTAAGCCGAATCGCTTGAATGCTATAAATAAAATAACAATTTTTCAATATGTTTGATATCGTTCTGCCAAATGTAATTGCACTCGAGCTTCGAGGGCTCACTCGTTATTAATTAATGTACCTACTTAAATTTAACTTTGACTTGAGTATATTATTACTATATTTATTTTGAATTGTGTTTCTATTTCTATTTTTAATATTATTATTTTTTTTTTTGTTTTTTTTTGTTTTTTTTTGTTTTTCAGTTTGAGTGACCGGTGGAAGTTCATCTTGTGGCACAGTTAGGAGGTTAAAAACTGATGCTAATAATCAATCATTAGACTGAGTAATCTTATGTATACACGTGCCGCTGGCACAAAGGTGAGAGAGATAGATACTTGTAAGATGTGCTGTGTTTTTTGGCCAAATGTTCTTTGGCATGGTATTTTGGTAATTTAAAATTAGCATAATAGTTAAGACCAAGAACGGCAGCTACGACTAGCATTGGCCTATTCACTTTGACCTGCCCGGAGCGCTGGTGAAATTAATCACACCATGGTGTAGGGAAATCGCGTAATGGCTTTTGGGGGCTTTGGTGAGAGACAGTAATCCATCAAGAATCCATCCTCATCAGAAACTCTGATGGGGTATATAATCTGCGTGCTCCCAACTGTTGTCAGTCAGTGGCAAGTGGCAAGCTCAGAGCCAACAAGTCACATCCCAGTCGATATCTTCAATTCCCATTCAGTTAAGATCAACAACTCGAAAGGAGATCCTCAAACCCAAAATGCACTGTTTTCTACAATTGATTCTAGCGCTTGCGTTATGCGCACTATTCACAACACCAGAGGCATTGGGTAAGTTAAATATAGTATAGATGCAGCATCAAGAAGTATATAACTAAGCTTGGATCACATCAAACACTTCTTTAGCCAATGGACAAAGCTCCAAGTATCGCCTTGCTCTACGCTCCGTGGGTCGTGGTGAGAATGTCCATCCTGAGGGCCGATTCACCTCCTCGATAATGAACAAGTTCAACGGGTTGAAGGGCACCACGACAACAACCACTGTGGACCCTACATCTACCTTCACCTATTACAGCCCCATCACTGCCACAGCTAGCACTGATCCTACAGACACCAGCACCGTCACCTCAACTCCATTAACAGCAACAACAGATACGGCCCGATCAATTGATAATGCTATTGAATCTGTGGAGGAGGATGACGATGACCTGTTTGATATTAATGTCAATGCACGCGCCTACGCTGCTGATGCTGATGACGATGATGATGACAGCAGTCCTGTCAATGACGACAACAATGACATGGATAACGATAATGATGATGATAATGATGATTATAGCGTACCCAATGTTGCCGCTGCCGCTGCCATTGCCAATCCAGCTGCTGCTGCTTCTGCTGCTCTTTCTGCAGATACACTGCCCGTGCGTCGTCCCTCCGAGCAGCAGTGGCGCCAGTTTCAGCTGGAGCAGCGCAACCGTCGCCGCATGAATCGCCTGCAACGCGAACACCAGCAACAGGTGCGCGAGCTGCTGCGCCGGCAGCGTGTCATGCAGCGTCGCAATACGCAGCGCGTTCAACGCATTCAGCAGCAGAATCGTCGGACTGTTGCACAGCGCAATCGTCGCAACAAGAGCCGCACCCAGGCTCAGCGTCAGCGTCGTCGTCGCAACCAGCAGCAACGTCGCCGTCGTGCACAGGCCGAGCGTCAGCGTCAACGCCAACGTCAGCAGCAACGTCGCCGTTTGTCGCAGCTGCTCCGTCGTCGCCGTCGTGGCGGTCGTGGCCGTAGAAGCATTGCGGTCGTCTAGATCTGATGGGATTGAAGCACAACAAGACACAAAACTGATTTGAATTCATGTATCGAACAAAAGCAATGCCTGCAAAAAGCACCAAAAATATATATTTTTTTTTAAATTTTTCAACTGAAACTCATTTTTTTCAAATCCTACATTCGCCCAAAATCAATGCAGAAATGACTTACAATAACTGCTTAACATATTTTAAGGTTTATTTACGATCACAACTAATTTTTATGACAGCTTTGCTTTCTTTTTAGCCTCGACTTTCGGTTAATTCAAGTAATCCTTGGAAGATGTTTGAACTTTCCGCATTAGTAGCTTGAAATTTTGATCAATTTTCATCATACTAAAGGTGCAGACTTTTACAAAAGCTTGAGTTCTAGATGCTTTAATTTTACAAAATTGGCAAACTTTATAAATAAGCAACTGCCTAAGAAACATATTTTATGCTCAGTAGCTTAAGTTGCATTTTAGCCAATTTTTTTTTAGTTTTATAATTCATTAATTCATTTTAATTAATTAGTTTTTAAACTAATCTTTCACATATACACTCAAAGATTTTTTTTCTATTAGTTGCAACTATTTTTCATTTCAAGCTGATTTTCAATATTTCAATTAATTTTTCTTTTAGTTATAATTGCTCATTTAAAGCAACAGAAATTTCTTCAATTTTAGAAAATATTTCTTTATTAACTGAAATTATTTTTCATTCCAAGCTGGTCTTCAATCTATCAAGCAGACAAAAAAAGTCTAAGATTTAGTTGTTTTCAAAGCAATCAAACTTATTTAATATATTATTTTATTTATTACTAATGCCCAGCTTGCTTTTAAAGTTGCCTTTATTGATTTCTTAACATGTTAATTGCATTTTGCAACTGAACAACTGAGCCTCAATTGTGGCATCTTTTGAACTTACGGTTCATTGACTTGGCTTACACTTTCGCCCTTAGGTGCTGAATGTTGCTTTTGAGTTAGATATTCAGTTAGACTAGAACAATAGCGTGGGCCAATATGAATATGCTAATTGAACGATTGATACGCAGATACAGATACAGCTACAGCTATGCAAATAAAAAAATAATTTCTAATGCTGAGGAAAAGAAGAGAGCTGAGGTTACCAGGTTCTTTCGCCGGGTCAACGTCAACATTTGTCGCCGATTATTTATGGGATTATGCAAAATGGCTTACAAGAGAGCGAGCTGCTCTAGCAGCAGCTAACTGGGCCCATTCTCATGTTTTTTTTTTTTTCTTTTGCAATATGTAACTCTTAGGCCAGCGCCTATTTTAGGCCTATTAATTAGCAAAAAAAAAACAACTTACAGCTTGGCTTGTAACTGAATGGGCATATAAATATGCCAGGCATTCATGTTGTAAGTCAGTCAGATAGTGCTACGCATTCAAGTGAGAAAGAATCACTGTTATAGCAACGCAAAAAAAAAAACAAGGACATTATGCACATTATGAAAGGCTTATTCATGCTAACCTGCCTGGCAGCCATTGCGCTGCAGGCTAGCGGTAAGTAGTCTCAACTATATACGAAATGCAAATATTATAATTAATATGTCAAATGGTTAACAGCCAAGCCGCAGCAGGTCAATAAACGTAATCAGCTGTTCAAGCGCCACCAGGATGATCTCGAGCTGCCCGCGGAGGGTCGCATCAGTCCATCAAAGTTGGCAGTAATTGCTGACTTCTTAAATGGCAACAACAATGGCGGCAGCCCAATAACTACAACTGAAGAAGTAACATATGAACCCACCACATCAGAAATCACCTCATACACAACACCATTGGATTCAATCACAGAAGTAGCATCGTTAGATGAAGAGCCCCGTGCCGCATACAATAATAATGACGATCAAGATGAGGATGAGGATCAGTTCGATGTGATGCAGAATGATGAGGATAATGATGATGATAACGATATGGGCAATTCAATTGGACAATCACCCACTCGCAATAGCCAGCGCAATCAGGAGACAGCTCTTGAACGTCAGCGACAACAGTTCAGACGCCAGCAGCAAATGCAACGTCGCCGCCAGCAGCAGAATGCCCAGCGTCGTCGCCAGCGTCGTCGTCAGGAGCAGCGTCGTCGCCGTCAACGCCAGCAGGAGCAGCGCCGTCGTCAGAACCGTCGCCACAACATGCGTCTGATCAATCGTATGCGTCAGAATAACAACCGCAACAGGAACAGGAACAGGAACTCCAACAGACGCATCCTTCGTCTCAGTGCATAAAAAACACACAACAAATTCTATAAACTTTTTGCTATTGTGAAATATTCGACTTGAAATAATATGAAACAAAATATAAATTCGAATAGTTTTATTTTGGGGGCATAACGTTGTGGAAATGCAACATGTGAAAACAGTTTTTCAGTAGCATTCCCCATTTGGTAGAAATGTACCGCAACTGGTACATCATTTAGACTTTGGTACATTTTATGCAGAAAGGTACATAAGGTTTTTTAAATTGTCCTATATAGCACTGAAAGTATTTTAACTTAATCAAAACTAAAAGAATAGTTGAGAAAATATTCAATATTATATTTCATTTAACAATTTTTTTAAAAGATTTTTCAATCAAATTTATTTGCATTTTTCCATATCTATAACGAATTTTTTTCAAACCGAATTTTGTTCATTTTTATTTTATTTCGATTTTGGAAAGTTAAACTCTAAATAATTAAAATAGTTTAAAAATATTGAAAATGGTACATTTCTTGGTACAAATTTTGTTCTTTGAATAGCAACCGTGAGCACTAAAATGAAACATTTGTCGAAATCGGCATAATCGAAAGACTATAACTTTTAACCTAGTTACACAGAAATTCATTATAGTTTTGGCATCAAATGCAGTTATATTTTTCAAAAAGTATTATTTAAAAAAAAAAGAAGGCAAAGTTATACGTTAAATGTTTTAAAAATTTTTAATTTTCCACATATTTTTCCCATGGCAGCTATAAGATATAGCCAGCTGATTTTGATAAAACTTAGTCAACATGTATGGATCATGATAGAATAAGTTCTAAATTTGAGTTTGATTGAGCTCTGTGTGTAAAACAAAAAAAAGTTTTTCATTCAATTTCAACAAATTCGTGGAAAAAGCAAGTTCAACTGAAATTTTTATTTCGGAAATGGCTAAAACAAGATTTCTTACGACTTTTCTTTTACAAGTTTTCCAAAATTTTAAATTTTACTGATTTTTTGATAAGTAAATAATTCATTTCATAACCTTTTCTTCATGGGAATCATCATTTGATGCACAATTTTAAGTTCATTTATTTTTTGCAAAATTCACCAAAATCTTCCAAAAAAAATTAAGAGTTTGTGAAAAAAATATCTTCATTGAACCGAACCTTTTCTGTTCAAAAAGTGTTTCGGTTAGGGTTCAGTTTCAGGGGCACAAACGCTTGTAGGGTTCGGTTCATGGTCAGGTTTTGAGGACCATAAAAACCCGAAACAAACCGGTTTTGCGGGGCTCGGTTCGGAACCGGTTTGCAGCCTTGATTTTGAATATAGTCTTAATTATATGTTCATCAAATTGAAACGTTCAAGACCCATTTTTCTGCTATCTTTCTTTACTGAAGACTTGATATACCCGTATTATTTACAACTTTGGGAATTGTAGTACCATTCAGCTAAACAGAATCCATTCTATATTGTCAAGGTTATGTTATAAAGCTTATTATAAATTTTATTTGACTTTTCTTTAGATTTCATACATGTACACAATATATATTTGTATTTCACATTATGCAAAATTTAATTGTACCTATAAAAATGAAGTTTTAATGATGACAAATCAAATTGTGTGAATCAAAAGGAAAAGTTTATATTTAGTTGAAATGTAATAAAATGTAAAATGTTGATTGAAAGTGTATAGTTTTTTTGGTAACTTAATATTTAATTCAATAAAAAAACAAGAGATAAAGTTAAATTAATTTCATGAAATTGAATATTTAAAAATAAAATTTATTTGCTTAAAATTAAATATATTTGAATTTCAACTCTGAACTTTTATCTAGCTAAGAATGTTGTTGTATGACAATTGTAGTCTATTCAAACGATTCAGCCAAATTTAATAGAAATTAAATAAATAATAGCTAAAGAAATGTATATATTAATATCCAATAGAATATGTGACAAATTGCTCTAGACATTGGCGAATATATTTTGTCATCACAGCTGATATTTTTTTTTTTGCGAACTTTGTCGTTGGGTCAATCTGGTTCATTCGCACATAAAACGATTGACAAAGAGGGGAGAAAAGGTAAAAGAGGTGATTGGGGCTTTGTGGTTATTGCTGTTACTAGAAATGTCGCCAAAAATTTATGCGAAAATTTGCACATTTTTGGCTAAAATGGTAATGAGAATTATTAGCAACGGTGTTAGACTAGTTGTTTGTTGTTGCTACCAGGCCAATATCAACGGCAACTGTAGCTGTTGCTCTCGGGTATATAACCCTGGATTGCCGTTGGCAAAGTCACAGTCAACCAGCCATATTCTCCCAGAGGCAATCAGCTTAGCAGCAGATCACAGCCAGGATACCGAAAGGAATACAAATATATCTAGCAAAACATTTAATAAACATTTAAAATGAGATTCTTGGCTTGTGCAGTGCTTTTGCTTTCAGCAGCAGCTTTGGTCAACGCAGCAGGTAAGTTTGACTAATCTTAGATCAGATTTGAATAAACGTTAACACATTACACATTGATCCACAGTTGGCCGCAATGAGGATGATGAGGAATCGCAGCAAAGGTACCGCCTGTTCAAGCGTTCACCTAATCCCGAAGGTAGAACCTTCTCCCAGATATTTGGTGGCATGAATAAGGGTTGTCAACAAGATACAGTAACCGAAGTTGTAACACATGAACCCGATGAGACCGATTACTCTTCATATATAACCGAACAGCCTATTTCTTCCAATGGTCCCATTGACTCGGGTACTCACCGTAGCAGTGATGACGATGAACCGGAAATGGACATGAACAACGATGCCGATGACGATGACTTTGAATTTAATGCTGATGATGACGATACGAATATGTCCTTTGAAAACACCGGTCTCACTCGCCGCGGCAACAATGGTCCACTGCGTCCATCAACCGGCAACACTCGCATGAACGAATACGAGATCCTTCGCCAACAGGATGAAAACCAGCGACTCCGTAAACAAGTTGCCGCTCTCCGTCGCCAGAACGCCCGCACCCGTCAAAATGCCCAACGTGCTCGCGTCCAACTGATGCGTCGTAATCAGAACAAACGTCGCCAGGCCAACCGCAGGAATCGCAATAATCTCAGACGCGTCAGTCGTATAAATCGCAACAACCGACGTCGCCAGAGGAATAACCGTAATCGCAATCGTATCTTTTAAATGAAACATGACAACCGTATCCGTACTTGTACTAACAATTCAAATATGAACACATTTCACAAATAAATTTCTATAAAAACATACAAATTAATTTTTTTTTCAACATTTTAAAATATTATTATAGTTTTATTGCAAACTACACTATGCAACACTGTAAATGCAGTTGGGCTCGGCTAAAAATCACCCTTTCCTAATCGGGAAAATATTTTTGTTTTTTTTTTTTGTTGTAATAGCAAAGATTTTTCTTCTTTTTATACCCTTGCAGAGAGTATTATAATTTTGTCACGAAATTTGTACCGCATTGATATTGCATTGTATATTCGTGTTCAGCATCAAAAGCCGAGTCATGTCTGTCATATATGTCTGTCCGTATGAAAAACTTTTGTGTTTGTATCCAAATTAAGGCCCGTTCTAAACATGAACACCAAATTTTATCAAAATCGGATCACTATATCTTACTGCTGCCATAGGAAAAATAAGTTGAAAAATTAGTTTTCTTATTCAAATCTTGTCTGCAAGAATAACATTTCTTTCTTGTTTTTTGTTTTAATTGCAACGATTTTTTTTTTTTAATATTCAAAGTTTTTTTAGTTTTTTTAATTTTAAAAGTTTTTTTCAAAATTGGGTTTTTTTGCAGTGAATTCAAATAAGTTCGATTAAACATTGCGAAAATGTATTTTTTTTTTTTTAATTTTAAGTTGAAATTCAAATTGAAAATTCGAGTAAAAGTAAAAGCAAATACAGTTCCCTAATTTCTACTTTGAGCTTAGAGATTTATTCATGAGGTTTTGAAAAAGTCATCACTCCTTGAAACCTTTGTAAGAACTTCCAAGATTTGAGCAACTCATCATTTTGAAAGTTTTTTGGTTTTTTTTTCGGTTTTAAATTTGCTGAGCCTTAGTATAATAGGTTTTTGTTGGAAAATTAAAAAAAACTTAGATATTTGTTTGAAAATTTCTCAAGATAAGTCGACCAAACTTACCAATTCTGATTTTGAGCATAATCTTGATGAAACTTGGCACAGATGCTTCTTTTTTTTGCAGGTGGTTTCTATTTTGAAGCGGCCAAATCGGATCATTATCACTGTGGACAACAGTCCCCGCTAGTGACGAAGCAACACGAAAAGTGTGAAAGTTGACTAGCATTATATGCAGCAAGAATGAAAGATCAGATCGAGCTATATACCAATCGAAAGGTATTACTTTAACATTTACAAGCAAAACCAAACAAATATGATTGCCAATAAGAAAAATATTATATTTTTATCCAACTTGCGCTCGAATAGTGAACAACATAAAATTGTTTATAAGTCTTATTATTATTAACACTAAACATGTAATAAAAGTAAAGTAAAGTAATAAAGGAGTAAGCAATTTTAACAAATAAGATAAGAAAATAAAAAACAAAAAAATAAGAAGATAAGAAGATATGACCCCAACAAGGTTTCAGTTGGGTAGTAGCCTAGTGCTTGATTGAACTGTTTGAGAATTATAGCGACAATCTAAAAATAACTTTTACTGTGATTGATTTTGATTATTAGTGTGGCCTGCTTTGATTGCAAACAATTAGGTTCCGGATTTTGTTAGCATATGAGCTGGAAAGAAAAGTCGATAGCTAAGTAAAGCTGAAAACACAATCCACGCCTTGCCTCACAACAGGCATCGCGTTGAAATACACAAGATTATACAATGAAAACTAACAAGACATTTGAGGTAGCTGTCTAGAATATTGTGGACTTCTGCCTATCATAAATCAAACAATGTTTGTTCTAATACTTTTCTGAAAACCCGCTTGCTTAGCGAGAAAACTCTAAAAACCACTAAAATTGACTTGCCTATATTTTCTAAACTAAAAAACGTTCTAAATTTCGTTGGAAAGGTGTTTGAAGTATAGTATACCTACTCCTACTAATACTAATTAGGTCTTAACGAGTTTTTACAACCTGAGCTCAACTCTCAGTGCAGAAAATCTAAAATTGTTAAGATCAAACTTCCTCAATTCGGCACGCTGCAAAGTTACAGTTACAATAAAAAGGTACAATAAAAAGAAGCTGATATTATATGTATTATATTTTGCGTCGTCTTAATTTAATGAAATTTTATCAGAATGCCAATAATGTACAACAAGAAAGAAAAGTTATTTTCGGCGTGTCGAAAAGAAAAGATTTGCATACGAAAAACTTATTTTTCAACGGATTGCTCCCATGGCAACTACAAGATATAGTCGTCCGATTTTGATAAAATTTGGTAAGCATGTGTAGAACGTGCTTTAATTTAGATATATTGAGTTTGGTCGAGATAAAGAAACTATTTTGTTAAACCGATCGTTCGTATGGCAGCTTTAAGATATGTTCATCCGATTTTAATAAAATTTGATCAGCATGTTGCTAACATTATTAAACTTCAAATAGATGACTTTGGTTAAGATAACTTGATACCTACTTTATAAACATTGAATGCAAAGTGGCTGGAAACGTGAATGTGATTAATTTTGAGTGAAATTTTTAAGTAAGAAATAGGAGTTTTATAATTGTTAAGGCGACCTTCAGGGCAATCTACAGGTTAGTTGGTAATCTAAATTGTCCAATTAGAAACTCAATTTTAACGCGGTGGCAAACTGAAATGGGTTTTCACTTTTTAGCTGTGTACTTCGGATTTACAAACATGATGACAAGTGAGAGATCGGAAAAGGGAAAGGGTACGACAACGGGATGGGGCGAGGGGGGGAGGGTAACAACTGCCAAGTGCGCGAAACACGCGTAGAAAGCAGGCAAAGAAGTCAAAGATGGCTTAAAGCAATAGTTGAACGGATGACTGGATTTGGATAGCATTGAATTGGTTGGGATTCAATTGGATTGGGTTGGATTGAATTGGACGGTACCGCAATGATATGCAGAACGAGAGAGGCATACAACGACAACGACAACGATAACGACAACGATGACGATGACGATGAAGAACTTTTTGGGCTGATGGTAGTACGCACAAATAGCTGGAAGCGTTATTTATGCAAAATGCCAATGGACAGATGGACAATGGTTGTAAAAATTGAATTCCTCTCAATTGTGAATTGTGAATTTGTGAACTAGGTAGGCATGTGTGTGTACATAGCCAAGAGGTGTACATTGTGTGTACCTAGGCACATTTACAGTTACGAGGCATTTGCAAAGCACATATTTTTGTGTATAAAAGGCTTACAATTTGGCCGATAATGTATCAAACATTGATTACCAATCACTGCGAGCACACACAACTCGGACTTACTTACATCCAAGTTAAGCAGAAAAGTTCTCTAGCTATTTATCTCTCTCTCGCTAACAGAGTAGTTTCTACAACAACGATGAAGTCACAATTATCCTTATTGTTGCTGGGCTTGTGCCTGTCTCTGGCATTGGCCGAGAAGAGCTCCAAGTTACGTCGCAGCTCCTACTTTAATGAGCCAGCAATGGCACGCTCCAACGAACCTGCTCTGGAACAAAATATTGAACAGGATCAGAAGTTGAGTGGTGCAGCAGCAGCTGGCGGTGCAGCAGTTGGTGGTGCCAGCAGCACTGGCAACAAAGATGCCTCCAGCGGACGTCTGTTTCTCAAGAAGTTCCTCATGTTCAAGAACATGTTCAGCAGCAATAATCAACCCGTGATACCCATTATTATCACAGGAGGTGGCTCCGGCACTGGCACCACCAGTAGCCCCATCTCAGTGACCTCCACTGGCTCCATACCAACGGCCACGGGCACAATAACCACATCACCCATCACTTCACCTACGACTACAGGTACAGGTACCAGTCGTCAGTATGATGGCAATCAGGATGATGATCAGACTAATGGCGATGAGGCTGAGGAGCAGATGCAGCCTGCGGCTGCTGTTGCCATGGCTGCCAATGCCGAGTTGATTGATGAGCAGGCTCTGCAGGCGGCACTCGCAGCGGGCGCACAGGAATACGAGGTCTTTACCGATAATGAACAGGGTGGCGCCACCGAGAGCAAGGCCACCCAGAACAATCGCATCAATCTGCGCCGCAAGGGTGGACGTCGCGGCCAGGGACAGACGATCAGTGTGCGCATTCCTCCCCGTTATCGTCGCTACTTCAAGAACGGTCAGAAGGTCATGCTGAATACCAAGAACGGTCCCAATAAGCGTCGTGTGGTCAGGAAGCGTTTCCAGAACAAGAACAAGAACAACAATCGTTTCAACAATCGTCGTCGTGGTGGCAACAAGAACAAGAAGAACAAGAACAAGCGTCCACGCATGCCTGTTGTCTAAGAGAGACAGATAGAGATAGAGCGAGAGAGGCACAAGTTTCCCAAAACGATCAAACACAAAAAACAATTTTTTTTTTTTCCTAATTTATTGTACCCTAATCTTAAATTTGAAGCCGCACTTTTTTTGGGCAAACTAAATAAATGAAATCTTTCAAATACTACTTGACACACTTTTTGAATTCTTTTCAAGCCTCTCTTCTGCACTCGACTTGATCGTGATGCGGCATTAAAATACAAAACTGCCTCAGGCTTTAATCTATTTAAGACACATTGTTCTGCTTTCAGTTCAAAGAGTCCAACATGAGCTTTACACTATACTGGATGCTGTCTATGATCTTGCTGCTGGATCTGGCTGCCAAGCCAATCAATGCCAGCTGTGGCAACATGCCACAACAGTTGCGCCTGCGCACCACTTCCAACGATCTTGCCACAAATGATGAGGATGCCGATCAGCTGTTGCCTCAACTCGATCTCAACCAGCTGAGCGATACTCAGCTGCAACAGCTGATGCAGCAGCTCAATTTGGATAATGACTATGCTGAGGATCATCGTGGTAGCAGTCGTCCTTGGAACAAGGTGCAGCGCATCATACGACGCCAACTGGTACGCATACCCAAGCGGTATCTCAAAAAGTTACTAAGACAATTTGGATTAGCACGAAGCAGCAGCAGCAGCGGCAGCAGTAGCAGCGGCAGCAGCGGCAGCATTCGTAGCGGAACGATACAATTGGATTCTGAAGCTGATCAACAACTGAAGCCGCAACCCCAGCTCTATTATCTGATACCGCTAGAATAAAATATATAAAATACAGAACATTATTCAAATGGTCCACTCACAACTACGCAACAATTTTTTAATTTTCTTTAATTTTGTCCTGAAATGTGCAACGCATTGAAGGAGACGTCTCAGGAAAAAAATTAGTATATTTGTGTATATTGTATCAGCATCAAAATGTTCGTCAAGTCCGTCTGTCCGTCTGTCTTTCTGTCTGTACATATGCGTTTTGCAAGACTTTGTTCTGCAAGCCTTTGTTCTGCAAGGCTTTGTTCTAGAGCTATCTTGATGAAACTTGGCACTGATGCATCTTCTAATTGCAGGTAGTACCTATAGTTGAATTGGCCAGATCAGACCACTATAACATGTAGCTGTCACAGGAACGATCGGTTGAAAAATGAGTTTTTGTATGAAGAACTTTTTTGTTTTTCAAGATAAGTCAACCAAACTCACTAACAAACCTAAGTTTTAAAACAGTTTATACATAAAGACAAAATTTCATCAAAATCGGACGACTGTATCTTATAGCTGCCATAGGAACGATCGGTTGCAAAGTAAGTTTCTGTATGAAAAACTTTTGTCTTTTTCAAAATCTTTTGGCCAAACTCATTATATCCAAATTAAAGCACGTTCTACACATGTTGACCAAATTTTATCAAGTTCGGATCACTATATCTTATAGCTGCCATGGGAACAATCAGTTAAATAATAATTTTTCTTAGGCAAATCTTTTCTGCCAGGGTATATATCGGCACGCCGAAGATAACATTTCTTTCTTGTTTTTAACTACATTGATACACGTTTAGGTTTTTAATTTGAAATTTTAAAAAAGATTCTTTAAAAATATGTACTTAAGAAAACCAACAGAACTAGGGAGCTGCCAACTTGCTCGAAACTTATTGCTACAGAAAAGAGTTGCCAAGTTGTTAAACTTGACGGGCTACAAATTTTGAATGCGTTTTGCTTAAAAGTTGAAAATAAGAATTGCTTAAATAAATAAGTGTACTTCTGCTTTTATAAACAATTGTCTTAATAAAATTGTTTATCAAAAAGCATAACTAAAGTGAGAATAAATTAAAATCAAAATTCTTTCTGTTTGGTGGCAGCTCTAAAATCAAAATCTCTAGAGATTTCTGTAGCACCCAAGAATTTAAATTTGGTTGGAAGAGATTTCCGTGATACGCCCTTAATTAATATTTATTTATAATAAATTGCTATAGTATTTAGAGTAATGTTGGGCGTAAGAAGGTAACCCTGGTTAAACTGTCAAGTTTACTTTTATCATCACAATTCCAAAAAATTCCAAAATTTTATTTTCATTTTTCAATATTATAACAATCACAATTCCAAAAAATTCCAAAATTTTATTTTCATTTTTCAATATTATAACAATTCATTTCAATCAACTTAATCGAGCACAATTGGTTGAAAATTTAGTTTTGATGCGAACATTTTTTGTGCTATTTGCCTACGATCTCTGGCCCAATACCTACTAGATTTCCATTCAAAGAAAATCGTTTTTAATCTTAAGATTTCATTATCTAAATATTCCATACAAATTTAGGCAAGTAGATGATTGTAACTTAGTGAGAAGGCACTTGACTCTGACAACAACCCGGGTTCTATTCCTAGTCATAAAAATCGTTGTATATTTACAAAGATTCATTATCAATGCTTAATAGTCAAAACCTGTGATTTATATTGTTTAAGCGACAATGACCACCATTCATTATATACCTACATATGTATATGTATTCATAGGTAAATTTATTCAAAAGAAAAAACATATTGTAAACAACATATGTATATGTATATAAAACTTCCATTTGGTGTTCTTGTGGACTCGCTTCTTACGCCTTCAAAAACCCTTCTTTTAGATGTTTCTGTACGAGTTACATTTTATTCGGCTTTAATCTAAATGTTTCGTTAAGTGTGGAGCACTTTTGAATGCGCGTGGAGTAATTAACGAATTGATATACTATTGCATACTTTTAGGCTGCACAGTGAAATGCCGTCTTGTTGCGAGATTTGATCGTTTGGAAGCTTTTCAGAAAGCTTTGCTGAAAGCAATTTGTTGTGTTAGTCAATAACTGTGGTTATGCAATATGATTAGATAATGTAGCTTTTGACATTAGCTAAATTAACAACAAACCCAACAGCCTACCTAAACAGAGACAGTATATTTTACAACAAACGATCGGTATTTTCTAGCAACAGCTACTCTGGTCACATTATTTTTAGTTAGCTTATCAGAAACAGCGCTGGTGGCGTGTTGCGCATTTGTCGTTGATCATCATTCGAGTTAGATTCATAATCGTGCACCCACTTCCAGATCCACATCCCCTCTTCACCAAGCCACCCACACTCATTCACAATGGCAAGCGGATTACTCGCTGGAAAGGTGGCATTTGTAACAGGTGCGTCTATCGAATTCGAATTTCAATTCCTAATATGAACTTTGGAACTCGATTCTATTTAACAGGCGCCGGCTCGGGCATTGGGCGTGCCACATGCCGCCTGTTGGCGCGTGATGGCGCCAAGGTCATTGCGGCCGATCGCAATCTGAAAGCAGCGGAGGAGACCGCCCAGCAACTGGGCGTGGAGCGTGCAGCTGCTGTTGAAGTCGACGTCTCATCGTTCCAGAGCGTGCAGAGTGCCGTCAAATCGGCGCTGGCTAAGTTCCAGCAGGCGCCAAGCATTGTGGTCAACTCGGCGGGCATCACCCGGGATGGTTATCTATTGAAGATGCCCGAATCTGACTACGATGATGTGTACAGTGTGAACCTGAAGGGCACATTTCTGGTGACACAGCAGTTTGCCAAGGCAATGATTGAACAGCAGCTGACGGACTGCAGCATTGTCAATATGTCCAGCATTGTGGCACGCTTGAATAACATTGGACAGGCCAACTATGCGGCAACCAAATCTGGTGTCATCTCTCTCACCGAGGTCGCCTCCAAGGAATTTGGCAAATTTGGCATACGCGTCAACTGCATCCTGCCCGGCTACATTGATACACCCATGGTAGCTGTTGTGCCCGACAAGATCAAGCAGCAGGTCGTCCAGCGTTGTCCTCTCGGTCGCTTGGGTCAGCCGGAAGAGATTGCCGAGGTCATTGCCTTTCTTGCCTCCCAAAAGTCAGCTTATGTGAATGGTGCTGCCATTGAAGTTACGGGCGGTCTAAAATAAGTCACCTGTTCAACAAATTCGTTTCCTGCATTTATTTTATTGTAGTTCTACAATTAAAGTGTATATTTTTTGTTTGTTTATTTTGTAAGGTCGTTAAGATAAGTTTCCAGTATCTAGATTCTAATTGGATCAGTCAGCTGCTGTCGCTCACTGTCAGCGCCATCTATTGGCATGCTTTTGCACTAAAGCTGGGCAAATGCTGTACTCGAATTAAATATAACGATCTTTAATATAGTTTTTAACACAAAACCAATGCGATTTTCGATTTTTTGGATTCTAGAATAGATCATCAGTTTTACACAATTATTTAATTTCTAATCGATCCTAAGGTTATGCAACATTTTTATACCTAAAATTGATTTGCAAGTGGTTTTCATAATCCATATTTACCATCTATTTCAAAAGCGAAAAATAGTAAAATGGGCTAATGTTATATCCTTTATTCGTCTGTACGTATACACGTAGATTGTTCCAAAGCTGTAAGCAATGTGAGCAGAAAGTCGTTTTTTTCAAAAGATTTGCAATCCATCCGAAACAAAAGTCTCTAAAGAAATCTATTAAATCCTCCACACATTGTATATGGCGTAATCTGAGAAGTCCCCATTTCAAATTTAAAGACATTTTCTATATTCACTTGAAATATTTTTTGTATCGCAATTCCAAATTTAGACAGCTCTAGGAAATGTTTATCAGTATGAACAGAACTTGTCAAACTGTAGTTTCTGCCTGCTGAGACGCGGAGAAATAGATTTGTCAATAACTTTAATTTTTCTTACCCGCTCCCAACTTAATTTACTCAACTGATTAACATTGATAAAATAAATAATTGTATCAAAAATCAAATCTGTTTCTTTAAAATTGTGGCTGTGGGAGTTTTTTTTCGATTTGCGGGGGTGTGGGTCGGTGTGTCCAAAATTTGAAATTAGCTTGATCTGCGTTTGGTATACAGGAACCTGCATGCAAAGTTTGGTGTCTCTAGCTCTTATAGTCTATGAGATCGACTTGCTCATACAGACGGACACACAAACGGACAGACGGACATGGCTATATTGACTTGGCTGTTAATGCTGATCAAGAATAAATATGGTTTATATAGTCGGAAATGCCTCCTTCTGTCTGTTACATACATTTGCAATGCTTTATAACTCCCTTTTTTTTAATTTTTAATGGGAACTGTAACAAAAAACGAAATTATCTCATCGTAAAGTAATATTATCGATTTGAAATAACTATTTCAATATTTTTTGTAACTTAATTCTTTTAGTTTAATGCTGATAATTGTCATATATTACCTATCGATTTTAATTGCATGACGAAGTCGGGGGGCCATTTCCATGTCCGAAAGCATTCCGGCTGCCATTGTCCCAATGCGTTAACAAAAGGGAAACAGTAGTGTCGCGTTTTGTGCAGGGTGGTGCTGGCCGGAGTGGGAGTTGCAGAAGGGCGGATGAGGAGAAGGGGGCAACTACCAAAGTGTACAATATTAATATATTTCACAATTCCCCAGCTGCTAATTAACTTGGCCGCACCAACACACACACACACACACACACAGACACACATATATGTGAATGTGAGTAAGTGTGTGTGAGCATGTTGGTGGGTTTGTTTGTGCACCACATTTGGGTGGGTTATGCCTGTGGTCGTGCGTGCAATTTAAATAATGAAGACATTTTATTAATTCAAGAAATTCAACTCCTCGCCTGACTCGAATATGAGCCACACTCACACACACACAGGCACATATAGTTCTCACACATACGCACACATATGTAGCTCTCACACATATGAGCAATTACACAAAACGGGTCGCCAGGACATTAAGCAAGAGGACCCCAAGCCCAAAGTTTTGGTTATGACCCCGTCACAGGAACACCCGCCATACTGCGGTCTATTTGACTATATGTGTGTGTGTGTGTGTTCATGTGTATGTGTGCATGTGTGTGTGCGTGTGTGTGCTACGTTTGCCCATTTGGTTTTTAGTGCATAGTGAAAAACAAAACATTTCCTAATCATATGAAGAAAGTCGCAACCCTCCAACACAGAGGGTGGCTTTCTGCCCCTTAGCCCCGCCCCCGCCCTGCTTCTGCCCCTGCCTCAGTATAGCGTTAACAATTAACAAAGCAACGCAGTGCGACAATGGCAACCCAACGCCTGGGCAGCTACTTGAGTCATAAAACAGCCCAATGCGACCCAAGCGACGACCCCAGTCAACCCACATAGACCCCAATCCAAAGAGCCAGCCAACCACCCAAGCCACCCAACCACTCGCCATATCTCATGTTAATGAAATCGTAACTCTTCGTGCGACTTGTGTCCGCCTTTTTTTGTCTGCTGACATGCGTCAGGCTCCATCTAAAGCCACGTTGTCCTCTCAGCCAGCTTCAGCTTCAGCTTCGAGCTGCCAATTGTTCATAAAACTGAGTTGCAGGCAGGTTGGGGTAGGCACTGACTGGTGAGTGGTGGTGGCGGAGGTGGGGGTGAGTTTTGATTAACGTGTGCTGGAAGTTGAGCAGAAACGTGAGCCAAAGAATTGGTTGCAGTTGCTGGTTGCTGGTTGAAGTTGAAGTTGCAAGTATGTAGGCTGTGCCCTGTTCCACAGCAGAGTCAACCAGAGCAGAGACTATACCAAAACCGTTAGCCAAAGAAGCGTGCGCCTGCAACTTACGATAGTTGCCACAACAATGTCATGCCAATTAACACAGTAAACCACAATTGCAACTTCCGACGACTAAGTGCACGTAGTACTCGTATATGTAGTTATAACCACACTTGCCATTTGCCACCCCTTCCCTTTCCACAGCTGTGTATGCCTGTGTCTGTGTGTGGGTGGTGACAGGTTGCAAGCTCGAGTGGAGCGGGCGGCTGCTTGAGGGTCGTTTGTGACAAAGGCAACTAATTTAGTTTAATGTGCCTCGTGCGCGATGCCGCAACATTTCTTGCGGATCGTGCGGCGGCCAACACTCGACCAGGACACACACACACACTTTGCTCTGCCCAAAGCACCCAGGAGACGCTTGCCGGCAGTCAGAACCCAGCCACCCAGGACCCAGCAGCTATAAATGTGGGAGGACGTCGTCTGTGTAGGCGACCCATACGCACTCATTAAGCATTTTTAGTCGAGCTTAGCAAGCCGTTTGTTTGCATTGTCAACTGGCTGAGCTTACCGCCTTTCTCTTCCTCTTCGTCTCTCAACCCCCAACTCCTCTTATTTGTCAGCCCCTTTATTTTATTTCATTGCATACACTCAGAGAAAAGAACAGCACATTTCGTTTTAATTTTTCACATAATCGTTGGTATTTTGCAGATCTATTACATTATGCAACACGATTCTTGGTTTGGGCCAAAACCAAACTTTTCTGTATAGCTTTTTATACCCTTGCAGAGGGTACTATAATTTTCAGAAAATTTCTAAAAAAAAATTTGTGTCTTCGTGATCAGCATCCACAGCCGAGTCATGTCCGTCAGGTCCGTCTGTCCGTCTGTCTGTCCGTTTATATGCGAACTAGTCCCTCAGTTTTAGAGCTATAGTTATGAAACTTGGCACAGATGCTTCTTCTTTCTGCAAGCAGTACATATGTCAGAACCGACTAAAACGGACCACTATAACATATAGCTGCCATAGGAACGATCGGTGTTTTTCAAAATATCTCGACCAAACTCACTGTATCTAAATTAAAGCACATTCTACACATTTTGACTAAATTTTATCAAAATCGGATCACTATATCTCTCTCTTCTCTGCAATGGTATAAAGCTTCGGCACGAAGAAGATAAGATTTCTTTCTTGTTTTTATTTTTGACCATAATATTATGAGCAAAATGGTACGCTGCTGCTGTCCTTCTAACTGCCTGCATTTTGTTCTCAGTGTATCCGTTGCCTGGTCTACTTCGTGCCATAAATGTACACACATGGTTGGTTAGATGGTTGGGTGGTTGGGTGTTTGGCAATTCGGTGGGGTATTTTTTAATTTCAGTGCTGTTTGTTTGATTTTTAGCTTTTACAGCTGACAGTTTTGTGACGTGGCAGTTGGGCAGGCAACACGACACCACCACCACCACCCCCAGCAGCGCCATCAGCACCATCAGCACGCGGGTGGGTCAAATTAAAAATGTTACGCCACTTTATTTGACTTTGGGCCAGGCTGGCTGCGAGTGCTGCTAATGATGAGCTGGCTGCTTCAACTTTGATGTTCAACCAACAAATTTCCCCGATACAAAATAAAAAAAACTCTTTTCAATTTTTTGCAATAAATTTTTATTTATTTCCTTTTTTTGTTTTATACTATAATTGTTTTTTTTTTTTTTTAATTTTTGTGTTGTTTTTTTGTTTGTATGTTATTTAACTGTTTATTTGCTTTGCTTTGTAATTTGCCGTTTTTATTGTATACATAAAACATTTGTTCATTCTGCTTAATTACGGACACAAAAATATCGACAGCTACAAATTTTTTAGCAATTTTAGTGCAATACACTGCTCTTACTTGGTAACTAGGCGCATAAAAAAAAAACTAAATGCAATGTAGAAGATGTGATGGCTCTTCTTTAAAATGTTTGCATATGAAATATGCCCATATATATATCAAAATATATATTTTAAAACCTTGAACAAAGCTACGGGCCTATTTTAATCAAATATAGAAAAAAAAAATATTAGATATATATATAAGTATATTGAATATGTGTATGTTAATGGCATACTACAGCTAGGTTATATATATATATATATATATATATGTTTATTATTTATCGTTATACACTTAGAAGTACACTTAGCACAATTGAACTTATGAATTTTGTATTTACTCGCTTTTACATTTTTGTATTTGCTAATTGCAAGAGTTTTTTTTTTTTTTTTTTTTTTTTATGTTTGCTTTTCAAATTTTGTTGCTGAGTGTAAAATGTGGGCATGTCATAAGTTAAGGCGACTGTTAATGTTTTGAGTATTTAGCTACTACAACATATGCAAATACATTTATTCGCTTACACTCTAAAAAAAAACTAACTCTTAGCATTCTAAAGGGTAGAATAAAAAAAAAAAAAAAAAAAATTTGATCAGCTTAAATACTATCAGGTACTTTGGCATAATTTTCTTAAACAATACATATTATATAAAATTTAAAATCAATTATTATTTTTGTTTTTTGCGTGACTTTTGTGTTTTGTATATTGCGCATACGCCGCGTGTTGCACAAATTGTTGTCTAGTTTTGTTGAGCTTATCACTGAAGCAAGCTAACGAGTTGATAAAAGTTTTGGGATTAGTCAGATATGTAAACAGTTTGATCGTTGAAATATATATGTAAAATTCATAATATTTGTTTTTTAATGTTTAAGCCAAGCATTTACTTCAGTTATTTTATTGATATTTTTGTGACGCAGCAAGCAACAAAGGCACGCAAATGTTTTTTTTTTGTTTGTTTTTTCTATATATTTTGTAGTTGTATTTATGCTATATATATATTTTTAAAATTTTCTTAAATTTCGTTAAACTAATAATTGGTTTGTTTTTGTTTTGTTTTCTTTATTTTCAATGCATTTTTGTAATAAATAATCTTTGTAAGGCGTTTTTCTTAACATGTAGCAAGTTTCTAAGCACTTGTAAATGCGCAACATTCTAGCTTAATGCTCTATATAGAACTATATATATATATAGATTTAAAACTGCACTTATAACTAGCGAAAGAAATTGAATTTGTCACGCTAAAGCTAAGCAGCAGAGAAATTCTAACTTTAAACTGACTTTTAAGCTAAGCTAAGGCAAATGAAACAAAAGAGTATGCTTATCATTTTAATCAAATACTAAGTATAACTGTAGTTAGTTCTAGAGCTAGTAGTTCATATATATGTATTGTATGCATTATACATATATCCAATTATATATACATATATGTATATACTATATGCTGCCCCCAATCAAATGTGGCATGAGCTCTTTTTAAATGTTTAAGTTACACAATGCGAAATTTTTGGTTGCTAAAAACGTTTTGGGTTTGTCTGCCAAAACTTACCCCCTTTTGCCAACCGCCAAGCCATGCGTCCTTTGTCCTTGAGATCAGTCTTAGAATGGGTTTAATTACTTGTGTTGTTGTTGTTGTCGCTTGACAGGGCGGCTGCTCATTGGGGATTGGGGGGGGGGCCCACTTAGACCGCCGTGGGCGGCGGCAACAGGGAGGAGTTGGAGGTGCGCAGATAGGGATTACCATAAATGGCGCTATAGCGTCGATCCACACTCAAGGCCATCGAGTTGGGCACCACAACATGGGTGGTGGTGGCAGTGCTCTGATTGCTGCAGCTGCCATTTGGCGACGAGCTAACCACGGAAGCTGTTGTCGATTGTAGACTGGGCAAACCGTTCTCCTGACGTATCTCACGTGGCCCAATGATGCTGCCAGTTAGGCTGCCACCGCTGCTGTTGGTCAAAAAGGTCATGGGCACGCTTTGTTGTTGTTGTTGTTGCTGCTGCTGTTGCTGCTGCTGCTGGTGATGATGTTGCTGATGATGCTGCTGCTGCTGCAATTGCATTTGATTCTGATGATTGTTCTGCAATATGGTTGAGCTTCCATTGGACTTTGTCGAACAGGATGTCAGATACTGCGGCGGTGGACTATAATGTGTGCTATAGTCGCCATATGGCACATAGCTGGCATTGATGTCCACCTTGAGATCACTATAGTTCGATGTGCGATCGCCAGGCTCCATTTTGCAGCTGACTCCACCATTCTTAGTTATCTGATGCTCGCTGATAACATCGGCGGGTGGCAACTTTGTGCGCTTCTTGCACTTGAAGTAGATGAGCGTGATGATGGTCAGGACCATCAGGATGGCTACTGCTGAGATGCCGCCCACAATGGTCATCAACAGGGAAACGCTTTCTGTTGTGATGCAAAAAGAAAAGAAGTGCGGCAAATGGAATTGCAATGTTAGCAAAGTACTTTCAACAGAACTGTCACAGATATTTGTAGAATTTAAGGTTTTCAGCTATGGTTCTTTATTCGATTAAGGTGATTTTTGAACTCTGAAAATATTTAATTGCTTCTTTTTTTGTTGTTCTCATAACGATTGAAAATTGTTTAAAAAACGCACAAAAACCCAAATATCTATAGATTTTCATCAACATATTTTATATTTTGTATACTCACTTTTTGCTTGCAACTGAATCTCGGCCACATCGTTGCCATAGTCATTGACCACGGTGCAATTATATTTGCCATAATGATAAGTCTGACTGTCGCGTATGATGAGAGTACTCTTCACGCCGCCGGGCACCGCATCCACCAGTATGGAGTAATCGTGTCCAGACTCAGAGCTAATCTCCTGGCCATTGAATGTCCAGGAGACATGGCGAGCACGTGGCACGCTGCTGGCAAAGCACTCAATGCGTGCAGTATCACCGATCAATCCGTACTGGGAACGCGGTGAACTAATGCTGGGTGAGCCCTTCAAATAGACAAAGGCATCTGCCGAGATCTCAGCATAGCCGGCCACATTTGCCTTGCAGTAGTAACGTCCGGCGGTATCATTGCTGACACTAAAGGTTAGATTGGAACTGGTGCCAACGACACGATCACTGGGATGCTGTATCCAGACAATCTCCGGTTGTGGATTGCTATCCACCTCACAGTTGAGCGAGACAATGCTGCCCACGTCCGCCTCCATGGACTGTGGACGCTGCTTGAAACTGGGCGCATCTAAGAAGAAACGAGTAGCAGTCATTAGGACTGCTCAACAAAATATGGAACACTAAACTTACAGCTAATGTCCAGCGTTTCGCTATCCTCGCTCTTGCCCACCGAATTCTGTACCTCGCATTTGACAATTGCATCATGGAACTTGCGCGTCACGTTGCGTATAACCTGCAAACAACAACAACAAACAACAAGATTGAGATTGGCTATGAGTAAATTGTGGGAACGTTAGAGCGCTTTCCGGCCACCGCTAACCAACTGGTTCTCTTTCAGCTTACATCTTTGCCCAGAGTTTGTAATTGGCATGACAAAATAGCTCGGCTCAGCATTATACAACATTAATTTTTTTTTTTTATCGCTGCGGCAGCAAAGTTGCTCTAATTATGCGGCTCGCTGCTGGAATGTGGACGTGGTCAGGCTCCATCAGACCAGCTACCACGTTTTGCTTTTGCTTGGCAGCGGCCGGAGTGAGAAGAGAGGGGCAGCACTTACCATCTCAGTTTTTTGACCGCCTATAATTGGCTCGTCATTGATGTACCAGCGATAACGGACATCGCTGGGATTGGCATCGGCACGGCACTCGAGTCGCACCTGTGCATGTTCCACAATCCGCTGTTGTACGCCAGAGCCAGCCTGAATGCTGCTACCAGTTCCAGCTCCAACTGGTGTTCCAACTCCAACTCCAGCTCCAGTTCCAGTTCCAATGACATTCACCTTGACTTTGGGCGCATATTTGACCTGTGCAACAAACAGAAATAACAATTCAAATGAGCATTTAACAATTTTGCTTGTGCCTTCAATAAACTAAGAGTAGAAAACGCCCTATCGTTTTCTCAGATACATCGCATAAAAACTTATTTAAACAAGTAAGAACGTTGCCGTCGGATTCACCCGACTGCGACATACACTTTTTTAGCCTCTTTGCGGAGTCAGAAGTGGGCGGGTCATGTATTTTTGCTCAAATATTTCAAGTTTTACCATCAATTTAAGTTTGGTTAGGCCCGTTCTACAGGTTTGGGAGAAACAAACATTGCTCGATTGCAAGGGCGGGGGTCTATTTAATAGGACAATAGAATTCAACCTTCAAAATTTAGTAATTCTAGCTAAAGGCGTGTGGGAGATACAAACTTTGCTTATTTGTAGGGGCGGGGGTGGGCGTTTTTTAATCGGATCAATCAAGGACGTGATAATTAGCCCTTGTGCTAAATTTGGTTACTCTAGTTATAAAACTGTGGAAGATATAGGTTTTTGCGGTTTGTGGGGGAAGGGGTGGTGGTGGAGGGGAGATCTTGACACTTTGTCTGCCTATGGTATATACCAACATGTATACAAAGTTTGGTTGCTCTAGCTTCAAAATTGTGGAAAAAACCTGAGTTCATACGGACAGACGGACGGACAGACGGACATTTCTTTTTTTTTTTCAAAAAAATTAAAAAAGAGTATAAAAACGTAAAATAATGACGCATGAAGTTAGACCACCTGCACACAAAGACTGTAAAGAAGCTGATAAAAGCGTAGTTGAATCGATCAAATAGTATGTCGACCGCAGGGGTTAGTCTAGTGCTAATAACAAAGGCAATGAATTCTTTTTGCAGTATGCGTAGATTGAATTCTCATTAAGTTGGCACTCCAGCTGTGCCTAACACTAACACTAGCACAAACACTAACACTAACACAACAGGCACTTTATTACGTACGAAGCTTGCATAATTAGGTTGAAGAACGCGTTATGAATTTGTCAGTTGACTGGGGCAACTCAACTTTGAGCCAAAACACGAACACTGTAGGTAATTGACAGGCAAGTGGTAAGGGGAGCTGAGCGGAAAGGGGGGGGGGGGGGGGGCTCTGTCAGCTGACTGAGGTCTATGTAAGTCCTTGCTGCCCATGTTTCAGTATGAATTAGCCCATCAATGTCATGCCGTGTCCGTCCAAACACAAAAGCACGTTTGAAAAGAAATCAAAAAAACAGAAAAAAAAAAGAAAGAAATTCTGAACGCTTGCACAGGCTGCATAAATGGGCTTTGGGCAGAGAACGCATCAGTGGCATCACAGCAGCAACCCAGCAGCATCACAGGAATATTGATAGTGGGCTCAAGCGTTGACTGTGACGCGTCAGCGCATTGTGCCCAGAGCACATAGATAAGGCCTAAAACCCCAGGCCCACTTTGCTGACCAGGCTAACACTGCAATGGAACGAAGCAGACATGGCTGACAGGCTGGACAACTGCAATGTGGCATGTGTTGCAACGGGTTGGGTTTTGAGGTTGGGGGCGGGGTGGCTGGAACGCTTACCTCGACACGTATTTTGGCAGAACGATAGGTGCGGTCTGCCGTGTTCTGCGCCTGGCACGTAAAATTCGTGTTGTGGTGCTCCTTTTTGGGCGTTAGGCGTAGCAGCGACTTGGCCGTATAGCGCCGGAGATCGGGCAGCGGTATAACTGTGTACTCGATGTTGTCCGTTAGAACGTTGCCCAGGCCATCAATCCATGTAATCTGTACGAGAGAGTTTGAGGTTAAAAAGAGCAGAGCGGCAATGTGGATTAATGGAGTTGAGGGGTTAGGGCTAAATCAGGACGAGTCTGGCTGTCTGTCAGCAGGCAGTCCTGTAGTCGGGCAGTCGCGGTTTGACTGATATCCATTGTTTGTTTGATTAGTTTCGACTGAGCTCGTGTGAAAGTTCGCTTTCAACATGCTGCGGTTTGGTTTTACCCGCTTTCCACTCCAGCTCCTCCTGGTGCTGTAAATCTTTGTCGGTTCTGTTTCAGTTTTTGTTTGTGTTTCAGTTCGGTTTTGGTTTCAGTTTTAAACTTACCTCAGCTGCGGGCTTGCCGCCTATGGACACACACTCAATCTCAATACGGCGATCCTCGGTCGCATAAATGACATCGCCCTGCGTTATTTTCGGCGCCTCCGGCGGCACCAGCACTGTCAATCCCGCAAATGTTGAACGTATGGCCGGTTGGCCCTCAGGGCCAGGACTAACCTGACACTGATATCTCGCATCATCGTCCAGCATCACTGGATAAATATCTAGGGAGTAGTCGCCCTCCTCATCGCTGCCCACCATCGCATAACGCTCAAATCCACTTAGATCCCGGGATGTGCCCAGGCCAAAGTCATCCTTGGTCCATTGCAATGTGCCCTGCTTGTTGATGACTCGACAGGGCAGCGTGACGCGTGCACCGACGACAGCAGTTTGGTCCTGCGGCTCCATGGCGAAACGCTGATTCTGATAGCTAGTGTATGGTGATGCCGAGCAACTGGCCAGGCATACAGTTAGCCAAAGGAGCAGCACATTCATCATAAGATCTCGCATACTGTAACGTAGCTCTTTTCGCTTTGTTGTCATTTTGATTGACTGCAAGAGAAAGCGAAAGAAAGTTTATTTATTAATGTACATATATTTGAGGGTTGCAAGTAATCGATTATTTCGTTAATCGATTTTCAAAAATTGCAATAGATGTTGTTTTGTTTTCTGTACGTTTAAAAAGTTAAATTTTGTAAAAACTGCTTATATACTTATGAACTGTCCTTAAACTTAGGTAAAGTGAGTTTGGTCGAGTTATTTAAGAAAACAAAATAGTTTTTCATACATAAACTTATTTTTCAACCGATTGTTCCTATGTCATCCGATTTTGATGAAATTTCGTCAGCATGCATAAACTGTTCTTAAGCTTGGGTAAAGTAAGTTTGGCTGAGCTATCTTGAAAAACAAAAAAGTTGTTCATACAAAAACGGAACACGTCACAAACCCAAAATAAGCTTCTTTCCATTTTGGAAAACAGAGTATAAAAATTATTGGTCCTTGAAATCTATCTTTACTTGCTTTTTTCTGTTTCGATTTCTTAATTGTTTCTATTTAAAGGAAATCGAATCTCAGCATGGTCAAACGAAAGTGAAAATTCGGAAATATGAATCGAATATGCTCAAATGTTTAGATTTTCAATACAACTGATTGTCTGGTGAATTGAAAACCAATTCAATGGCAAGTAATTCAATGATTTCGCAAAACAAAATGTGAAATCAAATCGCAATAATTTCTTCACTTAAGTTAAGATCTTGCCAAAGTTGTACTTCGGAGATGGAGACAGAGAGAGAGGGACTGTGCAATTGAAATTTTCTAAGCCAGCCTTAAAGTATGCAGTGCATTATTTGCTGGCCTGACATTTTGGTTCCAGAGTTTACAGTTACTTCTGCGGCGCAGCAGCTGAGCGAAATAAGAAGCAGCTGAAGCAGTGAACGAGGGGATGAGAGGGAGTAGCAAAAACTCTACTCATAAACGATTTTGCGTTTCGTTGTACGAAATATTTCTGTACAATTGCTTCAGGGTCTTTTAAAGTATTATTATTGCGTTTATTGTTTATTATTTATGTTCGCTGTGTGTCGCTGTGTGTATGTGTGTGTGTGCATGTGTATGCGTGCATATATGTGTGCTTGTAGCCGCGTTTGTTTTTATTTTGTATTATTTATGTTTTTGTGCTTTCGGCGCGCTTGAAAGTGCAGACAGCTTCGTAATACTACGTGCCCCAAAAAAAGAGAACAAAAAGCAAGAACAAACGATGCTCGCTTTGTAATTGCTGTGCCGAAGATTAAATACTCTAATTTAATTACTGGTGGACAATTAAGCAATAACTAGTCTAGTCTAAAAAGATTTCGTTCAATCAAATTTCTATCGATAAATTCTACAACATATAAGATAAAGTGACTCAACGCATCATAAATAAAGTAAGAATGTAAATATTCCTGATATAATCGAATAGTTCGTATATCGACTGTACAAAATGACAATCGGTGGTGTTTCGATTAATCGTTTGGAATAAATCGATTAATCGACTTTATTAAAACACCATAAAAATATTTATTTTTATAATTTCTTTTAACAAAATAAATAAAAAAAAAAATGTTAAGAAAAAGTTTTATTTAAAATAAAACAGAATTACATGGACCAAAAAAAAAAGTTTATCAAAAATTTCAATATTCTTAAAATTTATCAAATTTTAATTACACACAAATTAGCTTAGAATATTCTTTTACAATGATTTAAGAAAACATTGATGATGCATAATCGTAGTAACTCAAAAAGCATTGATTTCGAGTATTAATTGACGTTTTTAAAAACAATCGATTAAACGACGAAAACTGAATTATTTGGCTTAAGTAAATAATAATATTTGTATGCTCAAAAATTGGCTACTTTAATGAGCTACAAATTAAGCGACATAGTTTAAATAACCCTCAAGCAAGAGTATACAAAAAGCGAATTACATTCAAATTAGCCGGTTACAAAAAGTCTGCGGCGTCTCAAGTACGCAGGGTCTACCCTGGTCTCAAATGGCTGGAGTGAGGCTGGCCTAGAGTTTACGACAACCGAAAAAAAAAACAACATATAAATAAGGTATGTGTAAAAATGTAGCTCAGCAATTCGTAAAAAAAAGAAGGGGTGTGCTCGCGTCATAAGTATAAAAATGCGAAATATGAAATGATGGCTCGTAAATAAAGGGTTGCCAACATGGCCAAAGAAAGCAGATGTAAGTAAGGGTAAGGGTTGCGGCCGTCTTGTTTTAAGCAACTATTTGCTTGACTTCAAGCTGTGTAAGTGTGTGTGGCAACCCTGGCTGAAGGTCATCTAGATAGTTGTGAAATCATTAGATGATAAGATCTATTCCCATTTTCTAAATATTCCGAATAATGATGGCTTTTCAGAAAGTAGAAGTGTTTTGAAGCTTATCTTTAAGGTAAAACAATTGCTATTTCATTTTCGAAAATGGGAGCACAACATCGAAAACAATTCGAAATGAAAAGTTTCCGGAAATGGAAGCTGATCTGAATATGAATGTACATTCTGCTTAGCAGACATTGCAAGTAGTGCACAATCTAGATAAAAACAATGCTTATCTAAAGCTGAAAATTAAATAGTAGTAAAAAAAACCTATTGATTAATTACATTACCAAGCAGTTATTCCATTGGGGCAACCCTAACAGATCCAGAGCATTTGGTAAATTGAGCATTTCTTGCTACCCCATAATTTATTGAACCCAAAAACAACATAATGAGCCAAGTCTACCAATATACATACATATTGGTATGTTCATTTGAATGTGTGTGTATATAAGTATTTATCGATTTGATGCGATAGTAAAAACAGGTGACGCCGTCTCACACAGGATGTGTTTAATAAATTGCAGCTTAAAATATACTTATTTACACCATATATAAGTAGTATATTCTATATGTATGTATGTATGTGTCTAAAAGCACAATCTATTTAATCAGCTGCACTTTGGGACACAAGGCTAACGGCGACCAACTCCCAACTCCCAACTCCCACTTTGACTTCCACTCCCAACTCCCATTTCCACCTTCACCTGTCCGCGGTTCGTTGGCTGTCGTCAGGTGCGACTTGTGCTTGAATTTTCTCACGCATTTTTGTTCACATTTTCACTATGCTGTATATATATGTATATGTATATATGCTTCGTTTTTTTTTTTTGTAGTAAGTAGTTCGCTTCCGCCACTTGGCGTCTATTGCTTTTCAACTAATTTTGTTTTCTTGTAGTAGTTTGTGGCTGTTATTTGTTTTTATTGCATTTATACGGAAATTGGCGCTCCTCACACACAAACTGAGAAAATTATAGCAGAGCATAAAAAAAGAGACGACGACGACGACGCATCGTTCATGACGATGATAAAAAAGAAGCAGCAAGAAATCCATAAAAGCCCGAAGAGAACCCCAAAACACACAACGCAAAAGATTACCGCGCTTGCTTCCGTTTGACTTAAGAGGAGAGGGAGGGGGAGGGTGAGGTGGAGGAATGGGGCAGAGATCAGTATGGGCTCAAGAAGACCTGGAAATGACTCAAAATTAAAGCCATGCACTAAGTTTTTGGGGCCATCTATATGTATATGTATGGTACATTGTATGACTGGGAACCATTTGACTTTGCTTGCAAGATGGTCGCTAATTAAAAGTGATTATAGACACGCTCGTTTATCGCCAGTTCAAAAGTATTTGGTTTCTTTTTTTTCGTTTTGTTTTTGGTTTTTTGGTTTTTTGGTTTTTTGGTTTTTTGAGTGTACTTTTAATCTTAACGCTGTAAACTCGTCTAGCATAGATTTCACTTTCTGCTTACAACAGTTTTGTAATGCTATTGTCATTTGATATGATAATTCTCACATATCTTTTATATACATCTTGGTAGATCTAGTGAGTAGATCATGAATAAACAAAGTTGTTCTACTTAAAAGTCGTTCGAAAATTGAAACTTGAGTATATTAGAATTTTCGAAAAATTCGATTTTGCGTTTAAGAATACGCTCCATTTTAAATCTTTTTTCCTTTTTTTTACCTCCCTGTTCCCAAATGGGAAAAAGGAAGTTATAAAATACTGCAAGTGTGTGTAGGCATTTCCGACTATATAAACTATATATATTCTTAATCACCATCAACAGCCGAGACGAACCAGCCATGTTCGTCTGTCCGTCTGTCTGTCCGTCCGTATGAACACACAGATCTCGGAGACTGTAAGAGCAACAAACACCAAACGTAGCATGCAGGTTCCTCTAAGTTTATTTCAAATTTTGGATCAAAATAAGATCAAATTCTATATTTTATGGAAACCTTAGAAACATCGAGTATTCATTTTTGTTGCTTGTTGTTGCAGAAGCACAGTTTTTGATTTTCTAGAGCTTAAATCTTAAGATCGCAGTTATCTAAGCGATATTTTAGTCAATGATTTGCTTAAATTTGTTTTTTTAGCTGCTTTATGTAGCTCTCGCTCTCTCTTACTCTCTTTCTCTCTTCATCTCTGTGTCTTTTTGTCTATCTGTTGGTCTGAGTGATTTGCAAGGCAGGCGATACGCTTGCAACCAAAAATGCCAATCACTCGACAAACAAAAACATTTCCGTTCCAAACGCTTTCCGCTCCAGTTTTTCAATTTTCGCTGCTGCTGCCGTTGCCCGTTGCAAGTTGTGAGTTGCAGAGTTGCGGAGTTGCCCCAACTGGCAGCAGATACAGTAATTATTTTCAGGCGACGCTTATCACACATAAATCTCTAGCTGGGGCTCTGGTCAACCAATCGATACAACAGCAACAGCATCGATGAGGAGTAAAGTGTATGGGGCAGGAGAAGGGAGATGGAGAGAGTTGAGGAGACTGAGACGAAGGCAGCTTGTTTTGTCAGCGTCACTTCCATGCCATTGGGCTTCCTTTGCTGGCAGCTGCTGCTGTTGATGTTGCTGTTGTTGTTTTTGTTGCTGCTGTTGATGTTGCTGTTGTTATTGTTCCTGTTGTTGCTGTTGTTGTTGCTGTGGCTGCTGGCCACTGGTCACAAGATGTTTGCAGCTGCAGCATGCGTGCAGCATCCTTTACGCAGCATGCCAAGCATCTTTGTGATATTTATAGTCGGCAACTGCAACTGGGGAACAGGTGCTGCGGCAACGCCCGAGAAAAGCAAAGCAAAGCAAAGCAAAGCTGAGCTGAGCTGAGAGGAGCTGAGCTCAGCTCAACTTGACTCAACTGAACTGGACTGACCAAGAGTCCAATGAAGTTATTTTTGTGATGAATGTGAGCTCTCGACTCAGCGCCTATTGCCCCATGCTAATTATATGTGCTCCGGTCGAACCAGTTTCTTATATAGCCACAACGTTGCAAGTCCAACGAACCAACTCAACTCAACCAACTCAACCAAACCAACTTCTTCGCAACGCTCTCAGCTCACATTATTATCATCTTTTAGTTATTAGATGCAAGCTGCAGCGGATGTTCAGCTTCCTTCGTTTTCCAGAGTTTTGTCATTTACAGTTTTGGCCTCATTGGCAACTAGGCACGTAGACGATAGCCGGCCAAATGACCATAGCCAAAGCCAACTTGTCCCACTGTTCCAAGCTGTCCAAACGACCAAACGACCTGCCTCTGCTCATAAATCAATAAAAGACCCACCTGGTACAAATAAGTTTGAAAAATTTATATTGAACTGAGCGTAGCAAAGTTTTTTTTTTTTTTTCTGTTCGCCCAGCTTCTCTGCCCAAGTTGACTTTTGTTTGAGTTGAACCACTTTCTACGCCAATTTCTTAGCCAAGATTTAAGGCCAATTGCTGCAGCTGCAGCGAACGTTCAAATGCAACGATGAACGGCAGCAGCTGTTCCACCCACCCCCAACCCAACCCCATACCCACCTTATAGACAAGCGAATAAGTGGACTTTATTTCTTATTCACCAAACTGCAATCTTTACCTTCTGATATGGCGACACAGTTCTATTCTTTAAGTCCAGAGTGTGAAGAATGAGCGAATAGAATGGTTTGACATGCAACACAATTAGCTTTTGTCTTTTAACTTGGCTACTAGTTGGCTAGTTAAAATTTGTCTTATGGCAGACAGCTTTTGTATGTCTGCAGTCACGTGAGATTCTAGAGTGCAAGAGTTTCCCCAAAAGTTGCAAGTTCAGTTATAAGCATTTATGATTGGAAGAACAAGTAAAGACAGGTGACTAAAGCTGTGCTGGAAAACTATCGATGACCGATATCGATAGTATCGATAACAGGCTTTTTCAGCTTGTAGCTTTTTCAAGTTTTTTCAGTCGTCATGATTCAAAACGATTATAATGAATTTAAAATTAAAAATTATTCAAAATTAAAGTTACTAAAAATATAAAAAAAATTAAAATTAAGAATTTAAAATTAAAAATGATTTAAAATTTAAGTTACTAAATATATAAAAAAAATTAAAATTTAATTTTGACTTTAAATTAAAATTAACTGGGAATAAATAAAATAAAAACTAGTCCTGATTTCAATTCTAGTATCTTTGCTTTCCTATCGAATCAACAAAAAAAAAAAACAATAGCTTTTCATGGTATAATAATCGTTTCTTCGTCTTAAATAACCAAATAAATTGTTTTGTAGCAAAGAAAAAGAAAGGAAATGTAACTCGTAATCATTCCTTTATCAAAAGCATTATTGTATTATACAAGCATCGATACTATCAATAGCTTAAACGCTTACAAGTAGCAATCACAAGCATTTATCAAAATAAGGAAGAAGGAAAAGGAAGAGGAAAAAGAAGAAAAAACAGAGTTCAACAGAGCATTTAGCTTTTGTCTGGCAGGCAAAATCAAGACAAATCAGGCTCAAGCTCAGGCACATTAACTAGCTGTAAAAGTGTCAACTGTACCTTAAGCCACAGTCGAAAGAGTCCTGCTCGGACTTAGCTTGTACACACACGCACGCACACACGCACACATACACACAGCAGCCGCTTGGGGCCCTCAGGGACCGGTTAACCCTTTGTAAAAGGGGCTACTTAAAGGACTTTTGCTGACAAAATAAAAATGGCAATTGCAAGAAGACAGAGTGTGAGCGAGAGAGAAAGAGAGCGAGAGAGTGGAAGAGTGGAAGAGAGAGGGAGCCCAATAGGGAAGTGCTTGACAGATGGCAACAAAAGGTAAAGGATATTGGCAAGCAGAGACAGTTAGGCAGAGATTAGGACAATTAAAAAAGGGAATGAATAACAATTAAAATCAATTTGTGTGTGTTCGTTACGTATGCGTGTATGTGTGTGTGTGTCTTCAAGCTGCACTTTGTTGTCAATTTGTTTGCTTGACCAAATCAACTAAAAGGCAGGCAACTTAGGGTACAGGGCCAAGTGGCAAAGTCAAAGTCAAAGCAAAACCAACAAATCCTGCTGAAAGGAGTAATCGAGATAGATAGACGAGTGTGAGCAAGATGGCAGGAACAAGTCGAATAGAAATGTGTGTGTAGGAGCACTTGAAAGGCGCCATGCAAAATGCTGTATGCTTCATTCAAGGACAGGCTCAGGCTCTAACTCAGAGGGGGCCCAGTGTCAATAAAAGGCCGGGGCCAACGGGCAAAAAATAAACTTAAATCGCCTATTAATGGCAAGCAGGGCTAACACACACACACACATATACAAAGAAGGAAGTTTGTGGGCGGACCCTTTCAAGTTTGTTGGACTATCTACAAAGTCAGCAAAAGTTAAGTTTTCGTCCTGTGCACAGGAAATTCAAGATAAAAAGGGCTACTTACTTCTTTATATACATATATAAACTGAAATACTTACATACATATGTGTTATAATGGTTGTTAGGCTGAAGAGCAGTAGCAGCGCAGGGGGGCATAACAGGGCTAAGAATCCCTTTTTTTTTGGCATTTGCCAGCTTATCGTTTTGACATTTAATCAGTTCACTTTGCAGTTGTTGTGTTTTTTTTTTTCACTTTTACGAAAATTGAGCCAAGTCTTTATTTTTTTTTTTGTTCTCCTTCTTCTCCCTGTTGCCTTTCATTTAGTTGTTGGGCAAGTTAAGATGATAACTAAACTTGCGTTGACCGCGCATAATTAAAGCATCTCATCCTCGACTATAGCTGGCTCATTAGCATAATTCTAACATAATTTCTGACATGCTACAACGTTCAAGCATAAAATTATGAAACAAAATCATATGTGGTGGCCCCCCAACAAAAAAAAAAATATAAAACTCCACTCGATGCGCATTTTAACAAGCACAAGTTCAAAAAAAAAAAGAAGAGAACGCAAGAAGAGGAGTAAAAAAGATAAAGACAGAAAAAGTAACTTCGACATGCTCAAAATGTATACCCTTCCTCAAATTTTGTTTATTACAAATAATTAATAATTTGTCTAATTGTTGTTATGATTTTGGTACAGGAATTGCAATTAAGAGTTATGGGACTTAAAAAAATTAAATAGAAAACATTGTCCTAGATGAATGTAAAAAAAAAAAACTTTTTTATTTTGAATTTTTTTGAAATAAAACTAAATTTTAACTCTTTTTTACTTAGTTACTTTTGAAATTAAGTCAAGCATTTCAATAAGTTTTCACTGAGATATCATGTGTTTACAGGAACTATGTTGATTAAAAAATTTTACAATTTTTATTTAAAAAATTGAAAATTTCAGTTATCTATTTAATTTTTATTATGAATATTGAAAATATGAGTTAATTCCACATTTTTATATAAAAATTGAAATTAAACTATTTATTTGTTATGCATTTTTTAAGGCGAAATAACCAGAGTTATTTGTCTGATCTGATAAAATAAAAATCAAAAATATAATCTATATATTACAAATTCTAATATACAACAAATTATTATAAATTAAAAAAAAAAAAAAATAGATGATTTTTATACAATTACTAACTTTTTAGACATTTCAGATATCTTGTAGAACAAAATTATCTGCCGTTATTATCGTTCCTTTGACAACTATATGCTATAGTAAACAGATACTGAAGGTAACAATTTATATCCTAAAACAGAAACTCGACTGTTGATGCTAATCAAGAATGCTTAAGAAGATCATTAAGGTCTTCTGCAATGCGTTACACTCTCCTGACAAAGTCATAATACCCTCTGTAAGTGTATAGTCATAAAAAGTTGACACAACAACAACATCAAACAACAAAAAACTGGACTCGTAACGAAAGTTGCCCAGCCACATCGAACAGAATTTCAATCAGTAAATTGAACACCTGAACTTAACTGATTCCGTGCTGTGGGTTTGAGTTTGGGTTTTTGGTTTTCAGTTTTTAGTTTTGGGGAGAAGCAACGTACAAAGGCGAATTGAAGAAAAGAAGATGTTGCCGCCAACAACGCGAGCAACACAAGAACAACAGGCAACAATCAGGCAACCAGAGCAATATCAGTAGCTAGCAGGAACAACAACTAAAGAGCTTAAGTCGAGCACAGAGGGGTGTAGCAGGAAATCAGGTGAGTAAGAGATAGATATAGTGAGAGAGAAAGAGAGAAAGAGCTCGATGGATCCCTTCAAGACGCGTTTCAGGCTTGGCAATCAACATCATGCCAGCTGTCTACCCAGCATCAGCATCAGCATCAGTTCCAAATCCCGTTTCCCAATATCAACTCCAATTCCAACTTCAACTTCAACTTCAGATCTGCAAAATGTGCTGTCAAAATCATTGTAGAAATTCATGTTTATGGTTTTGTATTACAACAGAGAGATCGGTCAGTGTTTCTTGGCTTTAAGATTTGTATAACTTAAAGCCTTATTAACATATTTTATACGCTCCATCCAGCCAGCCAGCCCAGCTGGATCGCCCACACACACAACATTTCTCGAGCCACACTTTTTGTCCAGAAGACAGACAGACTGTGACGTGGTGGCAAAGGCCGTGTGGGCTGGCCCAACATCGATCCATACCAATTGATTTTCGATGCCCGTTTGCCGCACATACGAAACTTTCAAGCTACAAGCCACAAAACTCCAAATAGCAAATAGCAAACACAACACAACAACTTAAGACTCAAGTCAAGACTTTGTTGAAATTTGTTGGGAAATGACCACGAAACTGGATTCTTTGCATCTGTTTTAATTTTGATTTTCTTTTTATGTTTAGACCAGGTTAGCGTATTCTCGAAATAACACAGATCAACACGATATTTGTTCCAAGACATTTAAGTGTTTTTTAACGACCTTAACTTTCTTAATTGTGAAGTTAACTCTGACACTCTCAGAGTTAGAGTTATTAATAGAGACAATTTTGATACAAAAATATATTTTCTAGAATTTCATAAAAAAAATAATTATAAGATATTTCTTAAAAATATCAATTTTGTGTTTGGAATTAGTTAAAATTTTAAAGTATTAAATTATATTGAAGAGAAAATAGCATAATTCGTTTCTAAATAAGATGAGAACTAACAATTTGAAGATGTTTTATCGTATATTATATTTAATTTTTAAATATATTCTGGCAACTATATTTCCTCTAATCAAAGGTGAACCGTTTTGAAAAATTCAGAACAGCATCGCGAATTAAGAAAAGAAATATTGAAATTTGGAATAGGCTTGATTGCGCTTGAGATTGTCTTTGCTTATAAGAAATATATATTCTTAATTCAATAAATAATTTCTAAGAATCTGCGATTATTTTTAGTTTTAACATTAATTTTAAAGTTTTATTGCTCAATTTTTTGTATTGTATTTTGTTTTTAAAATTTTAAAAAGTTACCATTTTTTGTCTGTTTCTAAAGAGAATTTTTAAAAATTCTTTGAATAATTGGATTTTTAATTAAAGATCAACTCAAAACATTATGCATGATAGTTGATGTAAGCTTTGAAAATATGCAAAATATTCGAAAATTGTTGTCAAGCAGTGTAAACAAGCAGTAGTTAAAAGTACTCGAATGGAATCAAGGCTGCTTTACTTGGGCTGCTGTGACATTGTTCTATGCTTGGAGTCATCTTTTGCTGCCACAGCTGCCACAACTGCCACAGCGGGCACAGCTGCCATAGCGCTGCCCCAGCCAAGCCATATGCAGCTAATTGAGTTATATAGCAAAAGTTGGAGGCAAAGCCGCTGTTGGAGCGCTCTCCCCCCCATGTCCAATAACCACATGACGCAGCATTTTGGACGCGGAAAGTGCAACCAAACGGCGCACAGGTTGAACGTTCAACGAAAAAAAACTAAAAAAAAAATAACTATTTCAAATCGAAAAAGAAATACAAATACAAATCAATTCAATAAAATTTATACACAGACAGGCAACAACAAAAAAAGAGACTTTTCTATACAGGTTTTATATATATATTTGTTTCGGGTTTTGTTTTTAGTCCGAGCTGTGTGTGAGGCCCCCCAAAATGTTATGTGAGGATGTAGTTGTAGTTGTAGTTGTGTATGTGGATGTGGATGTCAGTTCGCTGGCTTGGCTTAGTTAGTGCATTGAGTTTGAGCTAACGAATCGAATCAAAACGTGTTAGAAAAGAGCATAATAATGAACTGGCAGCCAACACAGACAACAGTCAACCCAACAACAGTAACAACAACAACTAACATTGCGACCCACTCACACAGGCAGCATTCGAGTTTTTCTTTATGGTTTTTCATTTTCGTTTGCCTTTGCGGTCGGTCCAGTTTCCAGCTCAAGTGGAGCCAGGTCTATGTGGGCGTGTTTGCAATGGCGAAGACCGTCGATACGACACCTTCAACATCGTTGTCGCCATCAACATCCACATCCACATTCAAAACGCCATCGACATCGATATCGCCATCGTCGACCAACTAAATCCGATTATAACTAATTATTATGAACGCCAAACGTTGAGGTATTCTTTTGCTCAGCTAACAAAAAACAAAGTTACTCAGACTCAGAGTCAGATCAATAGTTTTCAGCTTTAGTGATGTTCAAAAAGAACTATCGATACGATACTTTTTGTTTTGAGACTATTAATCTTTGTGTTTTGTTTTTAAAAGCTATATTAAACCAAAGTTCGATTGTTTACTTTTGCGAAGTTTTTAATACATTTTGTTGTTTTCTTTTTAAAAAGAAATCATCGATACTATCGTTACTTTCATACCACTAAGGTTTGAAAAGTGTGTTGCAATGATTTTTTCAATCTTTTGTAAATCCTTTTTATACTCTGTTTTCCAAAATAGAAAAAAAGAGTATATTGGGTTTGTGAAATGTTCGTCCGTCCGTCCGTCTGTGTGTATGAACGCAGTTTTTTTTCCACAGTTTTGAAGCTAGAGCAATCAAACTTGGTATACATGTTTGTATATATCACAGGCAGACAAAGTGTTAAGATCACTATAACATATAGCTGTCAAAGGAACGATTGGTTGAAAAATAAGTTTTTGTATGAAAAACTTTTTTGTTATTGAAGATAACTCAGCCAAACTCGCTTAACCTAAGTTAAAGAACCGTTTATACATCCTGACAAAATTTCATCAAAATCGGACTACTTTATGTTATAGGTACCATAGGAACAATCGGTTGAAAAATAAGTTTTTTTTATAAAGAACTTTATTTTTTAAAGACAGTTTATAGGTATATAGTTAGTCTTTATAAAAATATAACTCATTAAAAACAAAAAACAGAGTATGTCGCAATCGGGTGAGCCCGACTACAACGTTCTTACTTGTATATCAACGCCTTTAACAAAAACGGTTGCAAAATTTCATAATTTTTATATTTGTATTCTAAGGTATTATTTTGAAGTAGTACTTCACTTGAGAAATATAAGTGTTGTAAGACGTAAGCGTTTTAAGGCAGATCTGTGCAATTTCTTGCACGAGCTGTTGAAATGGTGACATATTTTCAAGAAAGATCTCATACGCAAGTTTATTTCACGCAAGAATTGCATGGTCTAAGCACCGCTAAAGTAAAATTTGCAAAGAAAACTTTTTGAAAAATACAAAATAGTATCGATGATTTATATTTAAGTCTATAAAAACTATGCAGGAGCTTAAAATATCTATATCTTCTCTAAGTTCCATTTATTTTAATGCAAAATAAATTGATTCGACAGCTTTTCTTTGAACTGATTTCTACCGTTATTTCAACGAACTTTGAAATAGTTGAGCTTAAAAAATAAAATCATTTATCGATCAAAGTGCCATCACTAATGACAAAGGCGATTGCCCAAGCAACTCTAGCTTTAGCTCCAGCTTTAGCTTCAACAGCAGCTCTCCAAGGGCTTGGCGTGGGCAGTGCGACAACGTTGTCATTGGCGTTGTTCGGCTTGTTTTTGTTGTTGTTCAAGTTGTTGTTGTTTCTCTTATTTTTATGTTTATGTTTTGTAATGCAAAGTCGCAGCTCTTTATACACACAAACACATGTACATACATACATAGTGTAGACAACCAAAAAGAAACACAATGCACAGCTCATAGTTCAAATTGTCAAATGTATGTTATGTCTTATAAATATTTCATGTGTCGCAAAACATTCAAGTATACGTTTATTTTAGCTACAAACATTAACAATTGATTTCACATTAAACAATTAAAACCATTTTGGGCATTGCTACTAATAAATTTAAAGAATACCTATTTTCAACTAAATAATTGTACAGTTTTTTATTGATTTTAAATTTGTGTGTTTATTTACAAACATGAAATAATATGTAATTTATTTCAAATTTTAATTAAGCCATGTTTGTAAATTAGCAACAAGAAAAAAGTAGAAAAATAAATATTGAAAATATTACAAAAATTTTTGGTTTTAAAAATGAGAATCTGCAACGATTATTGAATTGTCATAGCTTAATATTTAAATTATGTATATTTTAAATTTTGAAAATAAGCAAGTATTTTGCGAGCTTATTGTTGCCATTCGAGTAACATACAGACATATGTATATAAATACGGCTGAATGTAACAAGCTTCGAGCTATATTTTGTTAAGCCTGCAGCAAATGGATAAAAAGATTTAAAAGATTAACAAAAAGAAAATAAATAAATTAATATACATTTGTTGACAAATAATGAAACACAAATTGTAGCAATACTCAAACAGTTTATGTAATATTATAATAGCAATTTATCTGTACATATATACATAGTATGTACTTTACATATACTATATAAAAAATGATTGCAAGCATTTATTGGTTACTTTATGCAATGGTAGTTAAGTTTATATGGCGGCATTATTGTCAAGTTCATCAACTACTTTTTGACTATTGTTGTGTAACTACTCTGTTTGCATTTGAGTTGCTAGAGTACTACACTGACAGAAATAATGTACTGCAAATTTGCACATTTTCGTATACTACTTGAATATGTTTTTGTTTTTTTTTTTTGTAATATTTTCATGTTCCAATTCAATATTTTTTTATTAAAATTGAAAATAAAACATAATTGTATATTAATATGTATAAAATTTCATTTTAATATAAATTTGATGATGATCACACTTTAAATTGCAATATAGTTAATTTAAATATACTTTATTATAATATATTTTATATCTTGATCAGCATTTATATATTTTAAATATGTAGTAAATTTTATATATATAATAATGTTGTGTTAAAATTAGGGATCGTTAATATTATAATTGAAAAGAAAAAGTTGTTAAACAAAAGTTATTTGTACATTTACGTAAAAGTTTATCTTTTTATCCCGATTCAAAAAAAAATTTCGAAAATTTTCAAATTACAATATTACAAGCATATTCAAATTGGAAAAAAATACTCTTATAACAAAAATATAACAATTGTAATATGGTAATATGTAAAATACACTACTTATTTGTAGCAGTGTATATATTTTGACAAATAGACTTACCGTTTTTGCCTTCCTCAAGACTCTGGCGACGCTGTCAAAGCTGCAATATAGAAATACTATATAAGTATTATGCATAAAGTACATACATATATAAATATGTATATATATATATATATATGTTTATGTTTGTATATAAAAGTCAGCTTATTAATTTAAGGTTTTCTTGTGTACATATTAATTGTTGTTATTGTGCGATATTGTTGTTGTTGTTGCTGCTGTTGTTCTTGGCTTGCTGCGCTGTTTTGGCCATAAACACGCACGAGTCGTGTTAGGTCGCGCCGGCTTCCGCATTTGGTCTATAAGGCCTTTGGCCTTTTAACACAGCAGAGGGTGGCTGCATAGGTAAGGGCTGAGAGGGGTGTGGGATGAGGGACGGAGGGGTGACGGAGTGTGAGTAGGTATCAGAAAATGTTTATTAGATATAATATAGCCAGCTGGCTGATTGGACTGGGGTCGGTTAGTTATATATCTACAATGGGACACGCATTTAGCCCATAAAATCGACATTTTTATGCAGTTCTCATAATTACGAGCGTGGAAGGGAGTCAGGGGGGAGCGGTTTGGAGAGCACAGAAGCTTGTCTAGGTGCTTATAACTTTATTATGGCTATAATTATTGCAGTTTTTATGCTTGTACTTTATCGAAAATTGATTATTGACTAAGGACGAAACGATCATTATTATTTCTATGCACATGGCTATTCAAAAGCTATTCAAAGCTCTATAAAGCTGTTCAAATTAATTTAAAGCTGTTCAAAGCTCTGCCTGTTAAATGATTCGTAAGAAACAGCAGAGAACAATATTAATTCAGCTGACTGATTAGATAGGATTTCATTTGAAGCCGATTTTCCATTCCATAAGCTTGACCACACAACTCTAAAATACATGTCTAAGCGGCTTTACGACTTTCAGCCAAGAAAATTTGGCTCAATGTTTACAAGCAGACCAAAAAAGAACGTTGGTAGAAAATGTCTGATGCCATAATTGCAATACCAAATAGTTTTTCCAGCTCACAAATTCTTGTTTTTATGCTGCAAATGCAAGTTTTTAATTGAATTACGCAAGCAAGGAGAGTGAGAAATGTAGACAAAATGCTAGAGAAATTGAGAAAAGTAGTAGAGAAATGAAGAGACAAAATGCGAAATGCTGAAAGAGAGACAATTGATGGAAATATTTGTACAATTTTGAGCTCTGCATCATATTTTATGACATTTGTTGTTGTTGCCATATTGTACGCTTGTTAACATTAGATGTGTGTTTAAGGGGTATATCATATTTAGAATGCAGTTTGCAACAGTTGTTGATTTGCAAACTCTTAATAAATATACATACATGTTTACATAAATGAAATGATAGAGTAAAAAGTGGAATAAGGCTAAAATGGAACTTAAATCTATCTATATTTATAAACAAAACTGTTTAACCTGATGAACTGACTGATTGGCAACGGTTGCCTAAACCATAAAAGTTAGAAAACTGCATTTTGCACATTAGCTTAATTTTATGCTGAAAATGAAAAATTTAGCAAAATTCTTGAAAATGTGAAAAACTTGAGGAAAACGATTGTACGAAGCTTTTTTGTTTGTCAGCCGATCAGCTTTAAACTCATTTTCCATAAACATATAGCAATTCTACGATTTCTGCATACTAATTGTTCGGAAAATTTTCCCTCCCTAGGTGGAAAATGGGTATTCAAGGTTGCATGGGGCTTTGTCGCTGAGCGAGTTGCTTCAAAGGTTTCTTAGCCAGGCAATGCCGGGCTATTCTGGCTAGTAATATATATATTTGTATAGTAATAAATTACAGGGTATATTATGGTAGTGCAATGTTTGCCATATAATTGTGCTTGTTTGCTAGGCATACACGTAACAAATTGAAAAATTGACATATTTGTGTGGGGGGTTGCAGAGGAGCCTATAAGTAACCACAGATAGGGCTGTTCCAGCACCGCTCTACGCCTCCTCTCACTCTCTTATACACTCTCTTCACCCCCTGCTAGGCAGAGCCGTTTACCCGATTGCATTTGATAAACAGCAGGCCATGATTCATGAGCCTGGCTCTATTATCCTTTTGCATGCGCCAGCCTAACAGAAATGCATGCGGAAATGTTGGCCTTTTGAGGGGGGTGGTGGTGGGGCTGAGGGAAAGGAAGTGGCAGTGGCAGTGGCAGTGGCAGTGGAAATGGATAAGGGGCTGGTGGCATAAAAGTAAAATATATGCGACGTATTCATAAGAAAACATGCGATGCAATAAAAAAAAAAAATAAATAAAGAGAAAAAGAATAATAATAAAAGCACAGAAAACAACAAATAAAACAAGGACGAGGTACAAAACGTGTGGCACGAAACCGAAGCAATCCAAATGGAACCCAAACGTTGTTGAATGAATCAGTCGTGTTTTGTCTGTATAAATGTGAATGTGAGTGTGTGAGTTTGAGTGTGAGTGTGAGTGTGGGAGTGAATAAACGCACTCCAGGACATGGCCACGAGACAACAGACAACAGCTACAAAATGGATGAACGTGGCAACAACCGTTAAGTGGTTGCTTGTTGTTGTCCTTGTTGTGCTTTCAAATGTTTTACAAATTCAACAGAAAATTGTATAAAACCAAAAACAAAAAACAAAAATACTGAAATAAATAAATAAGCCGAAACTGATTGCGAGTTGTAGCGGCAACCAAATGATACATTCACTTAAAACAAAAAAAAAAAAAAATTTGATTCAAACTGTTTCGATTTAATTTTTGTTTCTTTTTTTGGGGGTGGCTCAACCAGGACAACCCTCTGATCGAGACTCGGCTCAGGGGGTGTCAGCTGTGCCAGTCAGCTGTCCAATGTGCTAATTTACTAGAAATACGCAGCGGGGCAGACACCCAAAAAAAAAAACAAATAGAAAATAGAATCAAGCAGGGCAGGAGTGTAGAAGCAGGGGGGAGTGTGAGGGCTTACAAAATGACAACAATAAGAAATATAATAAAAATAGGCATAGCAAATGAGACAAAGCCGCGACCAGCGCATGAGTCATCCTGGCTTGACACAGGCCAAGGAGGGTGGCAAGGAAATGCGAGTGGGTGGAATATGTAGAGTGGGTGTAGCACATGGGGTTGTGTTTTTTGTTGCTGTTGTCCTTTTTTTGGGGGGGTGTTGTGCAACTGCTACAACAACACCATTTAACTGGAGCAACAAACAGAAGAAACAGCTGGATTTTTAAGGGCAGCAGAGCATACAAAATGACTCAGAACATATATAATTACTTCTTTTTTTAAAATATTTTTGTGTACATGTAAACACACATACATATGTATTAATTTTGGATATTGTTCAAAATTTGATAACTTCTTTTTTCAATTTCTTATTTTCGTAAATAGCACAAGGTCAAAAATAAATTCTATTGCATTTTTGATTTATATTGTAGAAATTAGTTTTTAATTTAAAAAAAAAAATTTCTTTTCAAAATTTACAAAATTAAAATTGTACACTTTTCAAGCTTTTTATTTAAATACCATGTCAAAATTTGAAAATTTTTTTTGGATTGTAAACAAGTTTTAAATAGATTTCTTATTATTTTTTCAGATTGTAAATATTAGCTTTGAATTTTTTTATTTTTGAATATTATAATTAAACACTTTCCAAGCTATTTAAGTGCATAATGCTTAAAAAGGTTTCCAATTCGAGCTTGAGCACGCAAAGTGCTTAAAATAAAGCTTATATTCAATCAAAATCTCTAAAGCTCTATATAAAATGGCTTTTGATATATCGTCTTCACATCGATATATTTTAAATGCATGCTACTGTAAGTTTTGAAAAGAGTCAAAGAATAAAAGCACACTTTTTTAATGCAAAATTCAACATTTCAACGCATTTTCTTTAGATCAATATTTTGCGTTTCATTTATGAAATGCTATCGATATAGTTTCAGATGATATTGATATGGCTTCAGCGTTATATTAGTTGATATCGATATGAACTTAGCGATGCTTGATTTCAGATGATATCGATATGGCCTCAGCGATATATTTTTGAAGGCTTTATATATTTTGATGTGATGTTTACAATTTACATCCCTAAAGTAAAGCCTAAGCTTCACTTTCAGTTCGTGTCATTGCACTGTTTTCATTAAATATTTAAAGCAAAATTTCTGAAACTTAACTTTGGTTGCCAAACAAAGCACCGTCATATCATAATTGTTAAGTTTTTCATAAAAAGATTGTATCTAAATTGTATTTAGTAGGCTTTGCTTTTTTTATTATAGTATTGTAGGCAACATAATCTTTGTGTGGGAATATTCTGTTAGCCGCAAATATTTACCAATGTTGCTGCGCGTATCTTGTGGCTATGTTGGGCTTATCTAAATGCCATTCGGTTTTGGATGTAGTGTTGGCTGCAGCAGCAGCAACATCTAGATATATTCAGATATATGTATACTTATACTTGTACTCGTACTCGTAAGGCAAGCATTTGCGGTCAGCTTGGGCCAGTGAACTTGGTAGTCAGTCAGTCAAACAGTTAGTCAGTGAGTTAGTCAGATAGCCAGACAGTTGATAAAAGTGTAGCCAGGCTCAAATCCACTTGGGCCAAATGTAAATATTAAATTTGCGCATAAAAATAATACGGCATGAAGAGAGATAGATAGATAGATAGATAGTTAGATATATACAAAGCAATGTCTACTAAATGGAAACGGAGCTTCAACTTCAAGCTGAAATATTGAAATACTAAAGGAAGCGCAAATGACAACCCTAAAGACAACCCTGAAGCAGGGCAGAACCAATCGCCGGTTGAGCTGAAGACATAGACACACACACACACACACACATGCAGAACTAGCAGCGAATTCATGCACATGAGGGAGGGCTGAGGCAGCAGTGGCAGGCAGTTGGCCATAAAAAGCTTGGCAGGACTATGAAGTGCTAGCCAAAGGTCCTGGCGCAATTGACGCGCCGGCAACGTCAACGACAAGCACGAGCAGCAGCAAGAAATAAAATAAAAAAAAAATAAAGAAAAAAAAATAGAAGACGACTCCATAATAATTTTATGCGCTTCCAAAAAACTTCCGCTCAGTCATAGCGTTGTGTTTCCGGCAAGGAGCGGCACACACACACATACAACCACACACACACACACACACACACACGCACACACACATGCAGCCAAATTGCCATAGAATTTTTGCTTTACTTGGCCCGTCAAGCTTTTCCTTTATGTTCGCCTTCGTCGCTGGCTTGATTTTTGCCTTCAGCTTGTCGGACGTCTTAGCAGGGGCTGCTAGGGGTTAGAGGGAGGGTGGGAGGGGGGGTTGGGTCAGGAAAGGGATTCAGCAACTGGCAACCGGCAACTGTTGGCGTACTAGGCATGGCTTGACTGACTGAATGAGCGAATGAAAGAATGAATGTTCAACTGTCACTTCCGTTTTGCCAAAGCCACCCACCACACGCATTCGACAACAACAACAACAACAGCAGCGATAAAAACAAAAACAACAACAACCAGAACAGCAACGTTAACAACGACAACGACGACAACGACATATCAGCATACATTCTTGTTGACGAGCTTCAGCTTCTGTCGGAGCAGGAGCTTCAGGATGAGGCGACAACATTGTAGTTGCTGCTGATGTTGCCGCTGATGTTGCTGCTGTCTTGCTGCTGCTATTGCTGCTGTTGTTGCTGCTGTTGTTGCTGCTGCTGTTGCTGCTGTTGTTGCTGCTGCTTTTGCTGTTGTTGCTGCTGCTGTTGCTGCGGCTGTTGTTGCTGTTGTTGCTGCTGCTATTGCTGCTGTTGAAGCTGCTGCTGTTGTTGCTCCTGCTGTTGTTGTTGCTGCTGCTGTCGTTTCTGCTGCTGCTACTCTTGTTATTGTTGCGTCTGCTGCTGAGGGGAAGAAGAGACTGGGGGTTCAAAGGGTCTGCGGGGCTGTAGCAACAACGAGAAGTAATGACATATTCAAACGCAGCGCGAAGTTGTCGACGGGCGAAGGCGTCAACCTACAACTCCAACCCAAGTCGCACTGCTCAAAGAATAAAATGAAGCAAAAAAAAAAGAAGGAGGAAAAAAAAAGATGGGTAGGAAAACAAGCAAGGGAAAAAGAATAAAGAAGCGTTGCCAGACATTTTGACAAAGCTGGCGACAAGGACGTACACTTGTAATAACATAAAAAGGATATTGTAAAACATTTTCATAAGTTCTGTCGCAGACGACAACGCTGCTTAGAAATGGCTAGAAGGCAGAGAGGGGCGAGCAGTAATGCAAGATTGTACTACTCCTAAACTGTGACTGAGTGTGTGTCTCCCAGTTGCTGCAATATTCCATGCATAAAGCACGTATGCTCGCATAACACATTGATCACTTCAGCTACCTGACAGGAAGTTCGTAATATTCAATAGATTGTGTTAACCCATTTCATAACCCACTCTGCTCTTTATTTTATGCTATGCTATGCGCATTGTTATCAAATAAATTAAGTTCAAATTGCTTTGTTGCCTTTGAATAGTTTTTAGTTATGGCAAATTTTATTTCATGACTATTAATGTTAGCGTAGCGTATTAAGATACACATTGTTTACTTTGACTTCCATAAAACAAGACAAGTTCCCTTGAAATTACAAATTAAACAGAAAAGAAATGTTATCTTTGGCGTGCCGAAGATATATACCCTTGCAAAAAAGATTTGCATGAAAAACCTTACTTTTCAACAGATTGTTCCTATGACAGCTATAAGATATAGTTGTCCAATTTAAATGAAATTTTATCATCATGTTTAAACTGTCTTAAAACTTCGGTAACTGAGTTTGGTTGACTTATCTTCAAAAAGAAAGAAGTTGTTCATACAAACACTAATTTTTCTAACGATCGTTCCTATGGCAGCTATATTTTAGTGGTTAGTGGTCCGATCTGGCCAATTCAACAGAAGGTACTACCTGCAATAAGAAGAAACATTTGCGCCAAGTTTCATCAAGATAGACCTAGAACAAAGTGTTGGAAAACCCATATAAACAGACGGACAGACAGACAGACGGACGGACGGACAGAAGGACAGACGGACATGACGGAAATGACTCGGCGGCTGACGTCTCCTTCAATGCGTTACACATTTTATGACAAAATTGTAATACTCTCTGCAATGATATGAATATTGATTAATAGTTTTAAATGTCCATTTTGTATATACACATATTCAAACATAATATCTATATATTTTTTGTAAACTGAAAAGTCCCAAGAGTGTCCTGTGTCTCATATCTCTTTTTTTACTCTTAAACAGCACATTTATTTATTATAATTTATTGTGTTTTCTATTCATTGAACAGCATAATGCATTAAAATATTATTTACTTTGATATGCTAACATTTGTATTTAAATAAATAAAAAAGAGACTTGCCGTTGCACAAAAATCAGAATACGAGAAGTATTTTTAAAGCTTTGATTAATATTTCATAATTTAAAAATTTATATATATATGTATACATATAAATAAATGATAATAAATGACAACTTTTCTGTCTTTTTTAAAATATTAAAAATTATAAAAATAATATAAGAAAATAATATAAAATAAAAAAAATAAAAAAATTATATTTATATATGTATATATATCTATATATATATTTAAGTTGAAAGAACATTTAAAAAACGTGTATAAATATTAAATTTGAAAATTAATAATTAAATTTAATTGAAGGAAATAAAAAAATTGTTAAAGAAAGATATAAAATAATAAAACAGTTTATAGCTCTAAGGAAACTTCAGAGCATTTAAATGATTTTAAAATTGAAAAGATTTATTCTAAGCAGAAAAAAATTATATTTTCTAATATCAAAAAAGGGCTAATAACACCAATACCAATTTAATATATTCGAAAATATCAAATATATATAAAAGTAATATTTTCTCGTATCATTTAAATAGTATTTAATTTGATTTTGATGACATTGATGTTTTGTTATATTTCATAACAAACTTATATTAATTGATGTTAACTTTATATTCTTTAGTAATAATGTAATATTTTTTAGACTTGAAATGCTAAAAAATATTGCATTTTGAAATATTATCAATTCGACCAATAACAAGTTGATATCAAACTCTTTTCTTTAGCTGTGCACAATAAATATGCTCATCAACTGATCCGCATATAAAACAGTGAAAAGTTTTTTAAAACAAAACAAAAAATGCTTAAAACCTTCTACCTTTTCAGACAATTTGAATTAATTATGCATTTATTTTTAATTGATTTTGAATAGCTATGTTAGTTTTCTCTCTGCCTCTTGTCTCTCACACTCTCGCTCGCTCTTTATTATGCCAGAGTTGCCAGCATATGGCATTATTTTAGGCAGCTTAAAATACCTTTTTTTTTTTGTGTAGATTTGGCAAAGGCTGCTTGCGAACAATAAGCAAATTTGATGGCCATTTGAAAGCCACATTTGGCTTTCTACTATTTGCCATTTGGATTTTGGACTAATTTGACAACGTCGTCTTTATGTCTTTTGGGCTAACTGCCAACCCTGAAAGCATACATACCCCAAACTATACAATACACACACACACACACACACACACACACACACATACATGCATACATATATGCACATAGAAATTAGATGGCCATTGAGGCAGCTGGCAACCCTCAAGATAGCCCAAAAACCGGGGCACACTTCAACTTGAATGTGCTCTGGTTCAAACTTTTCCATCAATGACTATTAATTGGCGTTCTCTTTGCAACAGGGGATTTGTAGGGGGGGTGGGTGTTGTGGGGGGCGGTTTGAACACTCGACTTGCATTTAGGCGGCGCCATTAAAGCTCATCAACAATGCAGGCCAGAGCCTCAAGGGGGCGGCACAAGAGCGGATGGCGTCCCCCCTCCATCCCCCAAAACTGGGGCACACTTAAAAAGTGCCGCTCATAGATTCTCATACTCATTTTCATTTTCATTTCCATGAGTTTGGTTTTCATGTTGCTGCTGCTGTTGTCTTATTTTATTTTCATGTCCATGTCCATTTATATTTCCATTTCCATTTTCATTTTCGTTTCTATTTCTATTTCCATTTCCATTACCATTTTTGCCTTGTTGCAAAGTGCTGCTCTTCATTTGGGGTCGTTGTTGGAGTCTTCTATGCTTGTTGCTCTTTCTAATGATGATGGCTTGACAAATATTTATTGCTTAAGCATTTGAGTGCAAATATTTTAATTAGTCTGGCGACAGCAGCAGCAGCAACAACGCTCATCAAATGTATATATTGCCACATGAGGCACAAAAGTTCAGGCAATCTATATGCATCTCCCGCTCCCACACTCACTCCCTTTCTCGCTCTGTTTTGATGAGACTTAATGAACTGCAAAGCGGCTTTCAATTGCCTCCAATTAACCAAATTAACAATGAACGTCGTCGTTTCAACTTAAAGATATGAGAACTTATTGAAAACTTGAAGACAGCAACAACAGCAGCTGTGGCAAGAGGCAAATCACGAGGCAACGTGCAACATACATACATTCGATCGCCATCATGCTTGTCAAAAATGCGGCAAGATTGACAGGACTGCAGTGGCGCAAGGGGCTGCAACATAATTTGTGGCATGCAAAGAGCTAACAAAAGCGACAGGACCTACAGAAAAACTTTCGACATGCGTCAAAACGATCGAATGAAACAAGGCTTATGTTTGCCACTTGCCACTTTTTGTTGTTGCACAATCTAGAGTAACCTGAGCCATGTTGCACTTCCGCCCGGCTGTCATTGTCAGAGCCAAATTGGGGCCACAACGTTGCTTTAATAACAGGTGTGGCAGCCAACAACGCTGTGGCAACACTGATATCGCTCTCAAGCTGTGGCAGCTTCTCTCTTTTTTTTCTTCAAGTTTTGGCTGCTAAGCGTAAGATTGAACAGAACAATCAATTCTTATATGGTAGCCATGCCCAATGCTTAAACAATGATAATCGTTTTATTCTATTTCTTTTTTTTCGTCATTTTTTTTGGTTTTGTAGTCATAAATCATTTGTATCATTTCATTGGCGGGGGGATTGGGGCAAAGACACCTTGAAGAACAGCCAGACAACTCTCAATACTTCATCAAAGCAGCGAAGCAGAAGTTTTGATTGCTGCAGAACAACTTGTGACAGCTAAGCCAAGCTTAAGTCTCAACTTAAAAACTTAAAGTGAAGTCAGAAAAACTTAAGAATCTTAACTAACGATCTGCTTTATTATTATGGAAGTTAAATAACAAAACAGTTACACGATGAAGTTATTTCATGAAGTTTTTCTGATTGGTTTGCGTTTAGAGCTGCTTCGCTTTTGATTTCAAACAAATAAGGCAAAAACTGCCAGCAATATTTTCATCCTTTGCAGCCTCTGATCGTGTAGACAAATAATGAAAAATGATGATAATCATAATATTTGAAAGGTTTCCATTTGAGATTCCGATCAAAACATTTAGAATTGATATGAATATCAAATATCTTTCTTTCTGTCTTTCGAAAGCAGAATGACAGATGAATGACAAGTACTCGAACTTGTCTTTCAAAAGGAATAAATGCAGTTTTTTTCGAAACTTCTTTCGAAGTATTCGAACTTATCTTTCAAAAGGAATAATTGCAGTTTCTTTCGAAAACAGGATGACAGATGAATGAGAAGTATTTGAACTTATCTTTCATAAGGAACAATTGCAGTTTCTTTCGAAAACTTCTTTCGAAGTATTCGAACTTATCTTTCAAAGGGAATAATTGCAGTTTCTTTCGAAAACAGGATCAAAACATACAACACGAAAACGACACAAACTTTAAAATGAATAAAGCAAAATGCTCCTAACCAAAAACCAAACCAAAAAATACCAAGCTCATCTTAAGATATTAAGATATTCCGATTAATCCATTTTCGAATTCACTTACTTTGAATGTGAATTGAAAACTGAATGTCTGAATTCTGAATTACAACTAAAATGATATTGAAAAGTTGTTGTCATGCTTTGAACTCAATTCAATTTCTTCTGACTTAAATCATTTTTAAAAAATTCTATAATGTTTTGAATGCAATTAGAAACTATTTCTAGTAGTCAATAACGGCTAATAAGCCTTGACTTTAATACCCCAATCATAAACATTTAGTTAAGTCTGTGAAAAACTGTGAAAATCTGTGAAAATCTGTGAAAACTCGTCAAGTCCAACTCAATTCAAAGGCGTTACTCAACGAGGTTCATTTGAAATGTCAGCCACAACTGCAGGGTACAACCCACTCATTTACTACCAAACTGACTAACTGGCTAACTGAAAAACTGGCTAACTGACTAACTGTCTAGCCTGTTGCAACAAAAAAAAGAAGACGGAAAATGCATGTGACGGCAACTGTTTTAATAAACAAACGGGGAAAGGTCAAAGTGTGCTTTGGAGCCGCCTTGGGCGCGTGTTACATTTTAAAGACCAAAAGCAGGGCTTAAAGCTCACAATAAATACAAAATGTTATATATATAAAAATATATATATTAAGTAAAAAATACCTAATGCGCGCTGTATTGTTGCACTTTTGAAAAGGAGGCGCCTCTGCACTGCACTTGCAGCATATTGTTGGCTGTTGCTTTCAATATTCACGCACATGTTGAGCAACTTTATAGTCGCAGGAAGCCAAACAAACAAAAATACAACAACAACAAAACAAAAAAAAAACAAATAATGAAAATAAAAAGAAAATAAAGGAGATTGTTGCGTGGAAAAGTAAAAGTGGAAAATGCTGCGGCTCTGATAAATTGGACCAGGGACAGACGCGAAAAGCGGTTTATGGTTTTTGCTTTACTTACATTTTCAGCTGCTGCTGCTGCTACTGTTGCTGCTGTTGCTGCTGTGACTGCTTTTTGTTATTGTTGTTGTTATTGTGGCTGCCGCTTGTGGCAAGCTCAAATGTCACACAAAAAAAATAAATAAACAGCAATGCCGAAATTTCACTGACGTTTTTCTTATATTTTTATTTTATATATATTCTTTTTTTTTCAACTATTTCTTTTTGTGGTTGTTGTTGCTGTTTTGTGTGGCACTTTTAGTGTTGCACCTTGCGGCAGCTGCAACTGCGGCGCCAACGAATAATGCACTTCATAACTATCAAAAATTTCAGATTTCACACTGGTAATCCACACCGCAATTGGCTTGGCTTGGTTTGATTTGGTTTTGTTTTTTTTTTTCTTTTTTTTTTTCTCAACTTTGGCAAAAAACACACAAAAAAAAATGTATTTTTCTTTTTACAATATTACTTCTTTTTTTTTAAATTTATTTCGAAAACGCACGTTGTCTTTGCATATTGTTTTTAAAAATTTTACGAGCATTCACGCTGTTATCGTATTTTGTATTTTTCTTGTCGAATTCGGTTATTTCGGGTTCGGGCTAAATCCGCCGACACGAAACGCACGCGACGAGCTAACGAAACGCAATGCGAGCAGCAGGTGAGGGTGCAGATACAGATACAACAGATACAACAGACCAACAAACCAAACAAATCCAAACAGACCCAAACACTTGCAACTCACAACACACAGCCGGCCGCTTGCAACTCGAACATGTTCGAACTAGTTGCGCGCCAATGTTATGTTAAGCCCCTGTTAAACAGAGTATCTCTGTTAAGCACTCTGCCGTGATACTGGCCTGTTGACCAAAGCGAGCCATTTATTTAGATACTTGTCAAACTGTTAAGCAGCTAAGAGTAGAATGTATATGATGACTTCATGTTGAAGTTGCGTTGTAAATGCAACTCTGTTAAAAGCTCTTTACTGCGTTAGACAAGTTTAAATTAGATAAAATAAATTAAAATAAAATAAGATGATATGTTAAAATAATGAGCTCTGTATTGACTTAGCCCTTGGTGCGTTTGAACCAGTTGAGAATTCTAAGCACATCAAGCTATTGGCGCAGTGTTGCCAGCTTAGCTATTTTCTCGTTAGATCTAGCTATTGTGAAAAGTCAAGAGCGGCAAACTTATGAATCTGTGTATCAGTTTATTTTTTAGTTATTTATACAAAATTTATGAATGTTGCTGTAGTTTGAGTAAACATCCCTCAATAAATGTTACCTTTACACAAGAAATGTTTTTGGTGTAAAATTTATATTAGCTTGACGTTTTTAGACACTCAGATATTTACAAGATTTCAGAAAATATAAATTTAAAAGTAAAACATAATATTCTCCGGAATTTTCTATCAAACAAGTGAAAAAAAATCAAAAAATTCATTATATACTAATCTTATTATGAATGAATTAACAGGATCTTACAAAATTCTGTTCAGTGGTTTGTTGACTCGTTTTATATTATGATCATTTTATTGCCAGGTCTGAATGACATACATTGATTTATAATATTTTTATTTTATTTTTGGAAATGCGTCGGTTAAGCAGTTTCTTAAGTTAGTTTAAGCTTTTTTTAGTTAGTTTTTCAAGATAACTCGACAGAACTTACCAATTTTGAGTTGTAACATGAGTGATCAAAATTTTCAGTGAAATCGGACCACTATGTCTATATCCTTGAAAAGGGTTTTTTTGAAAAACTTTTAGTTTCTCAAGTTCCTCAACCAAACTCATTCTTAGTTTTTTTTAATTTTTTTGTTATTCTTGCCATAATTTTGATCAAATCACAGCTATCTTTTCTTTCTTATTTAATTTGTTGCCTAGTTCAATCGAATATCTGCCCACAGATCACTTCAATTGCCTCGAATTAACTAGTCCTCCATGGTCATTTCTATATTTGCAGCCAGTTACTTTCCTCTGCATTGCAATGAACATTAGTTTGACCGACTGACCTGTATCTGATTATGTATAGACTTAAGATAAGTTTTGTGATTGGTAAGGCTATCATAATGTTGCTCATTACAACTCATTAAGAGAGTTATTTCATAGCTCCCTGATTGGCATTGGGTGTTTTTTTGTTAGTTCTGTTAAGCTTACTTCGAGCACTGGCCAGATCTTACCCGTTGTTGTTGCTGATCTTCTATTTTGCCTGCTGTTGCTGTTCATCGTTAAAATGATTGCCTGACTCTTATTTAGCGTAGTCTCCTATAATTTAGTTAGCTTTGCTGAGCTGGGGGTTGACTTTTGAGTTTGCCACTGAGGTAGTTCCTGCCTCTGCCACTTCACGTGTCCCTTTAACGACCCTGCAACGGTACCGCTCGGCTGTGAAGTTGAACTATTTAAGATACGTTCGATATTAAAGGTGCACTTTTTTATTGTTTTTTTTTTTTTTACTTGTTAATATCAGTAATACATATTATTTATTAAATAATTAACCGAGGTACTGTTTTTTGAAAAATATTTATAAAATATTAAAGCATTCAGTGGTTTCTTAGAGATTCCTTTAAGTTTTTTTTTTATTTTATATTTAATAAAGAAATAATTTTATTATAAAAATACATTTTACGAACCGGAGAAACTGGATTTATTTATTTATTAATTTTTATTCTAGTTATACAAGTTAATATTTCATGTTATTACATCAATTTTTTTTTTATAAAATTTGATATTTTTAGTTTATTCTCATTCATTTTGAAAAAACTATCGATGTTGTTAGTATCGATAGTTTGTTATCTCTATTGCTTAGTAGCAAAGCAATTGCAATTGAAGCCTAATTGCAAATTGATAGCTTTTAGTGTGGAGAGGTGAAGCTGAATGAGAAAAGGGGACCACCGCGTTGGCTTTGGCCAAATACATATTATATTTTTCTTTTGTTAAACTGCAACTGTTGCCCAAAAAAAAAAAAGAACGACAAAGAAATTGTGCCCGAGGTCAATGCTGTCATGACACTCAGCCGGATTTTTAGTTTAGTTTTTTAGCAAACTGCAATCAAAGACACAGCTGTTGCACCCACAACAACAACAACATCAGCAACTGCTGCTGCTGAGATTGTGGACAGGGCGACACCAACACCAGACTGGGCTGTGGAACAGACAGGCAATCAGAGCCGGCAACATCTTGCTTGAGATCTGGCTGGCGCTGCGCTGTGGAGCATATGGTGCGATCGTGAATGGACGCTTGTGTCAGGCACAGGTTTTGCCAAAAAAAAAGAAAGAACAGATAAAAAAGATCGAAGAAAGACTGGAAAGAAAAAAAAGAGCTGAAGACACTCGTCAACACTGTGGGAGCCTCTTTTTTTTTTGTAGATGCAGGCGACGTGTTAATCAGTTGTCTGCATGATGCGCCGATTTTAAGATGATACATAATTGAATCGATACACAGAGAACGACGATCGATGCAACGACAGACGTCGAAAGAAAAAGGAGAGAGAGCGAGAGAAAGAGAAAGAGACAGTTGGATGCAGTATGTTCCAAAAATCGAAAAATGTTTATTTTAACTTTTTTGTGTTGTGTTTGTATGTGTGGAAAATTTATGGCACGACTCATTGAGCGCAATTTAAACTACGCGTGTGAGGAGAGTGTGAGCAGTGAGAAGATAAGCAGAGAAAGAGAGGGGCTGATAGCGTTAAGGTGAGGGTTGGACTGGGGGGGGCGGGGAGAGTGTGAGCCTAAATTCGGTGCTTGGTAGTATCTCTAACAAAGCTGGAGCCAGCACAGTGATGAAGTGTTTGTATGCTCTTTCCAATTTTCTTGCTGATGTGTGTGTGTGTGTGTGTGTGTGTGTGTGTGTGTGTGTGTGTGTGCGTCGTTCTTTTTTTTCTTCGGTGGTTTTCTTTTGCTGCTGCTGGGTAATTGTCGTGTAATTTATGGTCTACGCATGGGAATATCAATGTTTTCTGGTCTAAATTTACACACACATAGTTAGGATAGTCTGGCAGCGAAAGGGTGAGGGGTAGTTTGGTTGAGAGGCAGCAAAAGAGCGAGGGAGTGAGTAGAAAGAATGTTGCTGATAGCAGCTTTAGCTTCGATTTTTTGAGTTTTTTCTTGTTACGATTATCTGAATTGTTTATAAACAATGCACCACAATCGACAATCACGTTGGTTCAACTGCAGTTGTGTCGGGTAGGTCACAAGTTGAGATCGGCATTATAGAAGTACTATATCAAAATAGCTACAAGAATTTATACATTTTTGTTACACTTTGTAAACTATTTGAATCGGTCATTTCACTTTGTGAAATTTTACAGCATTAAATAAAAACTGTTTAATTCACTTGAAAATTAATTTTTCAAAACTTTATTGGGAATTTATTATTGCTTTAATCGAAATCAGTAAGAAGAAGCAGCATTATGATTTAATAAATAATAAAAACTTTATGATTTAATAAATAAAATACATACGGGGGCATCATGGAAATTTGTAGAGATGTTTTCTTTGGTTGGTTTGTAAAATTTCTCTTGAAAAAAAACGTAGGTGTCACAGGAGTTTGAGAGATTTCATTTTTTCGAACTTTTGTTTTCGAAAGCAATATGGCTGTCTCCATAGGGTTGTCTGCACAGCAAAGTAATTTTGTTGATATTTTTCCTCGGTTTTATTTCTAGTTTTGTTAAATTAAATAAGAAAGTTCGAGTGTTATAAAATTTGACATTATATAATTATGTTTTTGGAACTTTAGTTTACATGTTCCGAACAGTTTTTTTAAATTTTATGCCCGCCAAATTTGTATTGTCTGTATGAAAACTCTGTTGCCTACACGAATACTTATCGATAACAAACTGAGCTGCCATCTTACAAAAACAATTTAGTAATTATATAAAAATGCATTATAAATCCGTGTTTGATTGAAAAAATAAAAATAAATAAGTCGTTTAATTATTTTTTATTCTCATATAAAACATAAATTAATCAAATATTCAATGAAACAAAAAGGCCAATCACTTTAAAACTTAATTTGAAGCAAGTAGACAACTTTATGCCTTGTTGCTTTTGTGCTATTGAACATTTTACTAGAGATTTAACTAGAGATTTTGTAAAATGCAAAATTAATAACTTTATCCAATAAAATGTTAATAAAAATAAATGCAGATTACTTAGAAAAATAATTTTCTTTTCATTAAAAACATTGGATTTATTACTCCCTGTTCCCATTAAAAATGGGAAAAAGGGAGTTATAAAGTACTGCAATTGTGTATAAACTATATATATTCTTGATTAGCATCAACAGCCGTGATGATCTAGCCATGTCCGTCTGTCTGTCTGTCCGTCTATCCGTATGAACACACAGATCTCGGAGACTACAAAAGCTAGAGACACCAAACTTGGCATGTAGGTTCCTGTATACCATACGCAGATCAAGTTTATTTCAAATTTCGGATGCACCCCCCGCACCCCCGCAAAACGCAAAAGACTCCCACAGCCACAATTTTAAAGATAAAGCCAAAGTTATGGAAAAACTTATTTCCCCTGTCTCAGCAGGCAGAAACAACAGTTTGGCATGCACTGTGCAAGCTGAGCACGCTGCTTGCTTGTGTTGCCGCTGAATTGCTTGAAATGCAAGTTGGGAGCAGGGAGTCTCGTAGTCGGGCACACTCGACTAGAGTATTCTTACTTGTTTTTTTTTTTTTTTTTGTGGGTGAATTTACCCAAATCTCTTGAGAAAACGCGGAAGCTTTGAAACCAAACGAAATCCAAAGAGATTTCTGTGACACCTAAGAATTGGTATTCGGTTGGAAGAGCTTTCCGTGACACCTATGATAGTAACGTTATATTTTATATTTTATATTATATATTATATTTTATATTTTATGTTATATTTTAAGGCGATTGTACAATTATTGCACTCTTACAATCAATTCAGAAAACACATTCCTATTATTTCCTTACTGCAATCATTCAATGTTAAAACCTAACAAATTCATTCTTTTGCAATAAAGGCATATTTATTTAAGGACGAAGAAATGCACTGATCTTTGTGACTTTTACACAGATGACGTATCCATGTTCAGGAAAGAGTTTGCAGAAAAAAAATGAACAACACTTTCGACTAAAAATGGACTTGCCATGTTTTCAAAATGACCATTTCATTTGCATTCACCATTTCATTTGATCCTTAAGAGCTGAGCAGCTTATTGCTGTTTTATAGTTCTATTCATTCCACTTCATCCTCTACGCATTTGACTTATTTTCCTCGTTATGCCACTTGAATGTGAAGCCTAGGTTATTCTCGTCTGTTTTTCATCAAAATCGAGTACCATTCACTTCGAAACTGTTTTCCAGTATTCCATATTTCGCAGAAGAGTCTAATCTTTTCGTTATGAGCAGCAATGCAACTTATTTAGGATACACAACAAGAACAAAACTTTAAGACTAAAGGTGACATTGTTCTGACATTGGTGTGTGTGTTCTATGTTTAAAACGCTGTCACCCCAAAAGCAATTAGACTTTGTACCACAACTGAGTGCAACTATTTATAAAGTGTTGCCCCCCAAACGCAATATGCATTTTACATTGGTGCTGGGCTCTTTATGAATTCAATTCCATCAAATCAAATCAAATGAAATCTAATGTAATTCTTTAGAGACTTTCAACCCTCCTAGCTTCTCACTCTCCATTCCACACTCCTCACTGCTCTCTTCTTACCCGTTACCATCCACCCACGCCGTTTAGCTGACAGTTTTGCTGTTCATTAGAGAAACTGGCTTTTCCTTAGACCACATCTCGTGTAGGGCAACAGCATTCAATGTCAAATTCATTTGCAAAACTCGTCGTGCCGCCCTCTCTACTGTCCATTGCACTATGGAAAAAATAAGGTTTTTTTTCGAACAAAAATAATTAAACGTTAAGTGATTTGATCAAGTTTCATCCAAATCCATAGTAATAATCGATCGAAAATAAAGTTTTTAAGTAAAAAATGCAATTGCAATATGTACTTTTTTTTTATCAAAATGGGGGAAAAATCGTGCAAAACGTATTAATTTTTTTTATTTAATACAATTTTATTAATGACTTTTTATTGACAGTTTTTCTATACCTTTCTAATATAAATACAATGGTAATATTTCACAGAATACAGCTACATATGTTGGTAAGGCCTGAATTAACACATAAAACAATCAGTGAACAATAAACACAACTTCGCAAAAAATCTCTGTTAGCAATTAACTTACCTTTTCTTGACTAAAATTAAGCATATTTACACTTTTTCGCTGGTTTATCTTTATTCAATCTTGGGCATTCATATATTAATGGCAACAAAAATGGACGCTTTTGCCCATAGTACACAGTCCTCTGCTGTCGCCAGCTCATCTCAACTCATCTCATTGCAGAGTTCCCTTTAGGATTGCAACGTTTGCTAAAAATATCAGCCGTGTAAGTTACAATGGGGTGGCCAATGGCTGGTTCCGTTCATCTTGCCGTTGCTGTTGCCGCACGCCCGGACCAGCTGTATTTCATTCAGACGGCGGCGGTTGGCATTTGGCACGCTTCATCATCAGAGGCAGCAACAGTAACAGCAACAGGAGCAACAACAATAGCAACAACAGCAGCAAATGAGCTGTGTGGCAAATTCAAGGGCGTGCGGCCCATTTCATGCCACAAAGCCAAGACGCCGCCCATCTAAAGCAATCCAATCAAATCCAATACAATCCCTATACCCAAGTCGAGACGTTGCATTGCACTATTTCTGAACGTCCGGCATATCTTGTTACTTTCCTGCGCGTTCCCTTAAATACCCTGTACTGCTCTACTGATTATTCAAATTCAAATGCAGCTCATATTATCTTCTAACTAAATCACGTAAACTGCTCGTATTACGAAAGACTTTCTTATAGAGCTGGTATCGGATTGGAAAGAGCTGTTATCGATTTTTCTAGGTGGTCTTTTTAACAAACTTGCTGTTGCCAAAGCTAAAATTTTTAACCTTTTTTAAACTACCTAAGAATTCAAATACCAAATTGGAAGATCATTTTCTTATGTTAATTAATTTATAGTATTTTTTTTCTGAAACCAAAAAAAGGGCTTATATATTGTTTAACTATCCAAGCCCACATGTATTTTTGGTTTTTTTTTTTAATTTTTACAAGCAAGCTAAAAATACGAAAACCAACTAGGAAAATAATTTTCTTATTCTTATTAATTTAAAAACAAATTGTAAACTCAAAACAGACTGATTTATCTACTAATCTCATCCAAATCGTGATTTATTTATTAAATTAGTTTCTTAAATTTTTTACCTTTCTTCGTTTTTATTCTTTTTAATTTTTTAAAATTGTTAAAATATGCACAAGAATTCAAATTTCAGCTAAGAAAATAATTTTATTTTCATTAATTTTAAGCATTTTTCTAGAAAGCTAAGTAAGCATGATTTAATTAGCAATCCCAACCAAAACATGATTTATTTGCTTAATATGTTTTTTAAATTTATTGTTTAATTTATTCAAATTTCTTTGAATTTTGTAATATTTTGAAACAACTTTCAAAAAACGAATACCAATTAGGAAAAAAGTTTTATTATTTTGAGTAAATTTTAGTTTTCTTTTTTTTTCTGAAACCAAAAAAGTTGATCTCTTTACTATACCATATACAATATATTTTTTTAATACGGTTCTTAAATTTTGCGTTATATATTTTGATGTATTTTGTTAATTTCTTTATAATTTTTAATAATGTGATTTTAATAGATTTTTGTTTTCATATTTTTCATTTTATTTTTTGTCTTCCTAAATTGACATATCCTTTGGAAATTTGACAAAACTGTGCATAATTTTGCAAAATTCTCATACAGATCTGGAACCCAACTCAACTGTCTTATGCATAAAATATCACGCAATCAATTATAAACGAATTATATTTAAACATAAGCGACTGAGTTCTCTATTTAAACTTGATGATCAGCAGAGTATTACGTAGTCAAGCACTTGAGACTTGAGGCTTGCCCTGTTTATTATCTACAGGCTGGATAGAGCAGCGCCTCCCCATTCCCCATCTCTGGAAAAACCATCATCAGCATTGTGGACGACGACGCCAGCGTCTCTTTTTATGTGTGTTTACTGTGAAATTTATTTTTAATTTAAACGACGCGCTGCCTGCAACTGGAGTGACTGTAAAATAAAAAAAGAAAGAAAAGGGAAAACATTTAAACAGGATGCAGCAGCAGTAGCTGTACAAGCAGTTGCTTTACCCATTTCCCTGCCCTTTGCCCATCCTTTAGCTGCATCCCATCCCCATTGGCAACCAAGTTGAGCCAAGTCATGCAGCCGAGCTGAAATTGCTTAAAAATTGCCAGACAGTGCAAATATGTTCCGGGGAACAAAATGGCCCGGGGTCGCTGACGGGTTGGGTTTGGATTCGGCTGGTTTCAGTTCTCTTCTTGCTGGGGTTGTAGTTGTTGTTTTGGGGGCTGAAACTGGAACTGGAGCTGCAGCCTGGAGCCTGAAGACAGCAGCCAGCAGGCTGGAGCTGGAGCTGTTGCTGTTGCTGTATACGGTATATACTGTTGCCAGCCCCAAGTTGACAGCGGCAGCAACAAATAGTTTGGCCCAAAAAAAAAAAAAAAAAAGTCAGAATTGCACAAAGATCAACTTGCTGGCTGCCTATATATATGTATATATATAGTACTCCCTCTCCCCGTCATACCCTATTTCTATACACGACATCGCTGGCGGAACGTCGTGGGGCCAGCTGTCAGTCTGGGCGCATTTAAATGCAAAAGCATTTCATTTGCCGCCTCGCAGACAAAATTCAAAATCAGCAAATTACGTGCCAGCGGAATGGCCTCCATGTAACTAACACTTGGCAAACTGCAAACTGCAACCGGAGTTCAAGGAGGAGCAGCAGCAGCAGCAGCACTGACAAGGGCAGCTTACCAAACTTCAGGACGCAGGACTTAAAACTCAGAACTCGGAACCATTTCCATTTTCATTTCCATTGCCATTGCCATTGCCATTGGCATTTACCTTTTTAACCTCATTTTGTGTGCCTCTGCCTGTGCCTGCTTCCCGGAGAGCCGCTTAAGACGACATGTAATTATCGTTGGCAAAAAGGAACATTTGCAGCCTGAATGTGACCAACGTTGCCGGCGATGAGCCAAACAGTGATTTGCTTACAGTGATCACATATGAATTGTGGTCTATCTATAGTTGAGATGGGATCGAAAGGAAAACCTCTGGAATCTTGTTGGTCCCAAAAAATGCTTTATGATCGGGCGTGATTTGGACAAGATTAGGACAAAAATACTTGGCGAACATCCCGCTGCTGAAGATAGAATTTTTGTATTGTGAATAGAATACTTAGTTTGTTTATAATTCTTTAAAATTTGGTTAAACTTCAAAGGGATGTATTAATAAAAACCAAAATAAACAAAAACAAGAAAGAAATGTTATTATTTCCATAAGATAACTTATTTTTCAACTGATCGTTTCTTTGGCAGCTATAAGATATAGTGATCCGATTTTGATAAAATTTGGTCAATATGTGTAGAATGTGCTTTAATTAAATAAAGTGAGTTTGGTCGAGATATTTTGAAAAACACAAAAGTTTTTCATACCGAAACTTATTTTCAACCGATCGTTCCTATGACAACTGTAAGATATAGAAATCCGATTTCGATGAAATTTTGTCATAATGTATAATCTGTCTTTAAACATAGGTTTAGTGAGTTTGGTTGAGTTATCTTGAAAAGCAAAAAAGATTTTCATACAAAAACTAATTTTTTAACCGATCGTTCCTATGGCAGCTATATGTTATATATATATCAGCTATATTATATATCTATGGCAGCTATAAGATATGATGGTCCAATTTTCATAAAATATGCTCATGAATTTCTTGTGATATGAGAAATAATTTTAACGTTTAGTGCTTTGAATCCGACTTGCTTTTGTTTTCGTATTCACATGATTCGAATATAAATTAAAAATGTAAACTTAAAACTCGTTTTTGTTAGATTTTAAAGAAATGTGTTAAGTTGTTCAGAAATTTGATGAGATTAAAAGAACTTTTCGATCAAAAGTCTTATGCTTTTAATACATTTTAAGTAATATGAATAATAGCATACACAAGTACAGGCCTGTTCCGGCTTCCACTTTCGGTAAAATTTTGTTAAAGTGATTTGCACTTAAAACTATATATTTTCATAAAAGTCAAAGAGCTAGTGAAATCAATAAGTAGAGCTAGTGAAATGAATTCAGTTCAATAGTAGAACAAAGTCAAGTGAATTCAATCCGCATGAATTGTTTTAAATTATAAATTAAAAACTTTAAAGGGAATTCCATAAACTTGTCAAAAGTGAAAATGGTAAAGAAATTTTACTTCCGCAAAATCTTAACGATGTGAAGAATATGATTTAAATAAAATTGTTCTTAAAAATGTTTCAGCAATCACTTAACAGCAGATCACTTTGTTTAAAGTCACAACACTGTTTCAGTTGGTCAGAGAACGGTCCTCTTTGCTGTTAAGGCAGGCAGAATGTCCTTTTGTGACTGGCAGCAGCTGTGTGGGTGGTTGGGTTGCTTGGAAATCAAGTACACACAACCAAAACCCGATACCTAATCCTTCCACTTTGAATGCCAATCGGCAGTTAATGAAGTCAGCTTCACTCTTAGTGCTTCGCCCAATTCACAATAGGCGAGTGGGTGGGTGGGTGTTGATGGGTTGCTTGGTTGGCAAGGGGTGGGTGTGGCTGAGGGTGGTGACGACGGGTATTATAATACTATCGGCCTTGCAAGCATACGTGTTGGTATTTTGCACTCACTGAAGTTTATTTACATTTTTGCGCCTGTCTCTCAGGCTGTCTGTCTGTATGTCTGTCTGTCTGTCTGTCTGTCTGTCTGAGCAGCCATCCGATTACTTTCGCTGTCTAAATAATTTCGCAAAACGGTTTCGGGTTATTTGAGCTGCGCTTTGGGGCCGCCTCAAGGTGAATGGCAAGCGAGCCAAGCGAACGGTAATTACTTAAAAGCAACTCCAAACTCAAACTCGCACTCGGACTTGGACTCGTGACTTGAACAGTGACTGTGACTCCTTGTGCGTGTGCCGCTTTATAGCACGTTTGGGAGTTAAGTCGATACGGCTGTTGGGGAACGGGAGGCCGACACCCCCTTCTGCACTTGCATGGCTGCTTAAAAGAAACAAACAACAAAAAAAAGAGAAATGTCAGTAATTAAAATTGTCAGAGCACTTTGTCTCGTAATACTCGTAATACGAAACCTGAAACTTCATATATGCAGAGACAATTGCGGGTGATAGTTGTTTGTTGGACTGGACTGTTGGACTGTCAGATGATAGTTGCTAGTTGGACTGAGTGATTGGAAACTGTTTGGCTGATTAAGCCTCAACATTGACAGTTTTTCATTAACGCATTTCCCTTCATCAGGTTCGCACGCCTTTCCCATTCCCATTCCCATTCCCAATCCCTATCCCATTTGCAGTACCATTCCCATTTTCAATCTCAATCCCAGGCATTCATTTCAGTTTTTGGGCATTGTTTGTGTTTGAAAATTTTCTCGCTTGCTGCATCTATATTACGTATATTATTTTTGGCTGTTTGTTTTTTCAGAAGAGGCTGCAAAAACGCCGAAAAGGCACGTAGCTCATTGCCAGAGAAGGCAAAACGGAGCCGTGGCAATGGCACTTTACCACGTTGCCTGGCACTTTGCTTTCATTTGATTTCATTTCGTTTCATTTCAATTTTCCATTTCTTTATGAAAATTGCTGATAATCACACAGCAGCAGCAGTAACGTTACCAGCCCCGTCATTCCAAGTGCGAAGCACTTGCCACAGATCACTCGATATGTACTTATTTTTGAGGGGTATGAGTGGGCAGCTTGGTAGAGGGAGTAGTGGGGAGTGGGGAGTAGAAGCTGCGACCAACTCAAACTAAGTGGGTTCGAGCTGTGTGGGGTTGAGAGCAACGAACGAAAGTGATTTGAAAGTGGCAATGGATGACGCGCGAGTGTGATGATTACAATTGCTTAGGGCAACAACAACGAAAAATCACATAAAACTAACAACGACTACAAAAAATAGCTATGAAAATACCAAAACAATCAAATCAAATTAGCATACAAATCGACTTGATTTGCAAATACCAAGTACTTGTTTGTCACAAGCAAGCCTTTCAAATGCGAATCGCAGCAATTGCAAGCGCGTTTCGAATGAAATACTTGCAAGTCCTGTATTCATAAATACCAAATAGTTGGTTTCCACAAGCGAGTCTTTCATCAGCGAGTGGAAAACTCAATCGTCATGATTTACAAATACCAAGTACTTGTTTGTCACAAGCAAGCCTTTCAAATGCGAGTTGCAGCAATTACAAGCTCATTTCGAATGAAAAACTTGCAAGTCCTGTATTCATAAATACCAAATAGTTGGTTTCCACAAGCGAGTCATTCATCAGCGAGTGGAAAACTCAATCGTCATGATTTACAAATACCAAGTACTTGTTTGTCACAAGCAAGCGATTCAAATGCAAGTCGCAGCAAGCTTATTTTGAATACCAAATATTTCGAATGAAATGCTTGCAAGTCCTGTACTTAACCTGTATGTGCAACTATAACATACCGAGTTTTCACAAGCAAGCTTTTTACTTGCGAGTGGCAGCACTTGCAAGTGCATAACATTAAAAATCGAATAAGCGAGTGCTTTCGTTCAAGACTTAATCAAGTAAGCTTACAAATATATTTGAGTGTACATATTATAACTAAATGCAAAAGCAAGTACTCGTTTGCTTAGAATACACACAGAAACTGATTGCAATGAAAAATCACAGCATTTTGGCAAAGCTCTAATATTGTATTTTAAATCACTTCAATGGCTTGCTTAAACTCAAACTAAATGAGCAAAAAGTAAACAATTGAAAGATGCTAAAGTTAGTTTACTCAAAACAAATGCATTTATTTCTATACCAAAGCGAGTCCTGACTGACTGTCTGACTGACTGACTGCATCAAAAAACATGTTAAATAAATGAATTTGTCATACCCGATGGGCTTGAGATGGCTTGAGTCTTGCAGCGAAAAGGGGGAAAACTCAATTTGAGATGACAACGAGACTTTGACTGCTGTTTTCAGCTTCTCAGCTTCTCAGTTCCTCAGTTGCACAGTTCTTCAGCTCTTCAGTTATTCAGTTGATGTTCATGTTGAGAATGAAATGATGATAATAATGATAATGTTTGTTGTTAATGATGATGCTGTGAGCTATGACAATGACAGCGTTGACGTTGTCGCTTCTGCTGATGATTTTGAATGAGTCAACTCAAGACAATGTTTGACAATGAGCATTGCCTCTTGCTTTTGGTGCTGTATTGAATATATATCGAGAAATCAGTGTTGTTGTACCCTACACTCTTCAATACTTCATCAATTCCCAGAAACTTTAACGACATAAAGTACTAGGCTTTATCATTTGCGTTTGAGCATAATTATTACAAGCAGGCAAAGGCATTATATTATCATTATGACTATGACTGACTGATAAAAAATAATGTACGAGTCCCTGTACTCTGTCTTTTTAAGCCAACCCCTCCTCCCTCATATCTAGCATTTTTGGGGGAGCCTTGCAGAAAGCGCTTTATGGCGCTGACAATGTCCCCAACTTAAACTTTTGCTTCATCAACTTCGACTGCGTTTGCGTCTGCGTCTCTGTCTGCGTCTCTGTCTACGTCTGTGTCTCCCTCCGCCTGTTGCAACTCTATCTTCATTCAGACATTATTTTCATTGAATTGCTTCATGCTCGGAAATTTATTGATATTATTAGGCGAGCGGGCTGCGAGGCTGCGGCGCAGCCCAACAACACTCAACACTCGGCAACAATCTTGAAGTTATTTTCCATTTTGGCTTGATGTGTTTTGCTTGTGTGTCTTGGCTGCATTTTTATAGTATTTATTTTTATTTATTTTTTTATATTTTGTTTTTTTTTGGAATACGTATTCGGTTTTGGGTTCGGATTCGGGTTGAGTACAAATTTATGTGAAAATTCATAATTGGATTATGGCATTTTCTAGCGCTTGGAGTCGGTCGTTGCCTTCGCCAACTTGCTTCACTTAGAGGGGGTCCCTTTATCTGCATAAAACATGTGTATCTCCATCTCCATCTCCATCTCTATCTTTCTCTGTTTTGTGCTTCATTTTCGTCAGCCAAGTGACAATGAACTTGAAATCCACAATCTTGGCCAGTTGCAAGTTTGATTTTTATTGCCTTGCAATTTCAATTACATTTTTTCAACATTTTCAACTCAATTTATTGCTGTCTTCAAGACTTTTTAACTGGAATTGATGAAATTTTGTCAAAGTGCTTGAGTAGTTAAATTCATTTAACAAAGAATTTCAGCAATTTTGACCAAAAGACTGCAACACCTAACGTCCAAATATAACAATTTTACAATGCAACCAATGAAAGTGTAGTATCAAACATTCTTAGGAACATTGCAGTTTCAATTTGAATGCAAAATTTAACTAACTAATTTTATTAAATTGCAAGTTGTTCTGCAATCGACAAAAATATATTATATTCAAATTTGAATCAAAGTTGAAATCATATTCTTGGAAAATCAAAAAAGATAAATATATATATTGAATTATTTAGCTATTTCAGCTAATTGATTGCAAATTTCAATTATTCATTTTTGTTAAAGCATTTTATATTTTTGCCATATACATATGTGTGTAATTGTTGTCGTTGATCTGATTTGCTCAGTAGCTTCGATGAGCATTTGCAGAATTATAAAATTATTATAGTTTTAAATAGTCTACTATAGACTTGAATTTGAATGTATGAATCAATGAAATAAAGTTGCCAACATTTATATAGAATTATTTAAGGCAATGAATTTTTAAGATTTTTAGGCAATTTCTAACATTTGTAAAGTGCAAGGTACTTGTAAGTGAAAATGATTGAGAAATTTGAAAATCTTGTCACATAGCGTTTAAGCAGAAAAAAAAGTGCCTGAAATTGCAATTCGGTCTCTCAGATTTCAGATTTATAAATGAAATATGCATGTATTTAAATGCGTTACAATAAATTTTTGATTTATTTGCGACGCCAATGACTGAATTTTAAATTATGGCGATTTATTTCAGATTTGTATATAGTATATCGAGCAATAAAAAATAATATAAATAAGAAACCAAAATACTTGAAACATAAACAACAACAACGACAACAAACAAACAAACAAACAAAAATTACAACAAAGCAGCTGCCATGCAAATTGAGTGGTATATGGATGTTGAATCTGAATCTGGATATGAATGTGATTGGGATTGTGATTGTAATTGTGAATGTGAATGTGAATATGGATGGCTGTTAGGATCTGTTTTTGGGCTCGACTACACCTAGAAATAACAAGCTCTGTTTTTTACGTAACAATTTTATATACGGATTTGCTTTGCTTTTGACTACCTCTAAATATATATATACATATTTGAACTATATAGTACATATATGTTATATATATATATGTATATTTGTATTTTATGATTGCCGTTTTGCAGTTATTTTAGATGGCTTTTGTTGTTGTTGCTGCTATGCTTTTTCTTTTCATGTTGTTGTGGTTTTGTTTTGCTGCAAATTGCCAAATGAAAAATTGCAAACCATTTTTCACAGCTTCGTCGACGTCGTCGTCAGCGTCAACGTTAGCGTCGTCGTCAGCGTCAGCGTCATCTCGTCGCACTTTTGTTTTCATTTGATTTAATTCGTTGCTATTCAATTTATTTGTTGTCGTTTGTTCTTTGTGTTTTATGTGTTTGTAGTGCTTTAGTTTTAACTGCCACGTAACTAACTAAAACATTCAAATAAATAATGAAAGCCCCTCTCTGCTAAATTGTCACTTGCACAAAATATGGCTTAACTGCAAAACACACACACACACACACACAAACGCTCAACTGTTTGCTGGAAAACCTTTTCCCAATACCCCCGTCATCCCAACACCCCCGTCAATTGGCAAGGTTGTGACTGGTTGGTAACTTAATTAAGTCGGCTCATGTTAACCTAAGCGCAGCTTTTACTTTACCCTGGGAAATTGCGCGTTCCGCGGTGTCTTTTTTAATGAAAAGCGAGCTGAGACAAGCGACACAGAGCCAAAACATGTATAAACGCCAACAAATTATCAAAAAAACAACAAAAAACAATAAAGAGGGAAAAAAAAACCAAATGAAAAATGGTAAGAAAAAGCTTTACTTGAGCATTGAGGCTGGTAATTATACCGTTTGTTAGTAAGTTGGCTTTGTTGTTCACATGGCTGTAATATGGGGTCTTGTGGATCGGCTTAAGCCCTTACCAAACTGAAGCACTAACTACTTGCTTTATTTTTATTAACTATCTATATGTATGTTGAAATTAGCTTTAACTTGCATTTTTAATAAAAGACCAAAGGAAGTTTAGAGTTTATCGGAAATAGGGAAATGGAATTGAAAATCATGTTGTTGAAGCTAAAAGTAAGGAAAGCAATTTTCCTTAACCTTTGTTTTCTACAAGACTGTAGCAAACTTTAGTGTGATTTCTTAGGTTTTAGTTATAATTTTCAAACATTTTATTTCTAAAGTTTTGGTCTGCTTACATTTCTATATAAATATACATACCTGCAAGTACAACTGAGCATTGTTAAGCTGCATAAATAAAAACTAAATAAAAAGAAAATCAGCGGGAATTAAAAATGTGTATCCAATTTAAAACGGAATTTAGTTACAAACCAGAGCTTACTTTGCTTCATAAAATAATTTGTTTGGATTTAATATGTTTATGGTAATTAGAATAATTTTATGATGAAACATCAAGTGCTAAAACTCAATTTGATTATTGCAATATTGATAGTGCGTTATAAATAAATTTTATGTTTTGCAGCAATAAAATCTTTTTCTAGCTATTCGCAGGATAAACAGATTGGAAAATTTAAATATAGAATTGTTTGATTATTGGGCATTGAACATTTTACAATTCATACTATTGCCAACCCCTTTATCTTTGTACTATATATTTGTTCCGTTATATGTATATAATCACGGTGGACGGCAGTCCACGCTAGTGACGAAGCATCACGAAGTGTGCAAAAGGCGACTAGCATTATATACAGCAAGAATGAGAGATCCGATAGAGCTATATATATATGCTGATCGAAAGGCATTGTTTTAACTAAAGCAAGCTAATACTACGATGTTTAGAAATGGAGCCAATGGAGATGCTCTTAAAATTAGAGATGTATTTCCAAAATGAGATCAAAAGGTTGTCAGTCTGTTGGTTTGTTTGTATCAATCCGCTGAGGCAACTGTCGAGAATTTTGTGGACTGGTTGCAAATCAAATTAAAACAAAAATGTGGATATTTCGACTAATTTTGTTCATTTACAACTGATTGAAATAAATTGGAGGGCTCTAAAGAAAAGCTCAAAAACAAATAAGATATAAGATAAGAAATCAAGAATAAGAAGATATGCCCCAACAAGGTTTCACTAGGGTAGTATCCTAGTGCTTGCTAAAACTCTTTGAGAATTATAAGCGACAATCTAAAAATAACTTTAACTTTGATTGATTTTGATTATTAGAGTGGCCTGCTTTGATTGCGAACAATTTGGTTACGAATTTTCTTAGCAGATGAGTTGGAAAAAAGCTCGATAGTTACGTAGAACAGAAAACAAATGTGCACAAAATTTGTGATTTTCTTAGAAAACACGTTTGATATTCATGGTTGTGTTTGCTATTTAAAAAATATATTTAAATATATATATCCTAAATATAATTATTCATTGGAAAGGTATATTTAAGAGTTTTGCAGAGTTAATTTAATTATTTAAAATAATTCATATATTAGTCAGAAAACATTTAGACACAAAATTAGACATCAGACGTTTTGTGGCATGAATATACAGCGTCCCTAGGCTTTAACCTCGTTAAAAATATATATTGTTTTTCCTTCCGGGAGGCTTAAAATATAGGCATACCTAGGACACATTTCTGTCTAAATATAGACCCTAGTTTTACTCTCCCACATTTGTAAGCTGAGCTCGTGTGTCACAAATCATCACCAAAAAATTCGAGTCTCTTCAAGCGTTTCTTATATTTTAGTCGCTACTCAAGTGCCCAGAGCACTCTCTTTTCTTGCATAAAGTGCTCCAAAACAGGGGGAAATTGGAGAGAACAGAACTAGAGACCAGAGACGACATCTACAAATAGCTGCAAACTGTCTAAAATTTCAAAAATGTTGCGTTGTTGAGTAATTTCAAATGAAATGTCGCCTGGGAATCGTTGAACACATGTATGTGTATGTGTGTGTGCGCATACGAATTTGATGGCCATTAAAGTCTTATAATGAGCATCATTAGTATGTGTGTGTCTGAGAAACAAGGCCCAAAAAAAACACACACATATCAACCACAAGCGCGACCTGTGGCTGAGCAGGAGAGAAAGATAAGATAGGGTCTCATCAAATTCATCTGTATCTTTAACTATATTTTTAGGTATGTTTGGATGTGTGTGTGTGTGTGTGTGTGTGTGTGTGAACAGCACACTAATGAAGCGGAAAAGGTTGTGCGTGATCGTGCGAGCTAAAAAGGACACTGACTTTTGTTGCCTGCCGAGCTGAGTTAAGGAAAACAAATTTCAATTTTGTAATTTTATGATCTCATCTCGTTGAGCACAGCCAGCTGGCAGAAATCCCAGCAACAGAATCTATATTCCAGATCCCAGAGTTCAAAATTCAGACCTCAGACTACAGACTCCAGACTCCAGACCCCAACGTCAGACAGGCCTTTTGACTTTGATCGAAAGTGTTGCTATTGGTGTTTTTTAGTTTTTTGGGGTAAAAAGATGTCAATTTAAAAGTCAAATTTTTGAATGATGATCAATGCCTGTGTTTTAATCCGAGTATCTGAGCATTTTGGAGTTTAAATGTGTGTGGGCGGGTTTACTGAACTCCAAATGAGCATGCCATGTTACTCCAACTCTCTCACTCTCTCACACACACTCCCTCTCTCTCTCTCTCTCTCTCTCTCTGTTTCACTTTGAGCTGCCGCTGCCCATATTCTGGCATTTTTATGTGCGCCCATTTCTGTTCAAAGTTTATTGTCTCTTTGGGTCAGTTCCCAATCCTCTGACATTTTCATTTGGCTTACCTACACAAAATGTTGTCGTAATTAAATAAAATTTATAATAATTTCTTATGCACTGTGTGTTTTTTTTCTTCTCTTTTCTTTTCCCCTTTTATTGTTATTATTTTTGTTTTCGTATTTATTTATTTTTTTTTTTGTTTTTCTTCTTTTCTGCTCTATTCAGCTACAGATTTTTGTATTTTTTCTCACAGCGCCTCGTCTCGGGGGGCTATTAAATAGCATGTCCAGTGCCCCGTTTGCAGTTCTTATATTATTATTATTGTTACAACACACACATACATACACACGCACACTCACACTAACCTATGTGAGGTATTTTGTGTCATTTTCGTATTGCGTGCGTTAACAGAAACAACAACAACAACAACAACAATCAACTAAGCGCACAATAAACACCTCAGCCTCTAGATTTTTAGTCTTTTCAACTCTGTCGCATTTCTCGTCTTTCGTCTTCATCTTCATGTTGAACTCTTTGGCAGCTTCCGCCTCAGTTAAAAATAATGACAATTGAAACTTGGACATTCACGTTGTGTTCATGAAAGGAAATCCAAAGATTACATGCACTCATTATGGCAACTATTATCTATAAATCTTATGTACCGAACGAAGTTTCCTATTTGTATATGTGTTTAACAGAGAAATAGTATACAAATATGTACTTGCCATTTACATCTACAATGTTTTTGAACCAGCAGTAAATTTCTATTTCTTCTGAACTATACGCTTTAATCGATATAAATCAATATAAAATGATAAAATCTAACAAATTAACAATCCAGTTCAATAATTATCAAGAGCGAACTTACTGGCATCTGCAAAAATGGCTATTTGCCCTTATTTTGTTCATTTTTAGACCATTTTTTCTTTAATATTTACGTTGTCAAATGAGATGATACTTGATGTAAGTTATTTTATAAGATTTCAATAACAACAAGCACTAACTTATTGAAATATGAAGAGATCATTTTAATCTAGCTTAACTATAAATATTTAAGCGAAAAGTCAATGAAAATCTTGTAACGTTCGCAACGTAACGTCCGCAACAGACAAAAAACTAAGATCTTTTTAACGGGACTACTTGTCATTATTTTTTATGTTTGATTGATATGGTCCTATATTCTACCTAATTAACTGTACATGGATTTTATTTTGTTTATTATGCAAAATTCGCAATAAAATGTCCAAATGCACATAAGCCTCAAAGTCACTTCCATTTTTTGTAACGTTCGAAACGCAACTTTAAGCTAGCATAACTTTTTTTCAAAAACAGTTAATCTTTTATTTTAAAATAGATTTGAAAGTACTTCCAAAGAACTGAATTTAGCAAAAAAAAAAGTCATTGAAATATACTAATCTGAACGGTAGTTCGGTCAATATTAACAAGCAAATTTGCGTACGAATGTAACGTACGCAACGCAGGATTAGCCCATATCTGCAACTCTTAGTGGCCGTGATTAGTCTAAGATAGTTAAACTTAAGATCGTTCGTTATTATTATCAATAAAACACTTAATATATGTATGATATTGTTTCATATATTTCAAGCATGACATTATTTCAACTCTATAAGCATTCCAAATTTATGAATAAATAAATTAAATTTATTAAAATAAAATGACTGTGTATTTTTAATACGTTAATAATTATAAATCATTATAGAATCCAATAAAAATGATTTAAGATGTTAATCAGCTGTTTATTTATGTTTTAAATCACATTCGAAATTCGAATCATGTGGATTCGCAGAAGCACAACTGATTAATTTATCAGAACAATATTTTGAACAAATTTATAATTTTTGTTGCACAAAAGTAAACTCAATTGAAATTGATTGAAAATATTGCGCATAAGCTAATCCTATTTACGCAGCGTTTTAATTGTTATCAATATTATTTTTAAATTATGTTTAATAAACGCATTGTGTTGGTTCATTTGGACAATTACTGGATCGGGATATACGAGTATTTGGTCGGCATAAAATGCTTTGATTAGTTGCAGCTGACTTGGTTGTTGTTGCAGCTTCTTGTTGATATAATGGGAGCAGGGTTCATATATAGAATGTTTTACCAACTGGACAGGTAGTTGCTTCAAGAACCACTCATTATTTATGAAAAGAGGTACAATCTCAAGTTCCTGACTATGACGCGCTAATTGCCGTGCAAGGTCGCACGCATATGCGGCGTCTGACAATGCCAAGCCCCCCCCCGCCTCTCGCCTTGGTGCCTGATGCATGCTTAAGGATGCCGAGATTGTTATTCACAAATTATACAACTAACAAATTATGATTGTGTGTGAGAAAGTGGCAGTGACATGCCAGAAGATAAAGATACAGATACATAAACAGAAAGAGCTACAGATACAGAAACAGAAAGAGATACAGATACAAATACAGCAAGAGATACCCAAGCATGCCAGCGCTGCTAAAGATCCTAAAAGATGTTCCAAGATTCTTTGATGATGCTGGCACGTCTAATCCCCAAACAGCAGCCTCATTTCTGTTTGTTAATTACATCTTAGTGTGTGTAATTTTCACAGGATCTGACAGCAGCGACGGCGACGGCGGCAAACGCTGCTTCACAGGAAGTCAAAGGCATAGCCAGCTACACAGACATACAAAACTATTTTCAAGCCACGGGGGAGCGACGGGGCAGGTACTAAATGACTTCACACAAAACTAGATAAATAAATGTGCACAAAACAAACGAGCGAAAAATTCAAAGAAATCAATTGCAAGCCAAAAGACACGTCCAACTGAGCTGACGAGTCTGGGCTCTGTCTTTGACTCTGCCACTGCCACAGACACTGCCACAGATTCTGCCACAGACTCTGGCTCTGGCTGTGGCTCTGTTCCTGGATCTAGGCTCTGTCTCTGAGATTCATCCACATTCACTATTTTTGAGATGAATGAACCGCACACGCACACGCATAAGACACGCACATTGCCCCTGCCCCTGCACACCGTCTCTGTCCCTGTCCCTGTCCTTGTCTTTTTCCCTTGCCCCTTGCTTGTTTTCTGGATTTTGACTCTGCCTCTTCGAGCGGCAGCTACCGGAAATGCAGCACATTTCACAGACAGCAACAGAAACAACAACAAGAGAACCTACTCAATGGGTAGAAGAATCGGAGCAAGGTCTAAAGCGCTGCGTGCTGTGCTGCATTTGCTGCAACTCGCTGCAACAACAGCAGCAGTAACAACAGCAGCAACAACAACAGCAGCATCAGCAGAGGCAGCAACAGCAGCTGTTTGCACTTTGTTCTAGTTACAAATCAAAAATCTGTGCATAATGAACTATAATAAACACTCAAACGCTAGTTTAGCCAGCAGCTAGATTAGCCAAAATAGTTTGAAATCAGCCTTGACGAATTTGCAAGCCGTTCTGAATTCCGCATAATTTATTAACCAACAGCATCGTTTTTAATTGTCGGAATTCAAATTTGAGGTCTGTTTAGGTTTTCAGTTTCGTCAAGATTTTTAAGGCAGTAAATTTTATTTATCTTGTATACCCTTGCAGAAAGTATTATAATTTTGATGGACACGTCTCAGAAAAATAAAAAGTTGTAATTTCGATGTCGACTTATGTCCGTCATGTCCGTCTGTCTGTCTGTCTATATAACATTTTCTGTCTGTATCTATACCAGCAAGAAAATGAAAGTATAAATGCATTTGCTTTAAAATTAAATTATAGAAATATATATCTGGACGTCTTTTCAATGATAAGAAACAGCAAATCGAACATATCAAAGGCCAGCACTGTGCATTGTTCTGGACCAAAGCTGTTAGCCTTGGCAACAAAGCTAAAGCTAAACTTAATCAAGTGGATTAATCGCATTACAAATTGTCGCTGGGCTGCATTTTTTCCCATCAGTGGAAGACGTAATGGAAAACTAAATGAAATAAGGCACATTGATGGCATGCCAGATGAAAAAAAAGAAGCCTCCTGCTGCAGTTAGTTTCAGTTGTTGCAGTTGTTGCACTAGTTGCAGTTGTTGCACTTGTTCCCGTCCATAAATTCTGTAAAAACATTGGCCTCAACAAATGACCTTTGGGGCTGTGACAAAGACCAGAAGCAGAAACAGCAGCAACAGCATCTTTAGCAGCAAGAAAACCAGAAACATGGGTAGAGACTGAGACTGAGACTGAAACTGATGCTGATGCTGTAGGCAGTCCCAGATCACAGATCCCAGAGCTATAGCCAAAAGCCCAGACCCAGACGCAGACGCAGAGCCAGACGAGACGAGACGAAACGAAGGCAGCTGCCACGCACATGTGGCACAGTCGTCGTCGCACCTACTAAGTGAATTTAATTGACACCCCAGCTATGATGGCAAAATCCGCGCCTGCAATTAGCTCAGACTAGGGCCGTGAACAGAGACAGAAGAAGTGACAGAGAGAGAGAGAGAGGGACAGTGTTGCTTTCATCATTTTCCCACATGCCACTGACATGTTTCCCGGCTCGACTCGACTCAGTTCGACTCAACTCTGGCCAAGGTTATTATCACTTTACTGCATTTAAATCGCTCGCTAGCTTTCTGGCTCTGAGCTACTTTTCCTGGCCTACAAATTATGCACAAATTTGAAGCCACTCTTCCTACTCAACGTTTATGTTACCCCCCCAACCAGCACTCCATCCCCAGTGGCAGCACATTGTAACCATTCTCAAGCAGCACAAGGTTGCCAATTGACTGTGAAGCCCCCATTGTGCGGGTCCAGCGATTTACCTGTGTGGCACACACAGCTTAAGGGGCCTTAAGGGGCACACATCCAAGAGTCAAGAGCCAAGAGCCAAGAGCAAGAGGCTGCAACTGTATGTTAGCTACTTAAGACAAATTGTACAACTCAAATAAAAAGTAGTACACTCAAAAGGGCCATAAATAAAATGTCTTAACTAAATATGAAAAATAAACAAACTTTTTGTTTTTAAAATTTTAATATTCTAAACATTACACAAACATTTAAAAACATGCTAAATTACTATTAGTAGATTCTGGAAGAATTCAAAATTATTTTAACTAAATTATTTAAACTTGTTTGAATTCAATTAATTTAGTTTGTGAATCTGAAAGTGAATCTGTGTATTCTGAATTGAGACAAACAGGTTTGCTCCCATTTCTGAACACAGTAGATTCCGAATATTCAAATAAATTAAGTAAAAAGAACTAGCTACTAAATATGCTTAAATCATTTTTAAATATTACTGAACATAGTCAATATAATCTTAGTTTAAAGCAAAAAAGAAGTGTTATCTTCGGCGTGCCGAAGTTGTATACCCTTGCAGAAAAGATTTCCATAAGAAAACTTATTTTTCAACTGATTATTCCAATGGCAGCTATAAGATATAGTGATCCGATTTTGATAAAATTCAGTCAAAATGTGTAGTACGTTTTTTATCTTAGATGTATTGAGTTTGGTCGAGATATTTTGAAAAACACAAAAATTTTTTATACAGAAACTTATTTTCATCCGATCGTTCCTATGGCAGCTATATGTTACAGTGGTCCGATCTGACCAATTTAACAATAGGTACTACCTGCAATAAGAATAAGCATCCGTGCCAAGTTTCATTAAGATATCTCTAGAACAAAGTCTTGAAAAATGCACATAAACAGGCAGACAGACAGATGGACAGACAGACGGACAGACACGACTCGGCTGTTGATGCTGATCAGGAATATACAAATATTTTTCTGAGACGTGTCCTTCAATGCGTTACACATTTCATGACAAAATTATAATACGCTTTGCAAGGATATAAAAAACAGAAAAGTTTTTCACATAAAAATTTAGTTTTCGATCGATTGTTCCGTTGACAGCTATAAGATACAGTTATCCAATTTTGATCAACATGTGTTGAACATAATAAAATTGGGTATTAATTAGATTGATTGGGGATCCCAACTTGGGATATCTGTAAAAATAAAAACATTTTTAGAACAACTCATTATTCAATAGTTGATCGATTTTGATCAAACGAAAACATATATAATTTTGGAGCATGTAACTTTGGATGAGATAACTTGAGAAATGAAAATGGATTTCATGCAACTTATTTTCAAACCGGGAGCTATATCTCTGCAAATTTATATATAAATTAACGATTTCACAATTTGTTGCATCAGATCTTTCAAACAATTTCAATTTGCCGCAGCAGCACATTTTAGTCAAGAAATTTGTTTGTGACAACAATAAAAGAAAATTGTTTTAAATTTTACATTAGAAGTACTATTTACACAATAAACAATGATGCATTTGAATTTTATGCTTTACGAATATCATAGATATTTGGCAAAGTTTGACTAGAGATTTAACAGATTTGTATTGAATCAGTTGCCATAATCAAAATACACGTATTTGAACCGCAAATGTTTTGTAATTCTGTCTTTTGGACTACATTCAGCATAAAGCCGACTATTTCGATACAATTTTGTTGATTTTTGGCAGACGACATTTGGGGCCTGGTCATAAATTTCGGAGCACACAGACATAGTCTAAAAATTCCTCATACAAATAGTAGGTATATACGATAAATTAATTATTGTTGCAATATTTGTTTAATGTGAGTATTTTGATTTTGGACTTTATGTGTGATGTGTGTTCATATTTTATGTTGATCAAATATTTTGCTGCTTAATTATGCGACAATCCTTTATGGGTCGATAAATAAAATTGGTTGCAGGTTTTGCCTAGCTATAGTTAATTTTTATTTTGTTCTAATCATAAACAAAAACAAAAGCAAGTAACAATATTGCAGTCGGGCTCTCTCGACTGCGAAATATTCTGTTTTCTGAACGTTTAATAAATTAAATTTTTGTAGAGACTACTTATATACTTATAAACTGTCCTTAACTTAGGTTAAATGAGTTTGGTTGAGTTATTTTAAAAAACAAAATAGTTTTTCATACAAAAACTTATTTTTCAACCGATTGTTTCTATGGTAGCTATAAGATTAAGTCGTCCGATTTTGATGAAATTTTGTCAGCATGTTTAATTTGTTCTTAAGCTTAGGTAAACTGAGTTTGGCTGATTTATTAACAAAAAGTTTTTCATACAGAAACTTATTTTTCAACCGATCGTTCCTATGGTAGCTATAAGATAAAGTCGACCGATTTTGATAAAATTTGGTCAGCATATACAAAATCTCATTAAACTTAGGTTTAGTGAGTTTAGTTTACTTATCTTGCAAAACAAAAAAGTTTTTCATATAAAAACTTATTTTTCAACCGATCGTTCCTATTGCACCTATATGTTATAGTGGTCCGATCTGGCCGAAGTTAACACTTTGTCTGCCTATGGTATATACCAACATGTCTTCCAAGTTTGGTTGCTCTAGCTTCAAAACTGTGGAAAAAACCTGCGTTCATACAGACGGACGGACGAACATTTCACAAGCCCAATATACTCTTTTTTTTCCATTTTGGAAAACAGAGTATATAAAAAAAAAAGAAAATCAAGGGAGAACACAATTGCAAATTTGCATTTGCATTTACTTCAATTCACAATACTGTTAGAATTTAGTTTAGATTATTTGTTGGGTTTACTTCCAACGTTAATTTGGCCAACATGTGCAGAAATATTACAATGTATAAATAATATTGTTGTATTGGAAATCTTTGCCATTTTGGACATGGATTGGAATAGCCTGTGAACACAATTCTGTTACTTCCTATGAATATTGTCGAATATTGTTAGATTTTTCAAGCAATTTTAATTGTTCCAATTTAATTGGTTGAATTGATTAGATGAAAATTTAGGTGTATGCTGTTATTTGGCTTTACTTTTATCGAATGCCTGCTTATTTAAACTAAATCTAAATTTATATTAACATCATTTCATGCAGAGCTTAACGTCTAAAGTAAATAAAGATTCCTTAAAATGATTTAAGATTGGTCATAATCTTTGGCTCAAGGTTTTCGGTTTTCGGTTTTAAATTTACCTTTTTCGTGATAATTTTAGGCGACTTTCAATCAGCTTCACATTACCCTAGAGACGCTTCGTTTCGAGTTACCTGAGAGTTCTTTAGTCGCCGTCATCACGTGCACTGTAATTAGTTGGTGGTCGGACAGGCTAAGCAGGACATGGCAAGGACATGGCACTGGCTTTGTGACTGGCAACAGGAGACTAAGACGGTGATTGGAAAGTAGACGGTGCTGAAGGGACAGACATTACGCGACAGACAACCATTTGCATTGCTTCAATGGGCAGCCCGTCAAGTGCAGGGGTTGTTGTTGTTCTTCTTGTTCTTGTTGTTGTTATTGTTGTTGTTGTGTTTTGCATAATTTGCGCTTATCAAACACCAGACGCACACATACACACACACATGCACATGGATCCCAAAAACCAAATAAGAATGCGCCGGTTGAAATTGCATGACTAGAAGTTACCCAGCAGTTAGGGTTGTTAAAAATACATTGATATATCTTTGTTATCGATATTTTAATGAAAAATATTGCCTTGGTTCGATGTGATATTGGTTTTTATCAAGACTTTATACCGATATCGTCTTTGATATATCGCCTTCATATCGATATCGCCTTCGATATATCGAATTCTAATTTTGTAATGTTTGAAAAAAAGGAGAAAAAAGAGTGAATTGGACTTGTGAAAGTTTTTATCCACTGTTTTGAAGCTAGTGCTGCCAAACTACCATAGGCAGACAAAGTGTCATGATCTCCAGTACATAATAAGTCTGTATCGGAAATGAATTTTCCTTAGTTTTTCTTATTTTCATTTATTTTTAAGGATTGCATTCACTTGCCAATGAGATGGCATTTAATTAAATAGTTCAACGGCAATAATGAACATCGGAACATTGATCGATACAGATCGAATAAACTTAAAATAATCAGAGCTCTCTCCTTCAATCTTATATGCTATGCAACCCACTCTGTACCTTATATTCGATTATACCCGCACTTAAAGATTACTGGGTACAAAAGGCAAACGTAAGTTCTACGATACTCGCTTGGCTGAGTCAGTCGAGCAGTGGGCCGCTTGGTTCGGGGTTTGGGGTTCGGGGTTGGGTGTCCGAGTCGGAGATATTCGGAGGTATTTGGTATTCAGTGTTCAGTATTCGGGGTGCATAGTCGGTTAGTCGCGTGCTTGTCGCAGGTGCACTGATTACGCGCGCCCGGCTGACTCATATCCACCCCTGTCTCAGTCAGAGTGGCGAATTCCAGGTCTGATATGGGTAAGGGTATGAGGGTATGGGTGTAATGGTCTATTCCGGGTCTCTGTGCCGGTCTTGTTGCCGGTCCCGGACCTGGTCCGGGGCATTTGTCAACGTCACGTCACGGCGTGGGCGGCTCTCAACTCTCGACGCGACTCTGCGTTTCTAAGGATTTCTTTTCTATTCTCTGTTTTTTTTTTTCTATCCAATTGAGTATCGCAGTGTGTTTGTTTTGTTTAGCGCTTGCTGCCTTTTTCTGCATCATTCGCTTCCGGTGGCCGTTGACGTCAACGTTGACGTTGTCGCAACGTGACTCACTTGTGTGCCAGCCGACATCTTCAGAATGGGGGAAACCCTTTTTCTTTTTGTTGACTTTTGACTATTTTTAGTTACGCGTACAGCCTGGCTGAAGCGGACAGGGGACAGGGGGATTCGGTCGTTGCTTTCTTCTCTATAATGCCAAATGCTAATTGGCCACGCCCACACTGTGAAACATTCAGCCCCTTACCCTTACCGCAATCCGTAACCCGTAACCCTTACCTCAGCAGCAGTCTGGGCCGTCAGGCACTTGAAAGTTCGAGCACATGTCATATGGGTTGTTGCCCCGCCCCCCTTTCCCCCTTCTCATACACACAATGCAAATGACACTAAACATCAAAATTAAGGGACATATACATTATGCATTTTTATCGCAATTTGTCTCATATACCCATTTTCTCCTAGGTTTTGTTAACTTTTATGTTATCCATATAGAATTTGTTACATTTCGGACTGTTCACATTTCTGATAACTTTCAAAACATTTGGTATCGGAATAGTCAGATATTCTGAATTCCGCATATCGATGGAAAATCGGTTCAGAAAAAGAGCAATGAGAAGTATTCAATCATATCTTCAAGAGGGAATAACGATTGCTGTTTCCTTTAAAAAAAAAACCGAAAGACCGAAAACGACTCAAAAGAAACTTTTTATATTATAAAATATATATAATATAAATATATAAAAAGGTTTATGCTCGTACGCTTCTAGGTCTTCATTTGTAGATTCGAATTCAAATTTTAGAATTGGAGAATAGGTGCATCTTTCTTTTTCCTACGAGTTCCTACGAGTGCCTGAAATTTTCACAGTACTTTCGTTCTTTGCCTTAAATGAGCACATATCATGGATTTTGGAAAATTCGGTTGGGAAATGTGGAAAATTCGATTATCATCCGACCAGCTTTAAAATCATTTTCAAAGATTTATATGAAAATTCATTAATGACTGCAAATTTTTAGAAAAAATCACTCCCGTGCGGAAAATTGGTGGTCAAGGTTGTATGGGCGAAAGTTGATTTCTTATGATATTTGCTCGAAACTCATTTTCAAAGATCAATATGAAAATTTATTAAAAGCGGCATACAAATTTTCCGGAAAATTCAGCAAATGGGTGGAAAACTGCTTGTTAAGGCTGCAGTGGCGAACTTAAATTGTCGTGCGAATATGATTGTATACAGGGCGTAACACCGCATGCCGGAAAATGCTAGTTACATATATATAAAACGAGGACATTATTTAAAATCATGCACAAGGAATTGTGTAGCAGTGTGTTAATAGCAGGGCTTAAAGTAAAAAAACGCCAGGCAACAGGATGCGATAGGAGAGAGACAGGGATAGGCATAACGCTGCCAAAAGGATGTTAGGAGCCTGATGCAGCAGGATGAGTATGCTTGGGGTGATGGATGCTCCAAGGATGTGGCTGCTGATGCTGCTGCTGCTGCTGCTGCTGCTCTACTCAGAAAAATGCAAAGCACGCTTGATTTAGCGTCATTAAAGGGGTCTTCGCTCGCAGCGGGAACGAACTGAATTGCGCTAGACAGGCTGTGGGCTGTGTGGCCAGCCACGCCCCTAGAATCTTCACACACACACACATAGACATGTGTGCCTGGCGGTGGCATTTTAATTGGCAGCCAGGATGACTACAATAACAAGGACGATGATGATGACGATGAGGATGACGATGACGACAACGTCAGCATTCTATGTATTTTGGCGCAAGACGGAAGCATATCCTTGTGGCTTGGCACTCATAATAGGCGCATGCCATTGCATGTTGTCCTGGCAGCTATGCAGGATCTCTCTGTGTGTGTGTGTGTGTTTCTACGGGAGTAGTATAGCCGTAGTATTTACCGCAGCCTGCTGCACTCACTGAATGAATGAATGAAATGTGAGTTCATTCATAAAATAAATCACAGCACAGCCGCAAAAGGAATGATGCCAGAGCTATAAGTGTTTTGGCTGCTTGGCAGGATGAGGCGACGGCAGAAAGGTTAGAGAATGCGTACTGAGACTGAGATGCTGAGATAACTTCTCAATGAAATGGATTAGTCAGCACAAGGGGTGCTGCACAAAAGCCCAGCCAAGCAGGAAGTTGTTGTTGACGAGCTGGGAGGGGGCAGAGATTGGGGATGCCCGACAGGAGCAGGACTCAGGACTCATTAGCGTGTTGGCTGGGCAAAAAGGTGCTAGACGAAGCTGTTACTCAGTGGGGCGGCAGCCTCTGTTTGGAAAAAAGACTGAGACAGAGACAGAGGTGGAGGCTGAGGCTGAGGCTGTGCTTGGCACTTTGTTTGTCTGCTTCATCTACGACAGCAACAACAGCAACAACAACAGCAACAACAATTCATTCTATTTGTCAGCATTTGTATGCAGAGAAGCGAAAGAATGAAAAAATGCTGTACACTCTATTGACAGTTCACTGCACGACACTTGACTGTTTGAGTTGGCATTCAAAACAACACCAAACGCACACACACAAATACACACTCATACACACACACACACACACAGTTGCCAAGAGCAACACTTTTAAGCAAACACAAACACAAATACAAACACAAATGCAAACACAAATACAAATACAAACACAAACATGGCCACAGTGGACAACGCAGCGCACTTTCTTCAGCCGCAGCAAAAGCCTAGAGATTGCCGTGTCAGAATGCTGGATTATGTGTGGAGAAATAATGAAAGGAGAAATGAGGAGAAAAGAGTGGGTGGCGGGTGGCATATTGCTGTTGCAGGCAGCCAGCGACACGTCGCTTGCAACAATGCAAGTTAATTAAAGCGCAATTAAACACAGTCTCCCAAGCCAAGCCAAGCCAAGCCAAGGCAACAGCTCAGCTCAGCTGTAAATAAGTACACTGAGCAAAAAAATAGGTAAACAAGAAGAAAATGTTATCTTCGGCGTGTCGAAGATGTATGTATACCCTTGCAGAAAAGCTTTACATAAGAAAACTTAATTTTCAACTGATTGTTCCTATGGCAGCTATAAGATATAGTACTCCGATCTTGATGAAATTTAGTCATATTCTTTTATATGTCTTCAAACTTAGGTAATGTGATTTTGGTTAAGTTATCTTGGAAAACAAAAAAGTTTTTCATACAAAAACCGACTTTTCATCCGATCGTTTCCATGGCAGCTATAAGATGTAGAAGTCCGATTTTGATAAAATTAGGTCCGTATGTATTAACTGTCTTTAAACATAGGTAAAGTAAGTTTGGATGAGTTATCTTAAAAAATCAAAAGTTTTTTAATATAAAAACACTTTTTCAACCAATCGTTCCTATCTCAGCTATATGTTATAGTAGTTCGATCTGGCCGATTATGTTTTGCTTGCAGAAAGAAGAAGCATATGTGCCAAGTTTCATCACGATAGCTCTAAAAGTGAGCGACTAGTTCTCATAAAAGCAGACAGACGGACAGACAAACAGAGAGACAGACGGACATGACTCAGCGGTTCATGCTGATCACGAATATGCAATCCTTTTTTTTCCTGAGATATCTTCAATACGTTTCACATTTCGTAAGAAAACTATAATACCCTCTGCAAGGGTATTAAAAGTTTATTGCATAGTAAATTGAACGTAGAATGAATATTGCATACGCTTAGCATGCAACTTGCATTTGTTTTTTTTTTTTAAACAAAATTTACACAACAAAGCAGTGCAATTTTGAAATTTATTATTTGTTTGTTTACTTGACTAAAGAGTCTGACTTTGTTTAAAGTGTAGCATTTATATGATATAACCATATAGCTGGACAATGCATTGAATCAAGTAATGGCATAGGGAAGAGAGCGGGTTGCGGGTAGCTTTTTGATGAGCTTGTTATTTCATGCACAACAAACGCACTTGCACAAGACTCAGATACAGTTTCAGATTCAGATCTTAATGCAGTCAGAGGGACAGACAGGCAGACAGACAAACAGACAGACAGACAGAGACAACGACAGATAACAAGGTTTAAAAATATGAAATATAAAAAAAAGGAAATTAATTGAAAATTAAAAATATGTTTGCCTTTTATAAACTCGGTGCATGTTTAACTGAATCGTGATTTTCAAGGATGTGCGCTTATCAGTTGAAAAGTCCTTGCATCGAAATGCCACGTCATGGCTCGCAGTTGTTTCTTCGAATTGTGTACAAATTCAATTATATGCAATAATGTGATATAAACGAGCATTTTTTATCGAATTGCCATTGCGTTATTTGCATTTTCTTAATGCAGATAAATTGTTTTTCTTGTTTTTATCTCGATATGCAGGAATTGTGTGAACACAGCTTATCAACGGAAAATCAGCTAGAAAAGTTATCATACTGATCATTTCATATTTATTTCTTTGCAGAGAGGTTTTTTTTTAAATACAATTTTAATTTTAAATACATTGGTTGAACTCTAGAGATCTTTCAAATTGTAGTATCTGGGACAACCATGGTTACAACGGGTAACGGGGAATCAGGGTTCGATTCCGAAAAGGAAGCCTGAGTAACGGCTAGCACATCTAGAGAAGGCAACAGACGCGTAAATTACTCACTCCCAGCTCTGGGAGGTAGTGTCGAAGCTATTTTAAAAATGAATCCCGATTTTAATATAATTTCAAAAATAAATAATATTTTAACTCTCAATACTGGAGACTTGGCTGGACTTGCAGCCGTCGCAAATGAAAATATCATAACATAAAAATTTGTTTCAGCTACTCCGAGTGACGTCGAAAGCTACTTTTTCGCTTTCAATATGGTTTTTGGAGAGAAATGTCAAAGTTTCTCAATTAAAAATTTAGAAAAAATTATATTGAATAATAATAAATATATATAAATCTATAAAATATGGTATGGTATTAAGTATCAGCTGCTCTACTTTCAAATCTGTCAATATTTAATACAATTTCAATATATGTATATACCACCTTCTGAATTGATTTTATATTATTATACTCTTTTTTTAACTTTTTTGAAAAAAAAGGAAAAAAGAGTATATTGGGTTTGTGAAATGTCCGTCTGTCCGTCTGTCCGTCCGTCTGTCCGTCTGTCCGTATGAACGCAGGTTTTTTCCACAGTTTTGAAGCTAGAGCAACCAAACTTGGTATACATGTTGGTATATACCATAGGCAGACAAAGTGTCAAGATCTCCCCCCCACCCCCACCCCTTCCCCCACAAACCGCAAAAACCTATATCTTCCACAGTTTTATAGCTAGAGTAACCAAATTTGGCACAAGGGCTACTTATCACATGCTTCATTGATCTGGCAAAAAAAAAATTCGGCCACGCCCACCCCCGCCCCCACAAATAGGCAAAGTCTGTATCTCCCCCACCCCTTTAGCTAGAATCACCAAATTTTGCAGGTTGAATTCTGTTGCCCTATTTAATAGATTGGATAAAAATATTTTTGCCACGCCCACCCCCGCCCTTGCAATCAAGCAATGTTTGTTTCTCCCAAACCTGTAGAACAGGCCCAACCAAATTTTTATTGATGGCAAAACTTTAAAGATTTGAGCAGAAATTCAATTGCCACGCCCACTGACTCCGCAAAGAGGCGAAAAAAAGAGTATATCGCAGTCGGGTGCATCCGACTGCAACGTTCTTACTTGTTTTTTAATTTCTTTAGCATAGAAAATTTTTGCATATTTTGATTATATATTGCATATTTGGCATATCTTTGCATATGCATTACATGCAAATATGCAATAATATTTTACATATGCATATTGAGTTCAGCTCTATTTTAAATGAAACAAACTTTGGTGTCTACAGAATTTACCTATTTTATATATAAAAAAAAAAAAAATTTTTAATCCTTCAAAAATATGCAAAATTCGAGGTCTAATGATAATAATTAGTTGAGTTTATTGTTCAATTGTCCAAAGTGATTTTGATAAAAATTAACCCAACTAAATTTGACAAATATATATATCAATGTTTCGTTGAGATATTTGTGTATGTTCGTTTGGCAGCTATATGTTATTGTGTTTCAATTAACAAATTGATATAGCTGCTTAATGAATATAAATAGCTAAGCCTTAATTCAAGTAATTGAACTTAAGCTTAATCACATATTAAAGTGAAATTCAAATGAAAGCACTTGGCTTACGCAAATGTTAATTATATCATTCAAAATACTAAATATAATAAAAGTTTTGAACACTCAACGCAGCTTAAGGCATGATTTGTAATATAAAGATGAAGATTAGCAGCTGCTGAAAGCGCTTTTTATTAAGTTTATTGAGTATTCGAGGTAATAGTTATACTTGATCGATATCGTTGCATTTGGCGAGTTACATTAGCATATTACGAATAAAGTATCTTTTGGCTGTGATTGCCAAGCGCATCTGCAGTCAAAGATTAGCAGCAATTTATCAAATAGCAGCTGCCTCTTGGCATGCCACAGATTATTCTTCTAGTTGTTGTTGTTGTTGTTGTTGTTGTTGTTGTTGTTGGCCACGTTTTCAGCTGGCATCCAAATACAAGTTCAAGCTGCTGCTGCTGTTGCTGACCGCAGCATTTGATCAGTGGAAGCCAAGCCGACTGTGGAGGTGGCCAAGTTCTACATAGTCTGGCCATAGTTTTGTGCGAAACTTTTCAGCTGCTTGTAATTATTTATAGCACCTCGAAGCGGCAGCTTTAAGCCGCACTCTCCCCGTCCCCCCACAACTTACCCTGCTGCTGTCCACATTGTATAATTGTTAAGAGTTGCTTTGATTTTGTTCTAGTGAAAAAAAGAAAGAAGATGTATGTAAATGTGGCAAAAGTTGTGCATTCTGTGGCTTCTAGGAGCGGGCTGCAACTGCAGGGGGTGGGGGGGGGGCAGTCAAATGTTATAGCTGGTCAACCAAAAAACCCAAAGGCTCAAAGTTTGTTGCTGCTGCAAAACTTTGCAACAATGAAAGTAACCAGAAATGCGAAACAAAAACAAGAACGCAGCCGGAAATAAATTCTAATCTTTGCAATGCGTTTTTCAAAAGTTTACTACAAGATGTGGGTGGGTTGGGGTGGTTGCCTGTCTGTCTGTCTGCCTGTCTCTGACAGGTGCATGCGTCATCCGTTGAAAGGTTAAAGTATGCGCCACAAGCATATACATAAATTCGGGTTTGGCTGCTGCTCAAAAGTTGCCCAAGCAACCTGTGCAAATATCAAACGTGCATCGAAGATGTGGAAAAACGTCAGCAAACGGCTTATTTATATATATATATATATATATATATATATATATATATATATAGTTATATATATATATATATATATATATTTGTTTTTTTTTTCGGTTTTTCCTATTTTTTATTTGGGAGTGGAAGCTGCCATGCCACATGCCACGCCTCCTCCACCTCCTTCTGCCACACTGTGGCAATTAGTGGCTTTGACTTGTGTCTGTATTTGTAGCTGTTGCTATTTTTTGTGTCAGTGTTTGTGCTAGGGATGGCAAAAGTATCGATAGTCCCACCATACGATAGTGCAAGCTTAAGCTATCGATAATTTCGATCAACAATTAAAGAAGCTCTTGAATACTTGTACACTTGTGTTTATTCCAGACTAATTATCGATAGTATTATTCAAAACTTATCGAAGCACTTTAAATTAAAAATAGTTAAACAAATTTAAATTGAATTCGGGATATGTTTCTTGAAACAACAAATAATAATAAAATCAATTCAAGATATTTGCTTCTTGTAAGTAAGAACGTTGCAGTCGGGTTCTCCTGACTGCGTTGTACTCTGTTTTCTGAACGTATAATAAATCAAATTTTTGTAGAGACTACTTATATACTTATAAACTGTCCTTTAACTTAGGTAAAGTGAGTTTGGCTAAGTTATCTTGAAAAACAAAAAAGTTTTTCATACAAAAACTTATTTTCAACCGATTGTTCCTATGGCAGCTATAAGATATATTATTCCGATTTTGATGAAATTTTATCACCATGTATAAACTGTTGTTAAACTTCGATAAAGTGAATTTGGCTGGTTTATGTTGAAAAACAACCGATCGTTCCTATGGCAGCTATATGTTATAGTGGTCCGATCTGGCCTTTGGTATATGCCAACATGCATACCAAGTTTGATTGCTGTAGCTTGAAAAATGTGGAAACTGCGTTCATACAGACGACCAGACGAACAGACGGACGGACGGACAGACGGACGGATGAACATGTAAGAATCATGCCATTTCTGTTTTTTTTCACGATGGGCAACATCTGTGATTGTCTTTCAAATTTTCGGATTTTCATTATAGTCGTAGGAAATGAATCAAGTCTCAACTTCTAGTGAATTCAATTTGCAAAAACTTGTCAAAAGTGGAAATAGAAACATGAAAGCAAACTTGATTTTCACAAATCTTACTGAAACTAGAATCCGGAACATATTTCAGTGGTTGCATATTATTATATTTATTATTAATATATTCTATATTTTACAAAGTATCTTGAATAAATTTAGTAAAACTAACTAGTGCCATAAATTATAAGTCTGACTTGTAAGACTAAGATCTTACATAATTAAATAAATAATTAATATAATTGCATGAGACTTCCATTTGAAAATACAATTTTTGTATATACCAAAGAAATACCATTAACTCTTTCGATAGTGCCATCGATATTTTGGCACCTCTCTTATCTGTGGCCAGACAGAAGGTGCAGAAAAATTAGTGGAGCAGCGCTGAAAACAAAACCAAGTCCAAGCCGAAGTCGAAGTCGAAGTGGAAGCCTCAGACCGCAGAACAGAAATTGAGGTTGGGTCTGGCCAAGTGAATTTGGATGCAGTTGCAGTTGCAGTTGCCGTTTGCTGTTGTTGCAGTTGCCATTGTTACTGTTGTTGCTGCTGCTGCTGATTTTGGCCAATAAACCAGTTTTGGCGCCAAAAGCCGACGAAACTTTCAATTTCGTAACAGCGCGTAGCCACAGCCACCAAGCAAAAAGGTTAAATGTGACTCTAACAGGAGACCAGAGAGCTCCAGCTCTAGCTCGGTGTAAAGACAATGGGGCAAGGCAGCTTGGAGCTGTTGTTGTAGTGGGAATGGAGCAGCAGCAGGAGCAAAGAGTCCGACCAGGCCTGACAAACAACTGATAAGCCCGCGTGTGCAAAATTCAAAATAGGTTTTTGGGTTTGGCTTTCGGTTGCGTTTTTTGGTTTTTCGGGTTTCTCTTACTGTTTACGGTCTGTCTTCTGATAAAATTGTACTTTTTTTTTGTTGTTGTTGTTGCTTTTTGCTTTTTGCATAAGTATTACAAATGATGTAAGAGTGTAGCAGCAGACAGGCAGCTACCATGAGATAAGACTCTTGCGGCTTCCACTGTTTGAAAAGCCAAGCCAAGCTAAGACAAATTGTATGGCAAACCAATGCCCAATTGATGTGCCTGATATCAAAATCTGAATTCTGTTTATGTGGTACTATGGAAAACCGAGCTACATTTCTAGTGTTAGTTTAATCTGTAGTAAATAGTATATATCAAACAAAAAATTCGATTTTCTTATGTTTTTAGATTTTGATATAACAATACAATTCATTCAAAGAATTAAATTATAAATATCAAAACAACATTTGGATAGGTCGATAATGTAAACAAACTCTATTATAGCTCAATATATGTATATACAATATCAATAAACTGTTGATGTTTTCGATAGTAATTGGTAAATATCCTCCCTGCTCGCAACTTGCATTTCAGTGTCCAGTGCATGTCAAACTGTTGTTTCTGCCTTCTAAGACGGGGCTAATAGATTCTTCCATAACTTTGGTGATGTTTATACGATCGATTTGTTGTTTTGGGGGGGGGCATCCGAAATTGGAATAAACTCGATCTGCGTATGGTATACAGGAACCTGCCAAGTTTTGTGTCTCTAGCTTTTATAGTCTCTGAGATCTGTGTGTTCATACGGACGTACGGACAGACGGACAGACAGACGGACATGGCTAGTACGTCTCGGCTGTTGATGCTGATCAAGAATATATATAGTTTATATAGTCGCAAATGCCTCCTTTTGCCTGTTACATACATTTGCAGTACTCTGTAACTCACTTTTTTCCAATTTTAATGGGAACAGGCAGACAACTTTATCAAAACAATGTTAAATTCAATGAGAAAATGCACAATTTTACTTATTTGAACAAAGCTTATAAAACACTGTCCAACAAACACTGGAAAAGCGCTTGCGCAGCTGCCCCAAACTGGGCGAATTTGTTATATTTCTGATTGTGAGACGGCAAAAAAAATTATAAATATATACATAAATAAAAGAAAAATAAAAATAAAAAGACAACAGTTGAAATTAGTCAACGTTTGAATTTGGCAAACACATCGTAAATCATTTGCAATAAACTTCAAGCACACAGATACAACAAACATACGCAGACACTGACTGGATGCAAATGTCGGTGATTTGTGTTTCGAGCCCAAAAAGCAAACCAGAGCCCAAACTCAAATTCAAACATAGACCCAGACCCAGACCCAGACCCCGAAACAGACCCAGAGAGGTGTCACAGCGTCATCATCATTTTGGTTTTTTTTTTGTTCGTTGTTGCTGTTGCTTTGCTTTGACTTTTTGTGATAATCAAAAAGTAGACACATATTTTATGGACACGCCAAGCTTTGATAAGTTTGTTGTTGCTGCTTTGAACTAAATATTTAAAGCTCATATTTAACACATATTTTATATGGCATTTTAAGATGACTTTAAGATATATTTTAGTATACCATTTAAAGTAGCCCAGCAATTTGTTAGAGCGCATCTCGAAACGTCACATTGGTCAGATTTTTTGTGTTTTTTGGATTAATTATTATATGTGGGAATCTTTTGGTATGTCAAGGTATTTAAGACCCTCATAGATACATACTAGAGATGCCATCGATATTATCGAGAGAACTATTTAATTATTTATTTATTACTATTGAAAACATTAGGTACTATATTAAAATTGATAGATTAAAATATATAAGAAATATCTGGAAAAAAGTGTGTTTTACATCTGTTTATTCCACATTTATTGTGCTTGAAGAAACTACATATAAAAACTTAAAAAAATTCTAAAAATACTTTTAAAAAAACTATATATATATTTTGCTAAAAAAAATTAGAAACCTGCTTTAGAGCAAAATTTGTATACCCTTGCAGAGACTATTATAATTTTGTCACGAAATGTGTAACGCATTGAAGGAGATGTCTCAGAAAAACAATATTATATATTCGTGATCTGCACCAACAGTCGGTCTGTCCGTCTATCTGTCTGTTTATATGCGAACTAGATGCTTATTCTATCTGCAAGCAGTACATATGTCAGCATCAGCCAGATCGGACCACTATAACATATAGCTGACATGGGAACGTTTGGTTGAAAATAAGTTTCTGTATAAAAAAAACTTTTGTGTTTTTCAAAATATCTCGACCAAACTCACTGAATATAAATTAAAGCACGTTCTACACATGTTGACCAAGTTTAATCAAAATCGGTTCACTATATCTTATAGCTGCCATAGGAACAATCGGTTGAAAAATAAGTATTCTTCTGCAAGGGTATATATCTTCGGCACGCCAAAGATCACATTTCTTTCTTGTTTCGTAAAAAACTAAACAAATGTCACCAGTGATGTATCGATCAAAACGTCGATTGTAAAGATAACTTCAAAGTTATCGATTCATAATATATCACTGCAAATAAGTTGAATACTTAAAACCTGGCTACAGGTGTAATCACGACTCAGTTCTTCATCATTTTCTACTATTTTGAAATGACAAGAAACATTTGAATCATGTCGAGATCTTTATAATGAGTGCTTCTTTAATTACACCAAATCTCTTAAGTATTTACCTTGCATCCATCTTTAACTGTGTGAACATTTTGTTCTGTTTTGCACCGTTTATACTACCTTTAATTGAATATCTTGAACCCGTTTTGTTTGACTTAGAGTTTGGATCTCTGTTGGCCGCACCTTTTGGCCAACCATCAAGTTTATAAGCGCGTTGCCTGAACTTAAACTCACCTAAGCTTTCCCACCAGCTCCCCCCGCCCAGGTACACCCCTTTGTTGCTCTAGTCAAAGCCTAAGAAAGCTGCAGTTTTTATTTGAGTGGCAGTTGCGGCATCGCAAAGGAAGTGCACAATTAATCTAGGGCTTAATTAGAATGCAAGTTAAGTGCCTGGACGCAGTAGGACTTGGCTAGCAACTTTCAACTTGGCCAAAAAAAAAAAAACTTTACTTTTGTTTTAGCTGCTTGTGGTTCAACTGCTGCGGCTCTTCTCTAAAGGAGCTAACTTCAAAATAAAGAAAACGGCAACAAGTGCAAAACATTTTGTTCTAAATTTTGTTTTAAAAAACAAAAAGATATTGTAAACAAGCAATTCAATACTGATTAAGAGTTTCGATAAAAAAAAAGTAAGTGTTATGGTGTTTTATATAATTATGCTTTTGCAGAAGGGATTAATTTAAAAAAAATGTAAATCAAAAATTAAAAATAAGTAAAAAAAAATTGAATTAAATTTAAAAATAAAAAATAATAATTAAAATTATTTGGTGGAGCTTGATTTAAAAATTATACAAGCATTTGTTGTCAAGATTGGCAACAGAAAAAACCCAATCAGACTCAAAAAAAAAAAATCAAAATTAAAAGTTTAATTAAAAATATTAAGGGGAAATATATTAACTATGATCTAATAGTCCTATGGAAAATCTATTTAATACAAGTGGAACACATCTTCTGTATTTAAACTCACTTTTAATGGGAAACAACTTACTAGAGCTGTTAAGCACTTTAAAAACATTCTTAGTTACTATATCACTTTCTTTACTTTAGTAGTATAAACTGCTATGATTAACTTTAACAATTCATACTTTGAATTTCTTTGTCGGTTATTCATTATCAAAATTGCAAAATTGATTAAATAACTTAAATTAAGTTAATATAAGTATCTTAAAGTATTACTTAAACCGGCTTTTACAAAGAGTGTTGGATATGCTCATCTAAAACATCTGAAGATTGTGTTGGAGTAAATGCTTTGATAGTGCGTAATTTCACAAATTCCAAATGCTTTAATAGTTGATTACAGGGTAATTTATAGTCGATTATACTGCTTGCTTGTTGCAGCAAAATCAGCAGCTGCTCCAAAATTGAGTTGTGAATGCAAATTGCGCAATTTTCTTAGCAGCAAACAATAACTACGATAGTACAATAATAATGAAATAAGAAAGAAAAAACAGATATATTCACAAAGTTATTGCCATTATGATGATACTTGAGTTGCTTATTTAAGTTTAGTTTGATTTTGAGTTAGCTTAGCAGAGTAATGATGAGCAACAGCTTTGTGAGCAGAAACTCAGTCAGAGCAAGTGAATGTGCAACAGGTCGAATGAGTTATGACTACAAAACAGTTAAAGAGTAAGAAAAAGAAGGAGAACAACAAATTATAGAGTAAGAAATACGAATTAATAGTAGAACTATTTCCATCCGATTCAAAATGTTATAGGATAAATAAACAAAACAAGCAGTTTATATATGAAACTTGAAGGAATCGTTAGTAAAAATTAGTTGGACCAATAGTTAAGCAGATTCGATTCGAGGAATGGCTTAAGCTCAGCTAAAACCGCTTCATTAAATCTCATTAATAATACTAAATAATATACTAAAAGCTTGTTCTAACATATCTGCAGAGTATTCATACAACTTGCATTCATCACACATATGTACATATAGCATATATGTATGTATATTCACTCTTTAGTCAATAATGGCTACTGGTGACCCATTTTTGGTAAAAGGAGCTCCACGTTTGGAGATGGCACTTAAAATGCATGAGCATAAATCAGAAATACAATTCAATTTCACGATATTCACGCCCTCGGCTAACAAATCAGAGACAAATCAGAGAGACGCTAAAATGCCATTCGATTACAATGAATTAATTGATTTTCTTTATCAACTTGCTGTCGAAAATTATTTATGACGATTTTCAATTCCAACATAGCCAAAATATCTGAGGACTCAATGACAGACATTTGACCAAAAACGGCAGCATATTCGATATTTATTTTTTATTTTTGGGGGCGCCTACAACACACAGAGCCAAAACAAAGAGCCAAAAAACCGACAACAACAAATAAAAGTAAAAAAAAAAAGTGCAGTCGAATGTTTTGTGTTTTGTTAGCCATAAAAATCAGGTAGTTAAATAACCAGAACAACAAAAACAACAACGGCAACGAAATTCAAATTAAATACGCAAAAGAATACATAAAAATCGTATAAAATATAACAAAAAAAAAAAAAAAACAAACAAATGAAACCCAAAAAAAAAAAAACAAAAATCGAAGATACGAAGGCTTTCATTAAAGTTGAAGCTGGCGACACAATAAAAATGTGCTTATAAGTTTTGTTGTTTTTGTATTCATATTAAGCATTTTGAACAGTTTGAACATTGAAAAGAGCTACAACAACAACAACATTCAGTTGTGAACACGAGATTTCACAAAAGTTGGCCACAAAAAGGGAGATTAAAAAGAATGTGAAAAGAATAGAAAATACCCTAGAAGTTTTGGATTCATTTTGGCATCAAAACGCTAGAAAGCTGCAAAAACAACAAGGTTTTTTAATAATACTCATCAAGCAGTTCAGCAGCCACCCAAGCAAGCAGTGCATTTACTCAGCTTTATCTATGACAGGGGAACTTATTTCTTGTATATCTTCAATATTTCTTATGGATATGGACCTTACAAAGCGCATTAAATGTCGGCTAAGGATCATGCCTGTTTTAAATCAATATCAAGAAAATTTTTTAAAACTGAAGGATTTTCTTCTTAAATTAATTACAAACGGTGACGAAATCCGGCCAAATACAAAATTACTTGTAGTGAGTACAAAATTATTAACAAAATACAAAAAATACAAAATATTAAAGAATTGTTTTTTAAGTTCAAAACTATTTAGTAACTTTAATTTTTATTCTGTGGTTTTTAAATTGAAGATGCATTTGTTCTGAATTTAAGAATTTATAGAATAAAACGATCATAAATGATAATTCTAGAATTCGTCTGTTTTTACTGATCAAGAGTTTATATAGTTTTTAGAGTGAATTTGCCAGGTACATACTTTTGCAGTACTTTGCAGTCTCCCTTTTAATGAAAACTTGGTGAAAAATGAAGTAAAAAAAAAAACATTAAATGATAAAAATGCATATTTTCAAGTTGGGAAAACCAAAGAGTATAATGATAGATATTTATACCGGATCAACTTGATTCTGCAATTAAGAATTAACAATAATTCGTTAAGTTTTGCAAAATTTCAGAGCCAACTCAATGAGATTGTTAAGTTACCCGATCTATGATTTGTATAGAGCATATATATGTTTGTATATAGAGAAACTCGTTTGGAATCGAATTTTAGCTGTGCGTTGTTCATTTTATGTTTTTGTTATTGTTATTAGCATTTTTCTGTGTCATTGGTGTTGTTGTTGTTGTTGTTGTTATTGTTGTTGCTATTATTGCAATAAAATGAAAACAAATCCCAAAGTTATAGCCAAGAGTTGTGGGGCAGGTTTTTATCTGACTGCTGCCGTTGCCGTTGTCGTTGAAGACGCAACGCCCACGCGACCAACATTTTTTCATGTCTCGCATTTTGTTGGCTGCCGCGTTGCGCATACGCTGCGTGGTCCATGGTCCATGGCACAGCGTCGCCTTTTGATTTGCTTGCTGCTCGATTTGAAATCATAAAGACGCACACAAAACCCGTTGCTTGTCACACACACTAGCACACACTCACACACACACAGTGATAGAGAGATACCTGCACAAAAAATAATACAAAAAAAAAGATATATATATAAATTCAAAGTGTTACACGACAATTCGTGCAGGTGTCATTGAGACTTGCGAATGATTTGGCGCCAGTTTATGGCATTAAATGACAGTCAAACAGCACGCATAACAACAACAATAACAATAACAACAACAACAACAACTACAATAGCTTAAGCAATACTTAGAACTGCTATCAATATTGTATCTGTCTGGGAATTGTGTTACTTTTCGTTATAACAAAAAAAGAAAAAATAATGAAGAAACTCAGCAATGCGTTTGACTTTATCAATTGTGATAGTACAGAATATGTTAGTATATAAAACTCTGCTTTGAGCTCAAAGCATTGCCAGGACAGTTACAATATCAAATAGTATTTACAGCAAGCAATAAAAACTGCTTAAGTCTTTAAATTATATATACTTATAATGGTTAGTTGCTTAACTTTGACTGCTCATCATCAGCTTTGTTATACTATCTTCGAGATGTGTATTCAATTTGATGTTGTTGGGCAATTTGTTTGTTCTTTCGCTTGGCTTTGCGCTTTTAGGTCAAACTTTGACACATCGTAAATTATATTCAGTACAAGCAACAACAACTGCACTGCAATCTTGGCGCCTCAAACAAAAACTCGTAAATTTTCATAATTGCATTGGTGGGGAGCAGTTGCCCAGACGCCGGACCGGGACAGAGACCGGTACAGGGACTGACTCCGGGATGAGGCCATCTCGCAATGTATATCGCTTAAGGGTCGCCGCCGGATTACACTAAACACATTTCCGCTGTCGCAGCCGAGCAACGTGTCGTATGAGTAATGTCTCGGTGCAAAACTTGCGCCGGATGTGTAATCATTTTATCATATTACTCGTACCCATACCCATACCCATATCCAAACCCAAACCCAAACCCAAACCCAAACCCAAACCCAAACCCAAACCCATACTCGTAATCATACCAGCGACCCTACTAAACTATGTAGCCTCAGACTGGGCCAAACAGCTAGCTGTTTGCTTGCTGCTCACTAGGGGAGACATTGGTGGGAGCGGGAGTTGGGGGCTTTAGTTGGGGGGCCAGCGGGCCACGTTTCGCTCGTTAAGTTCGTCATCATCGTCGTCGTCGGCGGCGCAAATTCAATTAAATTAAATACATGGCAACAACGCTCACAACTACAACAGTTGGCCGTGCGAAGTGCAGAGTGTAGCGTTTGGGGAGTATGGTAGGGGGAGGGGGGGAGGGGGGCTGAAGGCAAAGAATATGTGAACATTTTCGCAAAACAACAACGACCGGAGAGCAGCCAAAGAGTCCACTTGTCTTGGTCTTGCATTTAAATTTCCACTGAATTGTGCTGCCTGCTTATAAATCTTAATTAATTAAAGTACATACAAAAGTACAATGGCAGAAAAAAAAAATATATATATATATATTTAAAATAAATACAACAACAAAAAACAACACAGAATAACTAAAAGCTCTTGCCCGAAGCTTAAACACTCTTAACAAAACAGTTAACAAAATGTTGCATAAGAATGAGACTCATATTATTTTACAATTACAAATTTGCAAAAAAACACTGCGTTGTTTGTTTGAACTGCAAAATTGATTGAAAATAGCTAAATAAACATTGGGCTTACTTTTTTTTTGTCACATTGAAATATACAATTGTTACATTTTCAGCTAATTTAAGGTTTTTGTTTTTTTTTTTGTTCAAATAGTGTAAATTATTTAATCTTACAAGTAAGAACGTTGCTGTCGGATGCACCCGACTCCGAAATACTCTTTTTTAGCGACCAAAGTTTGTTTCTCCCAAGCCTGTAGAACGGGCCCAACCAAACTTACATTGATGGTAAACTTGAAAGATTTGAGCAAAAATACAATTACCAGACCTACTTCTGACTCCGCAAACAGGCGAAAAAAGAGTATATCGCAGTCGGGTCCATCCAACGTTCTTACTTGTTTCTTTTTGTTTTCAAAAAAATAAAAAAAAAGAGTATAAAAACAGCAACATAAATTGATATACTTTCTGTATCTGTGTTTAAATCAAATTCAATCTAATTTGAATAATAATTTGATTTAAAATAGCTTAGTGAATTGATTTTTAAAAAAATGTGTAAAACATATTTAATATTAAGCAACTGTTGTTTAATTTGTTATGATTGCTTTAAAAATCAGCTTAAGCTATTGGAATTGAAATTACAAGCTCGCTGACAAAGCTATTATACTTAGAGCTTTATAGAGGCCACTAGTCAGATGACAAAAACTATACTGGACACGAACTTGCACCCGGACGTTTCCCCTTTCCCTTGCCTTTCAGATTCCCTTTCTTACTATTTCCAATGCGAAGTTTTGCTGTTTGTTAAGACCGCGTAAACCGCACCATTACAGTGGCATCCTCTCATGGTCATCGTCATCGTCATCTTCATCATCATCTTCATCATCATTATCATCTTCATCGTCATCATCATCTTCATCGTCTTCATCTTCAGCTTCATCTTCAGCTTGAGCTTCATCTTTGTCATCGTTGTTGTAGTTGTAGTTGTTTTTGTTGTCCATCCATCGGCTGATCATCAAACGGCCCAAGAACAGTTAGCAGCATTTCTCTGCTGCTTTCTGTTGTCTGTTTTCTGTTTTCTGTTCCCTGCTTCTAATCAAAATGATTTTGCTTAATTCATCTTAATTAGAAGCGTTGGACAGAAGCAAAGGCAAAGGCAGAGGCGAAGGCAGAGGTAGAGGCAAAGCTAACGCGAAAGCAAAAGGCAATAGGAAAAGGCAAAGGCAAAGGCAAAGTTTACTAAGAGCAGCTGTACTCAAAAGTAAATACAAATAAAAACCAAAAATATATATATATATATATTTATATATATATATATATATAGTGTATATATGTATATATGTATAAGTGCGTATCATTCGCCTGGCTATTTATTTTAATTTTAATTTGCGCTTTTTGCGCATTAACTGCCGTTATTTCTTTTTTTCTCCAGAAGTTTGTCTTCGCGAAGTTCTCGAGAAAAATGATAAAAGATGAAAGATGGGAAATGGGAAATGAGCTGCAGCTGTGTGTTTTTGTCTTTTAGGCTCAACTTACGAGCCAATCTAAGCGTACTTAAGTAAAACGCAACGAAAACTAAATGTTATTTTCACGACAATAATAATAACAAGTAAGAACGTTTGCAGTCGAATGCACCCGACTGCGATATACTCTTTTTTCGCCTGTTTGCGGAGTCAGAAGTAGGTCTAGCAATTATAGTTTTGCTCATATCTTTCAAGTTTTGACATCAATTTCAATTTGGAGGAGTCCGTTCTACAGGTTTGGGAGAAACAAACTTTGCTCGAATGCACGGGCGCGGGCGCGGGTGGGCGTGTCAAAATTTATTTTTATCCAATCTATTTTATAGGGCAACAGAATTCAGTCTGCAAAATTAGGTGATTCTAGCTAAAGAGGTGTGAGAGATACAGACTTTGCTTATTTGTGGGGCGGGAGTGGGCGTGACCAATTTTTTTTAGTTAGATCAAACAAGGAAGTGATTAGTAGCCCTAGTATGAAATTTGGTTACTCTAGCTGTAAAACTGTGCAAGATTCAGTTTTTTGCCAATTGCGGGGGAGGGGGTATAAAAAGTCCATCTGCTTTGAGCGCCTGATGGAACCGGTGATCGAACCTGTGCAGGTACAATGTAAGATAATTTTGGCAGGTTTATACAAAGGATTCATGAGTGGCCTTTTCCAAACTTGAAAATTTACTGGAAATCAAAATAAAAAATAAAAATGAAAATAAGATGATTAAAATAAATCAAAATAAGATTCTCTTCTAGCTACTTTTGTCAGGCTTATCCAAAGCATTAAAGAGCGGAAGGATTTGGTAAGCTTGAAAATAAATAAAAATAAGATTAAAATAAAGAAAAGAGATGTAGCTAGCGTGAAAGACAAAATTCAACTGACTAAATTTAGTTTCGAAATACAAACATAAGTTATATTTGAAAAGCCTTCTATGATTTTGTCGAAAAGCAAAGCCTACTCATTATTAAATGGATTTCAGCATAATATAAAGTTTACTTAATTAGACTGTACATAATATTCTAAGAACTGGCTCAATCGGTTAGGCTCCATAGAGAACATTTTTGAATGTACATAATACATAAATGTATTTAAAATGTTAGCGCTTTGAAAAACTGTTGAAGTATTATAAGTTTAAAAACTAGAACAGCTAACTCTGGAGGAAATGAGGCAATTTTTTCGTGTTGAGTGGTAAATTTTTGGAAAATACTATGGAAAAATATTGAAGTAATGACAGAACTTTATATAAATAAAATATAAATTTATATGACTACTCATTTTTAGAGCTTCTAGTAGTGTTTTCTTCCATGCATAGAAATAATGTACAACTTTTTGTTCATATTCATATCAAAGAAACATTTTCTGCCATATAAACAAGTCTTGATCTTGACACTTTGTCTGCCTAAGATATATATCAACATGTTTCCCAAGTTTGGTTTCTCTATCTTCAAAATTGTGGAAAAAACTGCGTTCAAACAGACGGACAGACAGACGGACGGACATTTCACAAACTCCTTTGTCTTTTTTTTTCAAAAAAAAAAGAAGAGTATAAAAATATATTTGAGTGTTGAATAATAGTTTTAAATTGAATGCATAAATGAAGAAATAATATCTTGAGCACAATTTTTAAATTTACGTAATAATTATTATGATTTTTTTTTTTTAAAGATATCATTAAATTTTGAGTTCTTTGAGTGATTAATTATAGTCTTGGCAAGTTTAAAATAATACGAATTTCGAAAGATAATTTAAGAGACTTTGTTTTGAGCTCAGCTTTGAATTTAATCATCATTTCTGAATCTCTCCCTAGTTTGGTATATAATTATAACAAAATCTTTGGAACATGCAACAGCAGCACATTGATTAAGATGATGATGATGATGTTGGGGATACTGATGGGTGATGGTGTGGTAGCAACAAGTGTTGCGCTTAATTTGCATGCAACATGCGACACCATTTGGAGCGCAGTTGCTTTTGCTTTTGCTGCCTCTGCTGATGTTGCTGCTGCACTGTGTGTATTGGTATCCCGCTCAAACGCATTCCGCCCTTACGCGCGCCCCTCCCCCCCCAAGCTCGCGGCTGCCAGCAGAGCACTCACAACTCCCCCAGCGAAGATTTGCATACAATCAAAGTGAACCGAAATTGATTTGCCACTTTGCCGTTGCCGGTTTCAATTTAGCAAATGGCATCGCTCGACTGCTCAATTATTAATTTTTGTCGCGTGCCGCCAACACCAGAAAAACTGACGAGGATGAGGATGCGGATGAGGACAGAACTGGCAACGGAATAGGGATGAGAGCCTCCACTGAACTTGAAAAATGATTGCGCATAATTGAAATCGAAATGAAGCGCAGCTTTTTTATTAATGTCAGACGTCAGTACACTGAGAGCAATAATTATAATGAATACAAGACATTGATTCTGAACTTATGTAGTATTTTACATTCAATATTTGAAAAATATGTACTATATCTATAATTATAATAAAGTTCACTTTGATTGACTCTCTCACTGATTGGCAACGTTCGCACAGCCCAAACCATAAGAGATAGAAAACTGAATTTGTCACAGTAGCTTAATTTTTTGCTTAAAGTAAGTACTAGAAACGGATTTTGCTAAGCTCTGGCGAAAAATGTGGAAAACTCGCGGAAAGCTGTTGCAGGCAACTTTTTTGTTTATCAACCAATCAGGTTCAAATTCATTTGAAAGGATCTAAATGAAAAGTCAAGTAATTGTTGGACAATTCAACGCCCTGTGTGAAATCTTCATGAAATATTAAGCACGGCGAGCAAAGCCGCTGGTAAAAGCTAGTATTTGATAAAAACCTTATTTTTTATAGCTCAAATATAACACAAGCAGTTCAATGATTATAGCAACTAAAATCAGCACAACTTTATATTTCAGTCATAGAAAATTTGTATGCGAAATGTTATAAAAGAAAGTTTTGCTGATGCTGTTGCCTTTTGTATCGCCGTACTTTTGCACAGTGTACAAGCGGAGGGGTCGGGGTGTTGTGCTGCTGGGTTGTTGCGACTGGCAGGTGGAGCAGCTAACGACAGGCTGGCAACCCACGTTTACTACTAAGCGCCAAAGTACCTGGCATAGCCACAGTTACAGTCCTCCTGCCCAGCAACCTGAGTCGCATCTGCAACAGTTGCTGCCACGCCAATTTGACGCGTTAGATACCCCTTAGTAAATATGATCAAGGGTATCTACTTTGAATATGCAATAGTTAAGGCATGTTTAAATATACACTATTTTAAGCTGGTCAATCTTATGATTTATTAATAGAAATTGGTTTCAATCCGCAGAATATCAAATTGAAACCAAAACATATTTGTTTGATATGAAATATTAATGTCAATATTAATGTCATCAAAATTAGTATCAGAATGATACGAAAAAATCCGAATGTTGATATGTTTTGTCTTGCTTTTTTTTTTGGTATTAGAAAGTATGAATTTTTTTATAGACATAAATCTGCTAACGTTATAAGAACTCTGCTTATAGTTTAATTTGAATTCTTATCTATTGTTAAGATATATATATATTTTTTTTGTAATTACAGGGTATTGTCAATTCGAGCATGCAACTCTCGATTATTTTCTTTTCGTATTTTATGATAAATGTGGGCGTTAAAGTTGCGACTTTTGGCAGCAGCACCTGTGCATGTGGGCGTATGCTAGATGGCGCCTACTCAGCTTTGTGGGGGGAGGGGGTTGATGGGACAAAAGAAGGCGTGGCAACGTCTAGTTAAGTATGTCAACTTTGCTGCCTCACTCAATTTGTTAGATTTTGTTAAACACGACCCGAGCTAAAAATACCGCACACGCATGCTTATCGATTGCCAAAGGATAACTGATATCTGCAATAGCAATAGGAATAGGAATAGGAATAGCAACAGAAATAGAAATAGACATACAGTCCATATTAAGAAATTCAAAAAAAAAAAATACTGAAAATACATATGTTATATGTCTAGAAAAGCGTGAGAATTTGTACGTTCGGGGTTTTACTCGAACGCTTTTGCAATTATATAATTAATTATTTAATTCAAAAGAAAATTGTCTGCGGCATGCAAGCAATAGACAGGCGACGACCAAGTTAGGATAAAGACTTGGCATTTTGGGCAGCACGGAGGGGTTTTTTTACTTGGGTCAGTTGGCACTCAAGACAGACAAACGTGTCGGTTATTTCAAGTCATGAAAATAGAATTGGTTGTGAATTGTAAAGTTAAGTGCTACCGAGAGTAGGAGAATTGGGTTTGAATAGTTTTTCATGCATTTGGTTGGGTTCAGTTGAGCAGGAGTAGGAAATTGGGTTGAGTTTAAAGCGAAAGGAATTGAGAGAAATGCGATAAAGTTATTGATTTTGGAAAGGATACTCTTGAGCAAAAACAAAAAAGAAATATTATCTTTGGCGCTCTAAAGATAAATACTCTTACGGAAAAGTTTTTTCACACAAAAACTTAATTTTCCAATGATTGTTCCTATGGAAGCAATAAGGCATAAAGTCCGATTTTGATAAAATGTTGTCAACATATGTGGAATGATTTTGCTGTCATCATGTATAAACTGTCTTTAAACTTAGGTTTAGTGACTTTGGTTAAGATATCTTAAGAAACGAAAGTTTTTTAAACAGAAACTCATTTTTCAATCGATCATTTATATGGTAGCTTTGTGTCATAGTATTTCGATCATGCCGGTTCTGACGTAGTGCCAAGTTTCATCAATAAAGTAAAAGCAGACGGACTTTGCTAATTCACGGCTGATCAAGAATATATTTACTTTATAGGGTCGGAGACAGCAATGAGTTAGACATTTCATAATTAAATTGTAATACCATCTGTAAGGATATAAAGATAAAACATTTTAAGATATTTTTCTTGTACTGTTATTGAAAATGTAAGTACTTGTATCAAAGTAAACTTTTCAGATAGATAATTCTTATAGTCTCATTTGCAATAGTCCAGATGATGCCATATAGCTTTCCTTATATATAGTACATATGATCAATGAGCCAAGCTCTATTCAAGTTATTATGGCCATTATTCTGAATGCTATATGCATATTTATGGTCAGCAGCAGGCAGGCAGGCAGGCAAAGGCATCTGCTGTGGCAACTCTGTGGCAACTGTAGGGCAACTCTGTACAGTTGTTAGTCAGCGGGTGGGCGTGGCAAATGAGTACGATGGGTAATGCATTTGCAAAAGCCACACGAATAACCGCATGAAATCACATAAATTAAAATAACTCTATTAACCTGAACAAATTTATTATTTTGACCAGAAGCAGTTGTATGTTGTTGTTGTTTTTGTTGCACAACAAAACCGAGGGGCAGGGAGCACACACAACTGGCCATACAACTCTCACTGCTTGTGACAATAACGACAAAAAGAAAGGGAGACAGCGAGTGGGGCAAAGAGCGAGAGGGTGTGGGAGGAGGGCGTCGCTTTGTATTTTTGGTAAAGCAAGCGAAAATTTATTATCCTTAACTCCTGCTGCGCTCCCCGGCGTTGTTGTTGTTGTTGTTGTTGCTGCTGTTCCGGTGTCCCGTTAACTATGCGCCATTTAAGCACCTGCTGTGCAGCCCCAAAGCTCTCAAGCGACCCCCTTTCCAGCCAACACCCACACGTAGCACCCATCCCAAGCACCCCTCTCCACATGTCCATACATCATTGCGCCGCACAATGTTTATGGTAGCCCTGGACTGAGTCAACCGACAATCCGACAAACCGAGAAGCCCCATCTCATCCTTCCCTACCCCATACTCCTACCCCTACCCCTACCCCCACCCCTAGCCTTACCCAATACCACCAACAACGAGCTTTTAATAGTTTTGTTCGCCCAGTCCTCTCGTAATGCTTTATTTATTTTTAATCATAGAACAAATACGAAACGCCACACGAAAAATATGGCCCGTCATTTGTTAGACGATATGTGCAAACAATTGGCGCATTAAAGCCAAACGCCAAATAAATTAAAGCAATTGAAGAGCTAAGCTGAAATACAGCAGCACCCCAAAAGGCTATATAAAACACATATCGGCTGAATATATTGCCAAAATTAATGACATCACAATTTTAACTGATAATAAACCTAAATAAGCCAAAACAAGCTTCGAGAACTATTCACATGAAAATGAAGAAATCGAAGTTAGTTACAGAGATTTTTTTTTTATATAGTAGAACCTCTTTAGTTTTGAACAATTGTTCTATGTCAGCTATAAGGTAAACTGACTAAACTACTACATATGCAATATTATATATTCTTGCAATTTCTGACATTTTCTTAAAGATTGTCAAAAGGTCAGTTTTAAGATGTTGAAGTCCAATTTCTTTTTTACAAATAAACCAACAGTTCATGATCAAAATTTTATAACTTCTGAAAGTTAATGATAAGACATAAGGAGATCAGAAGCTTTGCTTATGAAAATACAAATTTGGGGCATTCCAAAAAAAAGCAGACTGAAAATGTAGTATAATTTTCAAGTGGATCTGAAAATCTTCTGAATATTTTTTGTTAAGAATTTCAAACTTAAGTTTTCCTTAAGGTTCGAACCTCCGATACGAACCTTTTCGAAAAACTTCGAGGTTTGCAGCCTTTGCTATTATATAACTTTTCAACAAATATGCTGTACCAAACTGCAAAGCAGCCCTCGCACATACTACATATTATGTTTTAAGCAAATAAGAATGTTTTATCGACTAGCAGATACCCTGTACGCCTGTTAAAAACCTGTCAGCCCAAGAGATTCTGTATAAATATGCAGATTTTTATAGAATCTTATACTTATTTACTTGCATTAATTTCAACTTTAGATTACAATTTTATTAAACCCTTTAAAACACTTTTAATGAATAAAGGGTGTACAAATGAGATTCTCTAAGTTAGTAACCGATTTCTGGTACCAATGGGTATAGGAGAGAGCCCCGGGCCCAAACTGATGTCTGTTCAACTGGTTGACGGCTTCACTTATTGACTAAATAACTGGACGCTTGATTGAAGGGTTCGGGTTCTGGTTCGGGTTTGGGTTTGGGCTTGGGTTCGGGCGTTGGTTCTGGTTCTGCTGGCACTAATACTGTATCTGGTTTTGGCTCTTGTTTCGAACTCTGTTTGGTATTAGGTTTGAGATACGAGCTGGGCAAGGGCCGTAAGCGTTTGACTGTCGCTTAAATTGTCGTTGTTGTTATTTCTATGACATGTAGTCATTATTGGCATTGTTGTTGTTTGCTGTTGCTATTGTTGTTGTATTTAAATAGCCATTTGATAGCACTAACAACAGCTGCCCACAGCAAAAGCAGCAGCAGCAGCAACTACTCATCATCAGATTCTCTCTGACGGCGACTCGTTCATTATTTCAAGTCAATTAATCAATCATTTTCGTAAATGCTTGAAATGCTCTTTAACGTTAATTTTTATACACATTTTTTTTTGACATATTTTGTTCTTAGGCTATAGAGGTCAAGGAGGGGATAACGTGAAAGCCCTGTGGCAAAAATTATGTCAAGTTTGCAGTTAAATAGGAATGAAAATGAAAATGAAGGCCAATAGAAGAGCAGAGTAACATAGAAGAGCTACAAAAGCACATATTTTTAAAAAGTTATTCAAAATATATGGAAAAATAGTTCAAAAACTGAGTTTAATTTTCTTAATTTTTTTGAAAAAAAAAAAAAATGAAAAAAGAGTATATTGTTTTTGTGAAATGTCCGTCTGTCTGTCTGTCCGTCCGTGTGTATGAACGCAGTTTTTTTCCACAGTTTTGAAGCTAGAGCAACACAACTTGGTATACTTGTTGATATATACCAAAGTCAGACAAAGTGTCAAGATCTAGATCAATAGTATAACGCAGTCGGGTGTATCCGACTGCAACGTGCTAACTTGTTTTTTTAAGCATTATCAATCAAATTTGCGTAGACAGTGTAACGGGAAAAGTGTCCCTCAAATATGTTTGCAAATATTCCAAAGGCATTTGAAGGCACATTTATAAGAACATAACAAAAAGTAGCCTACATTAAAGTTGAAGTGCAGTTCAGAGTGCAGCACAATGTATGCATATCTATATATAACTAACTGCAACGCCCTTTTTTTGAAATTAACTGCTAGTAGTTGCCACATGCTTTGCCTCAAAAAACATGAACATGTGGCATGCCCCAAATCAGACCACAGCTCTCTCTTCAAATGCTTACACAACATTACCGCTAAAGTCATAGCGGGCACTGAAGCTGACGACGACGACGCCGCCGCCATTTTTGCACCTTGTTGTTGCTTCCGCTTCCGTTTTTGCCATTGCCAGAGTCGCTTTTGAGTTCCACTTTGTCTCAGTTCGAATGCGCTGCAAGTTTGCGCTTTCTAATTAAGCGAGTGCGCAATCTTTTTTATTGTTGCTGGCGCAATTTGCTTCCAACAAGCAAACCCAACTTACACACACACACACACATATACGCACACACACATACAATCACCCACATACCAACATGTGGAAAATGTTAATGGCATTTTGGGGCAATTTTGAAAGTTGGCAGCAGTTGGCGGCGACGTCAACAACTTTGCAATCATTTCAAAATTTGTTGATAGTTTGAAATTTATGTGTAAGTGTGCATAGCGCTTAGAACTCATGTGAAAAGTATGTAGAGAGCTTAAAATTTAAGGAGTATGTCTTAGACAATTAAAAATTATGTTCTTATAGCAATGGGCCATGCAGCAGCTTTTGTTGTTTTTGAATAACATGTTTCAAAATACTACACAAAAGTTATATATTCTGAAATAAAAAAAATATGACTTTCAAATTGAGATAAAAGTTATATTTTTAAAACTATATATATATAATATATATATATAAACTATATACATATATTCTTGATCAGCATCAACTGCCGAGTCATGTCCGTCTGTCTGTCTGTTTATATGCGTTTTTCAAGACTTTATTCTAGAGCTATATTGATGTAAGTTGGCACAGATGCTTGTTCTCATTGCAGATGGTACCTATAGTTGAATTAGATAGATTGGACTACTATAACATATTTGTTTTTCAAGATATCTCAACCAAAGTCAATTTGTCTAAGTTTAAGCACTATCCACATATGTTGACCAAATTTTATCAAAATCGGATCTCTATTTCTTATAGTTGCCATAGAAACAACCAGTTGAATGTATATACTCAACGATTATCAAAGCACAACAGACAAAACAAAGTTTAATCACAACTTCCTGTACGCAGTTAGTTTGGAGTTTCTTTTTTTGTAAGTTTAAAAAAAAAAAATACTTTTTGTATATTTATAATTTTTTTGTCTTTTATGCTTTTTGATTTGCTTGCCAGCTGGGCGTGGGAAAAAGCTTAAGGCGCTTTGCTTGGGTGTGTACCACAACGTCATCAAGAGGAACAAATTATGTGGAGCCCAAGTCCAAGACAAAAGACTTGTGTTACGACTAACGCCAAATTAGCCAAGAGATCCAACACACAGAGAGTCTTATGAAAGCTGACTAAGCTGATTTTTTGGAATTTCCGTCATTGAATAATAGTTTACTATTCTGTCACTGTGCAAAATGTAGGTTTGTCCAGTCCCGAAAGCAGTTAAATCTTCATAACGATTCTATCTATGGAAATGGAAATGGTTTCTCCCAAAAACCACTATTAATGCTCTTCTTCACAATTCGCTTATGAACTCATTTCAACATTCAATAGATTCAGATAGATTTTTTAGTAATCATGGCAAGCTATAAATTATTATTTAAATATTATCAAGCATGTAGTTTGCTTATCTTTTAATGAGAATTTCACAAACACATTGATTGAAACTGGAACTGGAATTGGTGCTACATATCCACGTGTTATGAGTATATGTATATGCACACTACATACATATATAGTATCTCAAGCGTATCGCAAGCATTTAAATATATTTGATTTACATATTTGCTTGTTATTTGTAATCTGAGTGCCCCACATAAATCGCTGTCAACTAAAAACTTTTAACTGAAAACTAAATACTCAAGGCTCCAGCAAAAAAGAGCAAATCTATAATTATATATACTCTGTAATACTTAATATTGGCTATAATAAAGTAATTGAAATGTTTATATTTAGTTGAAAAATATATCTTTTTGCACTTACAAAGCGATATAGCCAGAAAAGTGTTGGTTTTGAAGACTCTATTGTATGTAAGTGATTATGCCAATCTATTTGGTATATATATATGTATATACTAAATATATATCAAACCCAAATGGTACCGCATCATTGAATGAGCCCCTCAGACGCTGCATCTAAGTTGTACAACCCTCGTGTTTTACTGTTACCAGAGCGCTCGTACGCATTCGTGCGAGTTGTACGTTTGCCACACACGAAGAAGAGATCGAAATAGAGATCGAACTAGAGATCGAAATAGTGATCGAAATAGAGATCGAAGTAGAGATCGAAATAGAGATCGAAATAGAGATCGAAGTAGAGATCGAAGTAGAGATCGAAATACAGATTGAAGTAGAGAACGGAATAGAGATCGAAATAGAGATCGAAAAAGGGATTGAAAAGGGGACAAAAAGATATTGATTGTTATTGAGTTTTCTTCACCGATCGAATATCCCATAAATAAAGCCTTGATTCAACTACTGAGCATACCTAAGTGTATCATTATCGATTGGAACGCGTTTTTAATTTTTTTTTTTTTTTTGTATTACGGCTTTAAATGTATCACAAGTTGACAGCGAATTAATGCGAAATTGTCAAATTATCGACAAGGCAACATGGTAACTGAAGATCAAGTTGCCTCTAGCAACTTATAACTACAAATAAATATAAAACAAAAGACAAGATACTTGTACACACACATAAAAGTAGCAACCAAAAGATACATTCAACTCGAACTTGTTCTCCGCACGCGTTTAACACGCGCGCTAATTTTTTGGCTTTTAATTATGCGACGAGTTGGGGGCCCCCCAAAAAAAAAAAAAAACCATACATATAATATTGGAATCATATCAATATTCAAATGAGCTACCCGCGGCGCTATCTGCCAAGTTTTGTGTTGCTAATTTTGGCCATGCGCCTTTGTTTTGATTGCTCAGGCCCTAATGTATTCCAAATTTATGGGCTTGAAAGTCTTTAATTTTGTGGACTAGCAATATCAGCAAATACTACGCTCAAATGTTTTTGATCGGTTATATCTATGGTTTCTGCATAGCAGACTGTATAACTAGACTGTATGAACCGGCCTTACTCGTCTAAGTATTTCAGCTTGACCAATATTTGTCGCCTGCGGGAGAAGATTTTCCTAAGTTGTGTTGGGCAGAATTTTGAAACTGAGCTCAAGTTGAACCGAGAGATAACTGAAAAGTTTCATACCACAGTTCGTATCGGGTAGATTATTGTAATTCGGTGAAACCAATTTTGAAACCAATCACTTGAAATGCCGCAACCACCCATTTCCTAGGAGGTCAATTTTCAAAATCGGTGAAATGCGTGTTAAATATATTTTTTTCAAAATTTTTGAAAATAAGTTTAAGCCTCAAGTAGTTTGATCTTAAGAATTTGTCTGTCTTTGTCAAAAACAATTAAGAACGTTGAAATGGGATGAGTTCCAGCTGACAGGTGTGCAGTTTAGAGCTGCAAAGGATAACAAGATTATTAATTCAAAGGATTTAACTTCAAAAGATAACATTACTCAAAATTTAAATGAAAAGCACAAGAATATATTTCCAGAAACTAATAGGCATCTATATAAACATTTTAATTTTGGTACATAGATACGAAAAGATATTTGATGACGTTATTAGGAAGACATCTGACAAGTACTCTCATAAAGATACGAGCAAGTTACCCATACCTAAAAAGAACATCATATACAAAAATATACCATCCGTAAGCAACAATCCAACAGCATATAATAAATACCTAACAATTCCAGAAGCTAAGCTCAAAACTGCAGCAGAGAGAAAAGCCTTGAGTGCAGAGGTCCACAGGATCAACCAAATCAACAAGAAGCTGCGTCGTCAATCCATATTCATAAATCACAAAGATGACACCATAGAATGGCACGGAATAAAGTCCAAGGAGCGTAAGGACAATAGCTGGATCAAAGGTTTTTAAGTTAGCGCCTATCGCTCCTTGCGTCACCTGCCGCGCTTTCCAGGATTAGGCAGTCAGATTAGGCAGCAGGATCTTTTGAATGGTGGACGTGGCTGGCGTTCCTATCGACGTGCGCTGCTTCAAAGCTGCAACACAGCTTATTGACGCATGCAGCATCAACAGGAACTTATTGATAGCAAGTGGCAGCGCATCCTGCAACCCATGTGCTGTATGCTGTGTCGTAAGGACTTCTATGCACTGAATAATGTCCTGAAATGGAGCAGCCTGGATCTGCAGCTGCTTTTGGAGAACTTGGAGCAGAACTATGTCAAATTAGCCAAACATTTAAACAATATACCAATTTAGTTTGTTATCAAAAATTAAATTTAGGTCAATTTGCACTTTTTATATATTTTTAGTAACAATTTTGGAGTTTAAATATATGTAATACGTAAAATTTAGAAACTAGCTGGTACAGCCTACTTTACAAAATTATGAATAACACTATACACATAATAAGTATTACATATACATTTCTCCTCTCCCCTGCCTACTTTTGTGCAATTTTCTCTACCCATTTTGTGATTTACGAAATATTTGTATGCCCTCTTTATACTCTTTTTTAATTTTTTTGAAAAAAAAAAAGAAAAAAGAGTATATTGGGTTTGTGAAATGTCCGTCTGTGCGTACGTCTGTCCGTCTGTCCGTATGAACGCAGGTTTTTCCACAGTTTTGAAGCTAGAGCAACCAAACTTGGTATATATGTTGATATATACTATAGGCAGATAAAGTGTCAAGATCAATATTTTCTGATAATATTGTTTTGAATATTTTGAGTAATATTTTGTTTGCCTGTTTTTAAATCAATGTTACTGTTGAGCCAATTTAGTTTGCTCCCATTTTGAGGGATTAGAAGTTTGCCTTTGATTACGTTTATCATCTAATACCACTTAAACTATCAAATTTTCCACATCATAACAGCTATTTAAGCGCTTATCTAGACAAACACTCACACTTGTTTATATTAAACTTGAATATTCTGAACTCTGTTTATCGCTTTGGACTCTTGAAAATATTTCATATTCCCTTTGCAATTGCTGTGCAATTGTGCACATTTTTATTTACGGTATTCACAGATACACACACAGACATACACACACACACACACCTACTTCCTAATCTGCGCTTAAGCTTAGGCCAGCGATTTCAATTGACAGAATGGGGTAGATCTAGAGGATGGGGGTGCAAACAGTAGGAAGCTCGGGGTTAGCGGCTTTTCGAGGGTCTGAGCGGATTTTGTGCATGTCGCCTGTCGGCTTTAAACGTCAACTGAGCTCTTCTGGGAGGGTGGCTACTGTATTTGCAATAGTTGTTATTCTTGTTCTTATTGTTATTGTTGTTGTTATTACTTTTATTGTTATTGTTAGCCAAAACTGCTGGTTAATAAATTGTTGGCTAAGCGCCGATTCTATTTTTGCTCAGCAGCCTTTTTTGTTTGTTTTTTGCAATTTTTGTTTTTTTATTTATTTGTTTATTTTTCAACAACAATTTGCTTGCTTATTGCTTTCTGTTGTGCCATGTTATTTGTTGTTGTGATTGCTGTTGTTGTGATTGTTGTCGCTGTCTAATATTCATTAAACGCTTCCGCCTTTGATGGCAACAATCATGATGATGAACAAGCTGAATTTGATGAGAGACCAAGAAATACTTCAAAGCTGCTGACAAATTAAAAAAAAAAAAAACAACAAATACATAAAAACGCTCGCAAACAAACGAAGCATAAGTAAAAACTTAAAATACACTATCAAAAATAAATATCTATTTGAAAAAAAAGCAATTGTTTTTATTGAATTGTATTCAAAAACTATGGTTCAGGATTTTTATACTCTGTTTTCCAAAATGGAAAAAAAGAGTATATTGGGTTTGTGAAATGTTCGTCCGTCCGTCCGTCTGTGTGTATGAACGCAGGTTTTTTCCACAGTTTTGAAGCTAGAGCAATCAAACTTGGTATACATGTTGGTATACACCATAGTAAGACAAAGACATTTTTTTGATTTTTATAAAATTCAAATTAAAATATTCATATTGAAATAGAATGCATAAATGCTACATTGCGCAAGATTCGAAAAGTTATTCAAGAATAAATACAAAAATATCAATTCTCAGTGTAGAAAATGAAGTCGACCTCATCTTTTAGCTGATATGCCCCTTGTTACTGTAGCATCTACAAATATGTAGATTCGCAGACAGAAAGCTAAAGCTAAAGCCAATGCCAAACGAAAGTGCAAATGAGTGGGAGCGAGTGCGGGAGTGGAGACGGGAGTGGGGAAGAGTAACCGAAATGGTGCCAATGGAGCCGGCGAAGCCAACGGACTGGCAATTGGGCATAAATTTCTGGCACAATTACAACGCAATCAACTTAATTACAATGGATAATTAGAGATGAAGCTGCTGTTCAACAGCAGGAGATGGTGGAGAAAAAGTAGCAGGAGGGGATGAGGCATGAACAGAAAGAAACGCAACTCTGGCGCCAGTCAAAATGTTGGCTGACGCTTTCCAGCTGCTCCAGAGTACTCGATCTCGTCAGGATCGTACACAGAATGCTAACATATTTATATTTGTATATGTGTGCGTGGACTTCTTTGAAAATGAAAATGGAAATCATTAAGCAAAGGGGCGCTGTAGGCGTGGCACTCAGCATAAAGCAGTAAAAATAAAATATATACAACAATGGACCAGCACAGAGATCAATGAAAGGCAAATGGGTTATATGAATGAATTATTTAGCAAAAAGGGGCTGCAAATAAGTTAAAGAATGAATCACAGAGCAAAAGGGGAGAACAGTCAAGGGGTTGGGAGGTGTGCATGCAGGGAGCTAACAATTGTGTGGGTGCTTCAATTGAAATGAGGGACAGCCAAGCCTGCCAATTTGCCTCATTGTTGTTAAATTTCAAAATGAATTGCCATGCAGAATTTTGAAATGCAGAATCCAGCACAATACAACAATACTTAGTGTAAACAAGCTCATTTAAGTTATAATTAACAAAAGAGCTTTCCCCATTTAGGATCATTGTATAGAACTGAACAGTTGGATTGCTGTTTATAGTTTATAATTGGGATTAAGCAAATGCAAAATCTGAAGCACGCTCAAAATATGTTTGAAAAACTAAGCTAAACTAGTTTTACGTAATATTTCTGCAAGTTTACTATAAATATTACTATCATTACTAAAATATATAATTTAAGATTAAAGGGTTATATGCACTTATGATGCATGAAAAAATTGATTTTTTTTAATGGCATATTCTTAAAGTTTGTACTTTTGAAAATACTCTCACAAAATTGCATAACGCTCGGAGCAATAGAACCGAAGTTATAGCTGTTTAGAGCGCATTACCTGCACAGCACAATGAAACAAACTAGAAACTTTAAACTCGATTATCTCAGAATCATGTTTTCTCGAAAAGACCTTTGCGGTGAACACGATTACTAAAAAACTATTGTTGGAAAAAATCGAGAAAATTTGGAAGTTGGTACTGATTTTCGTCTTTAAATAGCGCTTTTTTACACACTCGCACATAGCTTGTTTATTTAAATATAAATAAAATGCACTATTTGTAATTCTTGATAATCTGAAGATAATAAAAAAAAATTTTGCAAATGTTTGGCATAGTTTAAAAAATACCATTCACAGTTGAAACGAGATGCGTAATCCGCTCAGTGTTGTGACCCGCGCGTGGGTAACCCATTCACAAAGAGTTTGAAAAGAGAACACCACTGAGAACTCAGAAACTGGACAAAGGCTGCGTTTCAGTTGAATCGTTTGTCAATTGCATTTTATTAGTTGAAAATTTGACAGTTTATTGCATCGCTTTAAGGTTTGAGTTTGGTATAAAGTGGCCATTAAATGCAGCGACAACTCTATTCATACTTCTATACCTTATTTATGTGGCTTTAATCTATGCCACAAGACTCATATTGTGTATAAAATACGCAGGGTTCGATGTGGTTTGTCGTCAGTGTTGACCATTCAACTTTTATTTTGTAGTCACTTTTTAAAACTTTCGTTTAAAGTTTAAAGTTTTTACATGATTGAAACAAAATATGTAAAATTTAAAGATATTTTTGATGATTAACCATTCTAATTATGTCACGAAATGTGTAACGCATTGAAGGAGACGTCTCAGAAAAAACAAAAAAAAAATGTGTATTCGTGATCAGCATCAACAGTCGAGTAATGTCCGTCCGTCAGTCTGTCCGTCTGTCTGTTTATATGCGTCTTTCAAGACTTTGTTCTAGAGCTATCTTGATGAGACTTGGCACAGATGCTTCTTCTTATTGCAGGTAGTACCTATAGTTGAATTGGCCAGATCGGACCACTATAACATATAGCTGCCATAGGAACAATCCATTGAAAATTAAGTGTTCTAATGCAAATCTTTGCGCAAGTGTATAAATCTTCGAAACGCCGAAGACAACATTTCCTTCTTGTTTTAGGTATTTTTCGTTGTTAATCGATAGCTGGCAACACTGGCAGCATCAGCTCGATTAAAATGTTAACGGTTTTGGGAAGGACGGCTGCGTTGTGACGCTAAGCATAAAATTATTAAAGAGCATCTTTTGTGGCTATCAGCAGTCAAAGATTCATTGCTAAATACGTAGATAGTTGGACGAACGGACGGACAGACGGACGAACGGACGGACGGTTAGTTGAATAAATGAAAAGCAGTCGAAAAATATATTATATATTTCCGTTTTAATTGGACGCCAGCCTTTGTGCCATAAAGTTTACGAGCTTGAAACGCGACAAGCGAACCGGTTCAGCGTGCGCACCAAATTGGGCAACCAAGCAGCCAAGATAGCTAACAAAATAGCAAAGACAGCTAGCCAGTCGAGGCGCCACCAGCTACCAGCTACGAGCTACCAACTGTTCAACTACTCAACTGCTTAACTATTCAGGCCAAAGTTTTGTTTGTTGCTATTGCTGTTATTGTTGTTGCTGTGATCCGGCCGGTTCTTGGTTCTCATGACAGCGCGCCAAAGTTGGTAGCCAGAGATTAGCTGTAACCAGAGACGCGCCAACATGCGGCTAATAGAACTATTACACATTATCGAAGTGCAGCTGGCAGTTGGATGGGTGGGAGGAGGTTGCGAGGAGTTTGGACAAGGGTAGCTGGAACTGAGCGTAGGCCGTTCCCATGGTTCCACATCCACATCCACATCCATATACCCGTCTCAGCTATCCAACAGCAGACTCAGCTTCAGCTCAGGTGTGGCTCTGGCTCTTTGTGGCCTGCGCGTGTTCAAAATTGTTAAGCACTCAACTGGAAAGTTGTCTACAGATTTATGGCCAGCAATGGAGCTGCTGCTGCTGCTGCTGCTGTTGTTGGAGCTAAAGCTGAACTGCAGTCGGGTCTCATATTTGGCCGCTTGTCTGCGCCTAACTGGGCCGCGCACAGGTGTCTCTGGCAAAAAAAAAAATAAAAAAACATAGCAAAACAACAACAAAATCTAGCGGGTAATACAAATTATTGTGAGAAAAATCAGCTGTATGGGGAGTTGGTTGTTGGAGTCTGTCAGCATATCTGTTGCCGTCCAAAGAGCTCTGATTGATTGACGCTTTTGCAGCAGCAGCAGCAGCAGCGACGCCACCTTGGTGTTGGCCAATTTAACAGTACCGAGCACAAATTGAGCAACCCTCTACAACAACAACAACAACAACAACAACAACAACAATTGCTGAAAGTTATTCAAAAGCTTTTAAGTAATTACATTCGATTATATACACTTTATTTCTAATTTATAAATATATATCACATTTTTCAATTTATTTTACGAGTTGAATTATGTTATATGATTCAATAGTTTGATTAAATCGATATTATATATATATATATGAATATATATTCCAGCACTATCGATTGTTTTCAAAAACAGTTTTCACATGAAAACATTTATAATTTTATCATTTTATAAATTAAGAAATAAATTATACAAATACACAAATTCAGCTTTATATTAAGTTTGTATATTCATTAAAATAATCAAAAGTGTAATAATAATCGACGGGAAATAACAGATGATCGATACTTTCGATAGATTATTTTACAGCTTTCAAATTATTATTATCCTGTAATTTTTATTACGATCCCTGCTTTATATATAAGACCTGTTCCAGTTTGCACTTTGTTCAGATATTGCAATTCTGATTTTCACTTAAATGTTCCCATTTTTACCTTTTTGTATGATTTTGCGAACTGAATTCACTTTTATTTGTGTAAAGATTGAACTGTCTTGCTATTGAGTTGGGACTCAACTCACAAGATGGACAGAAAGCTGTTGTTTACGGATATTTTAACTTTAAAATCATTTTTTATTCACTTTACTTACGCGATATTATTGAAAGTGTATTAAAAACTATTGAATATGTTCAATATTATCGATCTTTTTGCAACTTTAATATATGGGTGTGCACAAAATAGATCGGTAAATGCAAAATATACAGAAGTATTTGATTGAAAAAATAAAACATCGATAATTTTAAATCAATTTTAATGAAATTCAGTTTATTTCACTGTTTGAATATTACATTGTATGTGTTAAGATTTTAGTCTTCTAATGCCCTTTCTACTCAAATATTGTGCACTTAAATAGTTTCTAGGATATGAAGTTTTTCGTTAATTATTTCAAAAGCCCAAATCAATTTTCAAATCATGTTTTTGAACGTATTAAAAATATCGGCTAGCTCTGAATATATACGCAGACTGCAACATACAATACCCATACTTATGTGCCTATAAATAGTATCTATATAGATGTATGTGGTAGCACTTTAGCTATCCAATAACAGATATCGATAACATTTTGAGGAGACAATTCTGCATGATGGCAGTAGTCAACACTTGGTGTTCAAATCTGACCACATACAATAAACCACTTCCAGAGCCAATCGACTGCCAGCTGTCATCAGGTAGAGTGCCATATTCTCTTTTAAGATTCTTGGTAGTAAGAAATCCTCTGGGCACCCTATTGGTCACGCCCTCTCCCCTCTCTGCAAGTCTGAGAATGTTTTCTTTGCTGCTTCGCATTTTTAGGGCTACATGCCGCAAAAACCGCAAGAAATCAATTCCAAGAAATTGTTTGTCTTCCGCTGCTGCGATGCGTCGACAGCGCCGCTTGTTGCACAGCCGCCGATTTTGTTAAAAAACATCCACACATATATATATATATATATAAGTACATATATAGTAAATAAATCGGCGCATTTTCCATGCATCATTTGGCTTTGGTCTGGTATCAAACAGAGGCGCAAATCCGAGTCCGATTCCGATTATGACTACGATTACAATTCCGAATCCGAATCCGAGTCTCCGTCGGACGTCGCGTCGGCAGCATTATTGATGGTTTATTAACACGGCATGAGGTGTTGACTGCTGTCCCAGTTAGGGAGGCTCACGTCTCAAAGCTCTTTGCCACTTGAAGACTGACCCCCAGCCACTCTTTCGCTCGCTCTCTCCCTCTCTCTCTTCCTCTTTCTATCTGTCTCTCTCGGACTTTGGCTCTGCCATTTGCCTCTCCAATTCGACACTCATCGAGGTCTGCTGCAATTTTGTTCGCTTGTTTTTTATACCCTTGCTGCGGGTATTATAATTTGCTCACGAATTTTGAAAAACAAATAATTTTTTGTATGAAAAACTTTTTTTTTTTTTATTTTAAAACTTATCTAAACGCATTTTATCTAATCTGATGATAAGATCAGATCATCTAACCTAACTGCCAAAGGAAAAATTTGTTGAAAAATAACTTTTTGTATGAAAAAGCTTTTTTTGTTTTCAACGAATCTTAGTTAAGATCGGACCACTATATCTTAAAGCTGCCATTTGAACAATCGGTTGGAAAATAAGTTTTTGTATGAAAACTTGTTAGTTCTTGAATATAACTCAACTCAATTTATCTAAGTCTAAGAATGTTTAACAAAAGTTGAAAAAACTTCATTGAAATCGGGCTAATATAGCTTATAGCTACCATAGGAACAATCTTTTGAAAAATTAGTTTTTGTATGAAATACTATTTTTTTTCTCAAGGTATCGTAACCAAATTATTATTTTCTGTGTTTTATAATTTGCTTGTGGTGCATCAATATCGGGCGACTTTATCTGATAATTGTCATAGGAACAATCAGTGATTATATTTTTCAACGCAAAACTTTTCTGCAAGGGTATATGTCGTCGGCACACCGAAGATAACTTTTCTTGCATGTTTTTCTTTATCGCTCTGCACCGCCTTTTCGGATTAATTTTATCGTCTACAAAAAGTATGATAATACTTATGACTAAAATTAAGTGGCGAAAGGAAGTGAAAAACGACTCTGGACAAGCTCGAATGGCTTCAGCTTCAACTCAGTCTCTTGGCTAAGCCATCATCATGTCTGTTTGTCTGTCTTTCTGTCTGTCTGTATGTCTGTTAGTCTGTCTTTCTGTATGTGTCTGTATCTAACGGTTGGTCCAAAACCAAAACCGTAAGGTGCGGAAACTCGAGGCGTGACATTAACCATTCCAAGTCCAGCTACTAACATCAACAACAACAACAACAACAACACATAGTCATCAACCGTTGCCCGCTAATGACGTCAAATTTTAACATTTACCAGTGTCTTGTGTAGTGTCATATTGTTGTACATACTACATTAACTTCATCCTCAACTGGGTTTGGGTTGGGTTGGGTTGGGTTTTTTGGGGCTGGGCCAAGCGTTTAAGATGCGGGCTACTAGTGGGCAGAGGAAGAGGAAGTGGAAAGGGAATGGGAACGGTTTGCCACTGCAACTGCAACATCAACACAGCAAATTTAACATAGTAGCGAAGTAGTACTTAGACTCGTTAAGTATATGGCTGAAGTTTTGTGTTAATTAATGCAAAATAATATGACAAACAGAAATAAATGGTTTTTTTAGAGTGCCAAAAATGTACTAAGATAAATCAGAAAACAGAAATTAAGAGCGGATTTTGTAAATTTACAAAATATACAAATAATATAAATTTTATTAAATTTAAAAAAAATATGCGTAACAAGAAAGAAATGCTATCTTCGGCGTGACGAAGTTGTTTACCCTTGCAGAAAAGATTTGCATAGGCAAACGTATTTTTCAACTGATTATTCATATGGCAGCTATAAGATATAGTGATCCGATTTCGATCGAATTTGGTCAACATGTGTAGAACGTGCTTTAATTTCGATATATTGAGTTTGGTCGAGATATTTTGAAAAACACAAAAGTTTTTCATACAGAAACTTAATTTCAAACGATCTTTTCTATGGCAGCTATATATTATAGTGGTCCGATCTGGCCCATTCTGACATATGTACTGTCATATTATACAATTTTTGGCAGATAGTTCTTATAGCTATAGTCTCATTAGTCTTGTCAAAAATGACCAAACTACAGTTCGCAATCGATTAATGCAACTAATTAAAATTGGGTCAGTTGTTGCGAAAACCAAGGTTAATTTAACAATTGGTCAATGAACCTGCATTTTATAAATGTAAAATTTTAATCAACATTTTACTACAATTTCCATTTTGCTGCTCAGATTTGCTCAAAAATTTAGAATTTGGTTTTTTGGAAGACTTTCATGAACAACAACTACAATGTTTTGTTAATCAAGAGCGTACTGCTTATAAATGATAATAAAACTTTCACTTAATGAGATTTGTTGAAATATAGCTTTGTTTGTGCTTCAACAGCTCAAAATGCAATATGTCGTTCCTATGGCTGCTACTTATATTTTAGCAAATAATATTTCATTAAATTAAACCAAACATTACAAGCACATTATAAAACTCACAATCCCTTAGTTTGGCTTTTGAACTGTAATTTGAGATGCCTCTGGTGAATGGCATTGTTCTACGTTTAGCTCTTACCATTTTGGTGTCTGTCGAATCCTTGATCTAAAATTCGTTGGAAATTTTTGAACTAAATTATGTTAAACATTTTACAAACTGCAAAAATATTTGGACGGTCACTTGCGGTTTTCAATTAAAATGGTTGAATTAGACACACACACGCACACACACACACACACATATAAACACACCTGTATACACACACATATGTGCACACACTGGTTCAGGTTCTGTTCAGGATGTCTGAACAGCTCCTGGCTACTGCGGCGCAAACTAATTAAAAACAAGAAAGAACAGTTTGCTTTTGCTAACCGAAAATGAAATGCCCTTAGTAACATATTTATTAAATATATTTTGCATGAAGTTGAATAAACAATATTTTAATTATTTAATTTAATTTAACAATGTCTTAAGTAGTATTGAATTAAGTTGTTTTATAGAAAACATGGCTTAAACAAGACAAAAAAGTTAAGTCTAAAGTTCTGCGCTTAGCTCTTTTCTGCTGAAAAAAAGTATAATACTCTAAGCAAAGGGTATAACAAGCACTCGGCCACTTGAGCAGCATGTAAAATAATTTCCAGTTCATTTTCGCACACACACAGCTACACATATACACATATAAACATAGACACATATACACAGATAGCTGCCTTTCTAAAGGAACAAGTGAATGCGGTCCCAGGTAGCTATTTATAATTACCGTATGCGGATTCAGTTGCCCAAAACTTTAAACAGGGCAACTGAAATCTAATTTGAGCAGAACTTCAAATGCCCAACGCCATGCCCTTTTAGTTTCACTTTAAATCAAATAAAGCACAAAAGGAAATATGCACATTTCACATACGACATGTTGGTTGCAAAATGTCAAAAAGTACTACGAGTTTTAGAAATAAAGTTCGATCAAACTAATCACGAAACTGATAAAAACAAAACTATTCAAACCATCTTCAAAATTTCAAATGTGTTTCAAATTTGCGTAAATGTAATTGATTAATGTTCTGCAATTTGAAAAATGTCAAATAGTTGTTTTAACTTTTAGTATTGAACGTTTTCACATCCTGCCTCACGGAAAGATAAAAGCTGCTTTCTTATGAAATCACATTGCTTGAACTATGAGAATAGATCTAATCTGACGTTTTTTCCGACCTTTTTCCAAAATTGTTGGCACACATGTCGAATTATTTCGTTCAAGAGGTTCGATAATAAGTTTTCTGTTCACACGAAAATTTTCGTCATATAACTTTATTTGCACAGGTCGGTGAATATTCTAGAATCGAGGAAATGTATGCAGAGAAAATTTTTGGATAGATTTTTAAAACTTGAGACGATTAAAGCCTAGTGATACACAAAACCCCAGGTTCGATTCCCAGTCATGATAATCGTTGTTTATTTACAACGTATCATTGTCAATGTTTAAAAGTCAAATCAGTGATTTTTATTGTCCAGGTGACAATGGACACCATTCATTTATAATAAAAATTAATCAAAAAATCAATTTCAAGCAAGAAAGAAATGCTATTTTTGGCGTGCCGAAGATATGATACCCTTGCAGACAAGATTTGCATAAGAAAACTGATTGTACCTATGGCAGCTCAAGGATATAATGATCCGATTGTGATAAAATTCAATGTGTAGAACGTGCTTTAATTTAGATATGTATATTGAGTTTGATCGAGATACTTTGAAAGAGCCAAAAAGTTTTTCATACAGAAACTTATTTGCAACCGATCGTTCCTATGTCAGCTATAAGCTATAGTGATCCGATTTTAATTAAATTTTCTCATCATGTATAAGCTGTTCTTAAACTTATGTGAAGTGATTTTGGTGGAGTTATCTTGAAAAACAAAAAAAGTTTTCACACAATTACTAATTTGTCAACCGATCGTTCCTATGGCAGCTATATGTTATGGTGGTCCGATGTAGCCAATTTAACAATAGGTACTACCTGCAGTAAGAAGAAGCATCTGTGCCAAGTTTCATGAAGATAGCTCCAGAACAAAGTCTTGAAAAACGCATATAAACAGACAGACAGACGGACAGTACAGTCTTATACCTATCATTTGTACAAACAATTGGAAATAAAGATTTAATAGAAAAAATTTTGTTGAAAGGGTATTTTACTATGACATGCCAAATATAGCATTTTTTTCTAGTTCAATTTTGGGAATCGGACAACCTAAAAAAGAACGACAAAACACAAACAAAAGTTGCTGAATTTTATGATATTTAATTTTTGTTATTATATTTCTTTAACTGAAACTATCCAAGCGTTTTAAACATATTTTTTTTGTGGCCGCTGTTCAAGTTAATAATTGAGTCTTGGCTGTAGCTACCAAAGCGCACTTTCTAAAGCCATGAACAACAACAACAACATCAACAACAACAACAACAACAACAAGAGCAGCAGCAAAAACAACAATAACAATGAATAGTGCTTCCGGCTGGCAGATTGCCGGTGTTGGCTTTCTTTGGAGGCTGCTGCTGCTGCTGCTGTTTAGCATGAACCCAATTATGAATTATTTGTAATCTTATCTTTAAGTATGTGGCATAAAAATTATAAATTTGCGGCAAGGAGAAACCCCACACAGCAACAGCAACAGCAACAACAACGTCAGCGCTGCTTCTTGCCTTTTAGAATATGGAAGCTCTACAATTTCAGCATTAAAATTTATTAAATATAAATAAAGCAACCTATAAACGCCCGCAGTATGTCTACGTGTATGTGTGTGTGTGTGTGTGCTGCTAAGGTATTTCAACCACATACTGAACTAACAAGAGATCAGACTCAGGCTTAGGCTGAGGCTCAGGTTGTTGTGCTTGCTGAGAAGAAGGCGAAGGCGGAGGCTGCGGAGCAGCTGCATCTTGAGTCTGGAATATAACACGCCTAACCACAGCAACGCTGTCGACAAGGACGCTGCTCTCAACCCACCCAAGCCCCCCGTCCGCTAAGCAGCGAGCTATGTGAATGGCACCAAAGTGGATGCTTCAGCATGCACGAACGCCCACTTGGAGGGCGGCCAGGAGTCAGCAGTCAGGATGCAGGATTCAGCAGTCAGCAGTCCAGACGCAGATAAACAGGAAGTCATCGTAGCTGCCAGCGCACACTTCAACCTGTATGTCGAGTGGGTGGCTTATGGGCTACCCACAGTGGATGGTGTTTGAACGGGTGGGCTGTATGCTCTGGTCTGCCATGTGCATTGCCATTGTCCTAGACTCGTACCGACTCGCATTGACTCGACTCAACTCAACTCAACTCGACTCATCTCGATTTGACTTGCCTCAACTCAACTCAACTCGACTCGACTCTGTTTAACTTTATTCATAAAAGTAAATGAAGTATTTAGATAGTCGGGTAGACATACACTGCAAGAGAGACACCGCTTGAGGGCATTTCTTTTTTTTGGGTATAGCGTTGAAATGCAGTCTTTGCACACTTTTTGACCTGTCCTCCTTTTAACCCAACTGGCTCTGATTGACTGGCTCACTTACTTCTTGACTCTTAACTGACAGCAGAGACCATGTGAATTAGCCAGAACTTTGCAATGTTGCAACACACAAAACTCATTCAAAATTCAACTTTACTTGCAATCTTTGAATCAAATTTTTTTTACATTCTTAAAAGAAAGACATTGTAGTTTAAGGAAACTTATTTAAATAGAAATTCAAACTCATGAATTCCGACCGAATTGGTTTCACAATAATTCATCTAGTATGTACAGTTCACTGCTAGACAATACAGCTTCAAAAAAGCACAGAATTTATTAAAGAATATTATCTCAATTCAGATAGAGAAATAAAGTAAATAATTTCTAAATAAGATAAATAATAAAATGAGAATGCAATCTTATGAATTCCGTTTAATTGGTTTCTCAGTAATTCATCAAGAGGACTACAATAATGCAGTGAATCAGTTGGAAAAAAATCTCAATTAAGATAAAGAAATAAACTAAATAAGATAAATAAGAAAATGAGAACACAATCTCATGAATTCATAACGTTTAAGAAACTAGAGTTCTGAATTCCGATCGAATTGGTTTCACAGTAATTCATCTAATATGCACAGTTCATTGCTAGACGGGACACATACAATCAGGCATAGTCAGTGTATAAATTAACCCTTTTCGATAAACAAATAAAAAATAAAATTGCTAAATAAGATGAATACAAATTAAATTAAATAAAATTAGAAAACTATGTTGTGACTTTCCCGTGTGTATGTTAGAACCAGTTGAGAATTCTAAGCACATTAAACTAAACAAAAATACTTAGAATTCTTAACTGGTTCTAACGCACCAAGGGCTAAGTCAGAAAATTGTTTAAAATTTCATTTTGATATAATTTAATTTGGAGTCTGATCGGCTAATAAACCAAACACTTTCATACAACACTTTTCCGCGAATATTCTTTCAAAATCCTAACTTTCTGCTCACTTTCGACATAAGAAAAAACTATTTTGTTGCAAGGTGGCACAAATGCTTCATATTTGAATATTTTCAGAATCATAAATTCTGCAAAATTTGTTTAAGCAAGAAATTTATTAATATAATAGCGCATAATTGTTGCTTAAATAGGAATCCATGCATTCAAAACATTGAATTTTCCAAAGCGATAAATGGAAATAATAACAATATAGATTTGGTTAAATCGACAATGCCACAAATCGATAACAGATCTTTTTAAATCGCCACAAACTAAAAAGATTCTCAAGACAGACGGATGAACTTGAACAATGCATCAATATATGTACCAGTATATACATACATATGTGTATATAGGTAGTATGCATATTATATCTGAGATGAAGAGTGCTTATGTGTGAGTAAAAACACACACACACACACACACACACACACACACACACACACACACACACACACACACACACACACACACACACACACACACACAAACGGATGTGCAATAAAAGCAACAACACAAGCAGCGCTAAAAAGTATGCTATCAAAAATTTGTTGCTTCTTCTGCATAAATATGAATAAATTAAAATCAGAATCAACATTTTTTGATATGCACACAGTTTGGGGTCTCTCGCACGCGTTGGCCGGACACAGACATGGACATGGACATGAACATGGACAAGGACATGGACATGAGCAGGGATACGAACACAGCGAATCGAATCGACTGCGCAGCGGGCAATTTGGGGGTGGCAGGTGGGTGATTGGAGGGGCAGTTGATGGTGTTTTGAGGTTGAAGAGCATCCAAGTGACCGACGCACTTTTGTGGCCTGCAATTAAAAATTGCGCGCTGTTGCACATTTAATTATTGGGAATCGGCTTTCAGGTAATCATTGTTAATGGCAACTACGCTGCATTTAATCTTAACAGTAATGTGGTTGTTGCTATTGGTGTTGTTGTTGTTGCGATTGTTGTTGCAATTGTTGTTGCTGTATTATATGTTATTATTTTCATACTCTTTCATTGAACATTATTGTTGCTCAACCTGTGGTCAGCCTGTGACGCCTTGAAGTTGTTGTTGCTCATATGCATATTTATGTATATACCACATGTATATAGATGTATGTAGATGTATGTATATGCATATACATATATATAAGCACCGTTATATTGACATGTAGAGTCTGATATGTGCATGTGCCATGCGAGCCGAAATAAATACACATTATCCATAATATTCTGCATTCGCTACAGTTCAAGCTGAAATTTTCCCATTCTGTGCAAATGGCAATAAAAACCAAAAAAAAAAAAAAAAAAAAGTGAAATACAATCAAATTATAAACGAATTCAGTTGAGATTGTTTTTTTTAAATCTGCCTGTGGCTATTGTTGTTACTTGCAACAGCAACAGTCCTTAACTAATAGAAGTCCTCACATATACTTTACAATTTTAAGAGCAGTTCATCAATTTGACAGCAATGCTAAAGTTTTAAAGCTTCAAATATTTAGTTTGTAAAGGGAATTCTTATAATATTTATGAATTATTATTGTATAAGGTTAAAGTAAGGCGACAAGAGTTTACGCCGCGTATGCGTAATATGACGCCGTATGCGTAATATGACGACAAATTGAGTAATGCGTGCAAACAGCTGGGTGTCTCTGTGTATCCGTGTGTATGTGAAAGAGAGCAAGCTATAGCTTTGATGCTATCATGTAACTGAAAGAAAAATAAATATGTATGGCAACGAAATTACATTTAAGAGCACAGCACAAACAGAGACAGAACCAGCAACAGATATAAATACATATGGTATATACATACTATATACATATGCTCAGTCACAGTCAGGATATTAAAATTCACAGTCCACAGATATAAGAAAAGTCACAGGTTACAATATTACGCAGGCATGTTTTCATTAGCGAATTCACAGTTAAGAATTTCGATTGACAAAATTAAACCAATTGATTTTAACACTTTGTATATTAATACAGTACTAGCTCACCTGCCCCTCGAAATTCGAATGCAATTACATATATTTGATTTATAAAAATGCCAAATTGTGGAACGATATCAAGTATATTGCAATATTGTTATTTTATTTCGGACATGAAATATTATGGGACATGTTCACATGCCAACCCGTATAGCCATTTGGAACAAGCAAGTGACATGCCTAGAGTCAATGATGAATCAAGAACACACATAGAACGCTTTGTGCTTCAACGTTTTGAAAAGTCAATGAACATTGCAATGTTGCAACACACAAAACTCATTCAAAATTCAACTTAACTTGCAATCTTTAAATCAAGTTTTTTTAAAGTCTTAAAAGAAAGACATTGTAGTTTAAGGAAACTTATATAAATAGAAATTCAAACTCATGAATTCCGACCGAATTGGTTTCACAATAATTCATCTAGTATGTACAGTTCATTGCTAGACAATACAGCTTCAAAAAAGCACAGAATTTATTAAAGAATATTATCTCAATTCAGATAGAGAAATAAAGTAAATAATTTCTAAATAAGATAAATAATAAAATGAGAATGCAATCTTATGAATTCCGTTTAACGTTTAAGGAACTAGCGTTCTGAAATTCCGATCGAATTGGTTTCTCAGTAATTCATCAAGAGAACTACAATAATGCAGTGAATCAGTTGGAAAAAAATCTCAATTAAGATAAAGAAATAAACTAAATAAGATAAATAAGAAAATGAGAACACAATCTCATGAATTCATAACGTTTAAGAAACTAAAGTTCTGAATTACGATCGAATTGGCTTTACAGTAATTCATCTTATATCCACATTTCATTTAGGCACAGGCAGTGTATAAATTTACCCTTTTCGATAAACAAAATAATAAAACTAAGTTGGGACTTCCCCCTGTGTATGATTGAACCAGTTGAGAATTCTAAGCACATCAAACGAAACAAAAATACTTAGAATTCTCAGCTGTTTCTAACGCACCAAGGACTAAGTCAGAACATTGTTAATAATTTCATTTTGAAATAATTTAATTTGGAATTCGCTAAAATATAAGCCGAATTATGTTTCATTTAAGTCTGATAGGATAATAAGCCAAACAATCAACTTGTTCAGTGCCTGTAAAACTGTTGCTTCTACCTGCTGAGACATCACCACTTAAAAGTCAAATTTATAGAGGGACAGAGAAAGATAGAGAAAGATAGAGAGAAAAAGATAAAAAGATAACACATGAACCAAGCTAAAGTTCAATGTGCTAAATAATATTTAATGCCCCGAATATTCATTAACTTCACCCACAATTCATCTGCCATAGCTACCTGCCATAAGATTTAATTGATTTTCTAATTAGTTACTTATGTGCTTCAATTTTCAAGGCGACGATGCAGAAAATGTCATTATGCAATTAAAATACAAATGCAGACATTCAAATTAAACAATAATAATAAACCAAATCGTATGCAATAACTTTGATGTTATTTAGCACAAAAGTCAAACCTGCAAACAATTGAATAAAACAAGTTGTCATATGCAAAAAACAAAAACATAAAATAAAATTGTGCACCTTCATAAATAATATGTAAATTTGTGTTTTATTAAAGCGTTCGCATGGCACAAAGTAACGATCTATTGTTAACTGGCAAGGCAGACGGTTAATTTTAATTATTTGCAAGATTTTGAAGGGTGCATCTTTTGAAAAAGCAAAATCAAGAAAAAAAATCCTAAAAACTGCACACGATGAACAACAACAACAACAATTATAATAATAACAAAAAGGCAAACACGATAAAAGTAAGCACAGCGAAGTGCCAAAGACTCTCGTTTTGCCTGTTTGGATTAAAGTATCAGGCTGGAAATTTAAAACCTCTTGAACAACAACCAGCAACAGAAGCAGGATAAGCATGAGGACGATGAGAAAAAGGTGTACAAAACACTAAAAATAAAACAAGAAATGTTATCTTTGGCGTGTCGAAGATATATACCCTTGCAGACAAAATTTGTATAGGAAAACTTATTTTTCAACTGATCGTTCCTATGACAGCTATAAGATATCGGATCCGAATTTCATAAAATTTGGTCAACATGTGCAAAAAGTGATATAACTTAGACATAGTGAATTTGGTTGAGCTATTTTTAAAAACAAAACTCTTTTTCACACAAAAACTTAGTTTCAACCGATCGTTCCTATGACAGCTTTAACATATAGTGGCCCGATTTTGATGAAATTTTGTCATCATATATAAAATGTTCTTAAACATAGGTAAAGTGAGTTTGGGTGAGTTAACTTTAAAAACAAAAAAGTTTTTCATTCAGAAACTAATTTTTCAACCGATCGTTCCTATGGCAGCTATATGTTATAGTGGTCCGATCTGGCCAATTCAACTATAGGTACTACCTGCAATAAGAAGAAGAAGCATTTTTGCCAAGTTTCATCAAGAAAGCTCTAGAACAAAGTCTTGAAAAACGCATATAAGCAGACGGACAGACAGACGGAAAGACAGACATGACTCGGCTGTTGATGCTGATCACGAATATACAATTTTCTTTTTTGTGAGACGTCTCCTTCAATGCGTAACACATTACGTGACAATATTATGATACCCTCTGCAAGGGTATAAAAATACGAAACAACAAACTGAAACAAACTGAAAAATTAAACAACAACCATGAAAACGACGACGACGACGATGAAACGGTCTTCAAAAAGAACAAGGCGAAAAGTATAATGTTGCACTGTGCCTGTCCTGTGCCTGTGCCTGCGCCTATGCTTGGGCCTGGTCCTTGGTGCTGATACTGGTCCTGGTCCTGGTTGTGACCAGCGTGGGGCAGGGAGGCAAGGGTACATTGCGGGGTCGTGGCATCAATGTGACGTTCAGGTTGCGGTCTCTGTTCGTAACCGTGTCTGTGTGAAGAAGAATGAGGCAGGTAAAGGCAGCCTTTCTTGATACGACGACCCTGGGCAGCTTTTGAAACTGCGGCTGCTGCAAAAAAATAAATATATATCTATATGTATATTTTTTTAATAACGGACTGGCGCATAAAAATAACGTCGAAATGTTAGCGTCCATCCTGGCCGAGCAGCCAGAATGTCCTTGGTCAGCCCAGCAGCGTCTTTGACCATTAAGATATTGCATTGGCCATTGCAATCATTGCAAAAACTTCAAGTCCGCAAGCCACAACATTTACAGAATGCCAAGTAATACGCAAAACCGGTTTCTACTTTTTTTTTACCGTGGCTGCTCCAACCCTCTTCAAAAGGGGTTCGCCAAAACAATAAACACGAAATACCAACTATATATATCAAAGCTATAGTCGGATATTTATACATATGTATATGCACTGATTGCTGAGCATGAGCAACTGTTGATGTAGTTTGTCACTGGCAACGTTGAAGTTGAATAAAATTACATATGAAATATAAATTGTTTTTGCATTATCACTTTTTGCATGTTTAGCAAATACATTTTAATGCAGCATGAGTTTCTTTTCTCAAAATGGATAGATTTATGTGGGATTCTGTTTCGAAGGAATTTTACTGCCTCAAATGTAAACGAAATTATTCATTGTTTATGTGCATTTAACAATTTGTCAAATTTTGTTATCTATTTTGTGCATAAGCTGCTACAATCTTCTCAGTCAATTTTTTGACAAAAAATTAGCTTTCATCAAGCTTTAATGCGCTTTTAAAGCTTCGTCTTAACGAAAAATGACAAGCTGTTACCAATGAACATTGAATGATTTATCCTGAGAAAGCTTTATGTTGATTAATTACACTTTTGACTTAAAATGAGCTTTCGCCAAGCTTTCAAGTGCTTTTAAAGCTTTATCTTGCTCAAAAATGTCAAAATAATGTAAACAAATTTAATTCTTCACAAATTTAAAGCTTTCGGTTGCTTAAAGACACATTAGCAAGCTTTCGTGTGCTTTAAAAGCTTCATCTTAAAGAGAAATGTCAATTATTTATTTAATTATTTATTATTTGAAAACTTTCTGTTGGCTAATGCGCTTCTGTCAAGCTTTCAAGTGCTTTTAATGCTTCATCTTGATATAAAATGCCAAAATAATCTATACAACTTGAAATATTCACGCATTGAAAGTATTTCTGTTTCTTAAAGACACTTTGTCAAACTTTCATGTGCTTTTAAAATTGCATCTCAATGAAAAATGACGAGTAACAAGCTAAAAAATACAGCTTTTTATACATTGAAAGCTTTTTGTTGACTTAACTTAACACAATTTGTTCCAGCTACAAAGATTGAGTTGAGTTTTTGGCTTTAAGTAAGCTTAGCTTTAAGTTAACCCGCTTAAAGCTTCCATGTACTTTTAAAGCGTGCTGTTGATCATTTTATTTATATACAACAAAGCTTCATATCTATCAGAGCATATAAAATTCGTCTTCAACTATGCGATTTACATGTTTTACAAATAAGTTTTTAGTTGTTGTTGCTATTGTTGTTTTACTGGCTGCAGATGCCTCATTCGCCTTTGCTTTGACTTAATCACTACATGACGCGGCATCGTCATCCACATCGACAAATACAACGTCATCGTCATCGCCAGCGTGATTATCATCATCTTCATCATCATAATCATCATCATCATTGTCACCCTTCTCTGCTTCAATGCTGAGCTGAGCTGCGTTTGGGTTTCTCGAATGCGTGCCGCTTATCAATGGAAAGTGCTGACGACAAGGCAGCCCGAGGGCAACAGGAACAGGACCAGTACCAGTATTAGAGACAGGACCCCTGACGCAGCGAGGATGGGAGCAGTAGATGCTGGCGCTGGAGGAGCAGAAGAAGAAGCTGGAGGAGCGTGTGCAGGGTGCAGAGTGCAGGCGAGAGCCTGTTTATAGTTTGCCAGCAACTAAATTAAAATTATTTCAACTTGAGTGACGTTGCTGTGCGGAGCTTGCAATAACGGAGCCTTTGCTTCAGAGTCAATGCCTGAACAGGAGCCCCAGCCCCAGCTATAGCTACAGCTACAGCCGCAGCCCCAACCCGAGCATAAGCATAAGCCTGGGGTCTGGGTTCTCTGGATTTTGCCATTACCCTATGCCTGATGCCAGGGCCATTAAAACAAGTTTGCCCGAGACACTGCAGATGGTGGTGTCTTGCGGGGGCAGGGAGGGATGGGAGGATGCAGGGGCAGGGATTTGATTGCTGCTTTGCAGCAAAAGCACTTGACAATGTCGTTGTTGTTATTGTTGTTGTTGTTGTTGTCGTTCGATAGTATCAAATTATAAATACCGGTCCTGTTGATGCTCCTCTCAGCTTTCTAAGCCATCTAAATAAATATGACAAAAAGGGTAAACAAGAAATAACGATAATAACAACAACAACAACAACAGCAACTTAAATATAAACCGAAGCGTGGCAAGCAAGCAATTCGAACTACACATTTTGTGAGACAAAAGGGCCAAAAGTGTAAAGTCAAACAATTAAAAACTCAATTAGCGCCATATTGAAAAGCTGCCAATCATTTGACACAAACAAACAAACAAACAAACAACACACACAGACACACACACACATAATCACACACACACACACAGGCACATATATCTGTATTTTTAGTGCTTCTTTGTTTGCATTGTGTGCCGCAAATTGGTCAAAAGTACAAAAATATCAAAGATTGGACTGAAAACAAAAACGAGCGACAAAAACAAAAACAAAAAAAAAACACAAGAAAAAAAATACACAAAAACCAAATCAAACAAAAGGCAGAGGCAAATGGCAAACCTCACAAATAGAGCGTGAAATTGACACAAAAAAAAAAAGGCAAACAAACAACAACAACAACAAAAGAAATAGACAAAAAAAAAAAAAAATGCAACAAAATGCAAAATAGCAAAGCATTTTTTGGGCAGAACATGAATTTTCAACTGCATAGACACACACATACATATAGTACTATGTAGCTGCATGTGTGTGTGTGTATGCGTGCTACAAATGTATGTGTCTGTCTGTGTGTGTGTGTGTGTGTGTGTGTGTGTGTTTGCAGCCGGAAGAATAGAGCATATGGCAAAAGGCATTGAGAATACAAGAACAAATTAGCTGTGAAAGCAGCAAATATGAATGAAAGATTCGAAAGGATAATAGCCAAACAGAAAAGCAAGGCAACAATAGGTTTAAAGGACTAAATGAACTGTACAAAGATTTCTTCAAATGGAACAATTTGGAAAAAAAAAAACATGTATTTCTTCAATATTGCATTTATTTAAACTGTTTACTTAAGGAAGAGAATGAGATAAAAACTGACTTTAATACCGCATTGAACTAACAAAAGTATTGAAGAAACATAAATACATATGTACATACTCAAACATGTTTTGAATTCCACTTACGAATTAGTTCAACACAAAATTGTATAGCATACTTTTTGCAGCAACAATGAAATATCCCTATTACACCCAGACAAAATGATAGTTGTAAACCTAATCGGCTAGAGTTCGTACCGTTTTATTCTTGAAATTCTAAGTCCCAGCCAACTATATACGGAGCACTTCGAAAACGGAGTGAAAAAGGACTCCTATTACAACTCCTCAAAGGAATGTTTTCAAGGCGCTCCGATAATGGAGTGAAAAGGGACTCCCATACAAACATCAAAAAAGGATCGTTTGTGGAGCGCTCCGAATTGGAGTGAAAAGGGACTCAAATATTAACTCCTCAAAAAAACATTTTCAAAGCGCTCAGATAATGGAGTGAAAATGGACTCCCATACACACTTCTCAAAGAAACTTTTCGGAAGTGCTCCGAAAACGGAGTGAAAAAGGACAAAGGAAAAAGGAAATTGGACTCCTACAGTAACTCCTCAAAGGAGTGCTTTTGGAGCGCAACGAATTGGAGTGAAAAGGGAGTCAGAAAGAGCACTGTTTGGGAGTGTTTAGGGAGTTTAGAATCACTAAAATTCCCTAATCTTTATTTTTTCATCTTATGCCTTGACACGGTGTAATCCCAAAACACACCATATGGGTTATCTTTGGATTATTAAAGGAGTCCTTTTAAGAAAAAACCATAGGCGAATACAGGAGTCCGCACAGAGTCTTTGCGGGTTATCTAAGTGAGCATTCTGGGACACCAAAATAGCTCATTTTCGGACTCGCTGTTTTCATATATTTTGAACGTGCCTTTTTCTCCGTCGTATACCCTCCCTTTGGGTTCTTTTAGGAACGTCCCTAGGAGGGTTAGCACTCCGCACAGCGAGTCCTAACGGTGCACTCTTAGGACTCCAAAAATGTCCGGAATGTGAAAACTTTTAAATCAAAAGAATTTATTTTGTGCTTGGCTGGATTTTGTCAACGTTTGTACTTGATTTGAGTACAGAATCCTTGATTTTTGTTTTTACTCCCTGTTCCCATTAAAAATGGGAAAAAGGGAGTTATAAAGTACTGCAAATGTGTGTAACAGGCAGAAGGAAGCATTTCCGACTATATAAACTATATATATTCTTGATCAGCATCAACAGCCGTGACGATCTAGCCATGTCCGTCTGTCTGTCTGTCTGTCTGTCTGTCCGTCTGTCCGTATGAACACACAGATCTCGGAGACTACATAAGCTAGAGACACCAAACTTGGCATGTAGGTTCCTGTATACCATACGCAGATGAAGTTTATTTCAAATTTCGGATGCACCCCCCCGCACCCCCGCAAATCGCAAAAGACTCCCACAGCCACAATTTTAAAGATAGAGCTTTAATTTTTGGTACACATGTATGTTTACTCGATGTCTTTCGGATGAATATCACCAAAGTTATGGAAGAATCTATTACCCCTGTCTCAGCAGGCAGAAATAACAGTTTGACATGCACTGTGCAAGTTGAGTAAGCTGCATGCTTGTGTTGCCGCTGAACTGCTTGAAATGCAAGTTGGGAGCAGGGAGTCTCGTAGTCGGGCACACTCGACTAGAGTATTCTTACTTGTTTTTTTTGAGTGCAAGTTCATTTAATTTGTAGACGTTTGTTAAAATAATTTCAATATAATTGATTCCAAAGTGGAACTCGATATAACAGCTTTCCTATAACATTATTTTTAGAATTCTTGATTCTGATAACGTTTAAATTTGTAAAAACAAAAATGGTTGCTGTTCTGAATTGAATTTATACGAATTTGGAATATACAATTGACAACTCCACGCCACACAGAGCGGACGTGTAAAAATCTATGCCCTGAAGACGGCTATCGAAGATTGCCGAAATATATTGGTGGAAAAAACAAAAACTTTTGTTTTTCTTTTTTTAACAAAACATTGACCTCAAGCCAGCTAAACTACTCTATTTATACAATTTTTAATATTTTACTTTTGAAATCGTTGGAATTAAGAGGAGAAGAAAGCAAAGATTAGATTATACAGAAATTAAGAAAACAATTTATTAAAAAACATTTTAATAAAATTTCTAAACTTATTTTGAAACAAATAAGGTAATATTATCATTTGATAAAAGCTTCATTACATATGTTATAATTAAGCAAAAAGTCTCTGCATAAGATGAACTTATTGCTTTCAAAACTTATTTTAGTACTCGCTTTCAAAGTGTATTTTGCAAAGTGAAAAGAAAATTTCAACGATTTAACATATCAATCAAAGCTCATAAGATGAAATACTTACAAAACAGCTTGATTAATTAAACGTTCTTCAAATAGAAATAAAAATAGTTATAATGATTAAACATTGTTTATTATTAAACAGTTTCGTTTATATTTTAAATTGAGTTAAATGTTTTGAATTTAAACACATTTAAAGCCTGTTACCAATTTCAATTGACCTTATCAATGCTTTAACCATATTCTGCAACTTAACGACTTGGAAGGAAATGAGATCAGACTCAACGTGTTATCCACTGACTCAATCGCAGACACAGGAGGCCCAAAGCTAATCGTCAGCATCTTCAACGTCAACGACAGTGACAACTTTCTGTCTAGACTGGGCCACGCCCACTTTCTTACCGCCCATGTTGGCTGGCATGTTGGCTTGGAGCTGGAGCTGGAGCCGGTTCAAGTTAAGCGCAGAAGTCAGCAGAAAACGGAAAGGCAGCCAAATGCAATTATGAAAATTCATTTGATTTGTGTTTATGATTTAGCCAACGTCCGTTGTGTGTTTTAAAATTTAATTTGCCAAACGATGACGACAAGGATGAAGAACTTGAGGATGAGAATGAGCTTGAGGATGAGGATGAGATTGAGGTTGCAATTGCGGTTAACACTTAACACGTTGACTTTGTTGCCACAAAATGCGCAAATCATGCGCCACAAAATCTCAGCCATAATCCAACTTCAAATCCAGCTTCAACTTCAGCTTCAGCTCCAGCTGCAACTTCAACTTCAACATCAACTGCATGGAAGCAGTGCCATTCTGGATACATTGGCACCCCATGCAGATATGCATTCAACTGTTGCAGTTGCAGTTGCAATCGTATTTTGCTTTTACTCAACTCATTGCCTCGTAATTAGTGGAAATTACATTGTGCCGCTTCCCCCAAAATACAGCAAAAAAAAAGTAGCAAATCAAGCAACTAACTGGTGAAAAAAAAACTGCAAAAAAAAAGCTGCAACTGCAGCTGAGAGTCAGTTGTAATTACCGCAGCGATCACCGAACACCGATCAACGTCCATTGCTGCACTTGCCACAGGTGCGTGACACAAAAAAAAAAAAATAAACTGGCGACAAGTGCGACATGCTGCATGCTTCATGCTGCTAGCAGACTAACAAATGCTCTAACTTGCCAGAAATAGACAAATGTTTTTATATTCAATGCAATTCCGGAATTGTTAAATAGAAAACGAGATATTCTTGCTTCAATATTAATTTCTATCAAATTATTAAATATAGAAAAACTAAATATCTTATCTTATCCAAACAACTTATCTAAGAAAAGCGATAAAACATTTATTCAAAAATTATTCAATAGATTTTTTCATTTTGAAAAATATTTTTTTTTTTTTGATTTTTAATATTGCCATAAAATTTAAAATTACGTTAAAATGAGAAAAGCTTAAAAAAGCGACAAAACATTTATTAAAAAATTATTGAATAGTTTTTTAATTTAAAATTTTTTTATTTTTTTTTTTGATACTGTCACAAAATTTAAAAAGCCGTTAAAATAAAAAAAAACACTTCAAAATTAAAAACAAATGTTATATTTTTTTGAATTTTCTAAAAATTTCGTTATTAGTAAACTAAAAAAATGTGTTATTAAAAAACTTCAAATTAATCTAACTTTTTAAAAAGCTAAACTAAAAAAACACTTAAGAATTAAAAAAAAAAAAAATTATTTTTAATTATCTAAAAATGTGTTATTAGTAAACTTTCTCAATGATTTAACTTCTTAAAAAGCATCATATTTTTTTTAATTTAAAAAAAAATGCTTTTATTAGAGTACCTTGTCAAAAAACATAAAATTCTTCTCACTTTCTTAAAAAGCTGTTAAATTAAGAAAAACGTTTCAAAATTTAAAAATTTAAGAAAAAATGTTTTATTCAAAACATTTTTTTTTTAAAGCTAAAAAAAAATTGATGTTGCTTCATTTCTCTTTGAGAAAAGCAGTACTAACATTTCTAAAATGTTATTTAGATTATTTTAATTTGTATATGAATAGATCCAAAAAAGAATTGAAGAAATATTTGAAAAATTTTTAAATTTTATTAAACTTGGCTAGTTTATGTCTATTCCTATAGTCTATATTGCCGCGATGTTAAACTAATTTTGTGATATATATTATTCAGCGACAATTAAAAGTATCTTAATTATTTGATTGAATTATGTGGGAACGCTCGTTTTTTTTTTTTTTTTTTTAATGCTAAGATTATATTTATTTTGGTTAATTTTTTTATTTTTTTTTTTGTACATTTTAACTTGGATTTAAAAGCTGATCCTACATTTTCAAAATACGCTCAATGCATTTTATGCTGAACCCCATTACAAACTTATGAAGCTTTCCTTAGCCATATGAGAGAGCAAGATTAATACAATAAAAAAAGGAGAATAATTCAAAAAAAAAAAGTAATGAGTAAAAAACTCAACTCTGGGCATGACACGGCAATTTGTGTCGCCGGCGACGGCTTGCGAAATTAATTTGTGTCCGCTGCTATTATAAATATTTTTTTTGCAGTCGTCGTGTTGCTTTTGCTGTTGCTGTTGTTATTGTTACTGTGGTTGTTGTCACCGTTTTTATTGAATTAAGTTTTTTTTTTTTTTTTTTTTGTTGTAACTCGATTTCAATTTGTGTCAAAGAGCCAAACGCAAATCGCTGGAAGCCAGCGCCAAGGTAAATATCCACTCCACTTTGACTGCGACGGCGACGGCGATTGTGACTGCGGCTGCGACTGCAACGGCGATGGCGACTTTGTTTCCAATTTCAGGCATGTTTCGAACTTGGACAGTGTGTTTAGAATCGTGGGACACGTGGGGGGCGTGCACAGTTTGATTCCTGGCAATGATGACAATGTCATCTCATTTGCACTTGACATTGACGGCAGGCTGCCACTGCTGCTGCCAGTGCTGCTGCCTCTGCTGCCACAGCTGCGGTGACTGCGTCCCGCATCAACACTTAATGCTTCATTGGATGCCGCACAAATGGTCAGAGACACAGGCTGCCCAGTCTCAGTCGGAGTCTCGCAGCAGCGTCTCAGGAGGCACTCAGCCGTATCCAACGCAGCCAGCGCCAATGCTGCTCAATCAATTGGAAAAGTAAACAACTAGTCAGGGTGGAGCACAGAGGAGGGCACCAGGACAGAGGGGACAGGGAGGAGGCATATCAAATGTTTACTCGAAAGTGGCCAGCAATTGAGCTGCCTGCTGGACATAGCCTGTGAAGAAGAAGAAACCCTTTTTGGTGCACCATCCCCCCACACCCCCATTCAGCCCACTGCTCGCTCAACCTTTCCCCCCCTACACCACTTTTCTTTGCTGCCACTTCTGGTCTGGTTGAACTTTTCCTTGCGGTTTTGTTCGCCTTTTCATTGACAAAGTTTGCCTGCAACTTACGAGTTGTTAAGCTGCAAATTCTTCCTGGCCCTGGCTAATTAATTAAGTTAAGAACACTAATGTCCTAGTTAGATCCTTCATCAGGTATTATGTTTGCAAGCAGTTCACAAAACAATTTATTCTTATTATAAATGATAACCATTACACTTAAATAGATGAGTTTCATTTAAACTCAATTATTCTTTATCGATGATTACAAATGGAGTTTTATAATCAATCATTACTCTCTGTTCCCATTCAAAATGGGAAAAAATGAGTTATGAAGTACTGCAAATGTATGTAACAGGCAGAAGGAGGCATTTCCGACTACATAAAGTCTATATATTCTTAATCACCATCAACAGTCGAGACGAACTAGCCATGTCCGTCTGTCTGTCCGTGTGAACGCACAGATCACGGAGACCATAAGAGCTAGAGACACCAAACTTGGCATGCAGGTTCCTGTACTACTGAACTATACGTTTATGATGTCCATCGAAATGTAGAACGTGTCTTTAGTTTCTTTAGTTTGGAAACTATGGGCGTGTCAATTTTAACGTTTTCCCGCTTAACTAGCGGTTGTTCAGAAAAGTGGAAGAACAAACGTTTCTTGAGTTATGATAGGGAACAGTCCACAAATTTATAGACAGCTACCTCAACTGTCTTACTTGTTAGTTTTCATTGTTAGAATATGAAATATTTAGACGCTTGACTAATGACTTCTTCATTTTTTAAGGGAAAAGATATAATTTGTAACTATTTCAATATATTATTTAAAAAGAAAATAATTGTCAAGCAGTCCCGACAATCATTGCATTGCCATTACAAGAAGACAATCGTGAATTTCAAACGTGTTTTCTAAGCAAATTTGAGTTATGCCACTTTAGGGAAATGTGTGCGGTATATTTTTGATTTCATTTTTGTATCTTGTCTATTGTAACGCAGGCGCCTGTTGTGAGGCAAAGCCTGGATTGTGTTTTCAGCTTTACTTAACTATCGCGCTTTTCTTTCCAACTCATGTTATACAAAAATTCGCTACCAAATTGTTTGCAATCAAAGCAGGCCACTCTAATAATCAAAATCAATCACAGTACAAGTTATTTTTAGATTGTCGCTTATAATTCTCAAACAGTTTAAGTAAGCATTAGGCTATTACACTAGTGAAATCTTGTTGGCGTTATATCTTCCTATTGTTTTTTTTTTTATTTTCTTATCTTATTTTTTAAAATTGCTTACTCTACCTTTATTACTTTACTTTATTTTGATAACATTTTAAGTGTTAATAATAATAAGACGTCTAAACAATTTTATGTTATTCACTACTCGAGCGCAAGTTGGATAAAAATATAATATTTTTCTTATTGGCAATCATATTTGTTTGGTTTTGCTTGTAAAGGTTAAAGTAATACCTTTCGATTGGTATATAGCTCGATCTGATCGGACACTCACAGCATATCTTTCATTCTTGCTGTATATAATGCTAGTCAACTTTCACACTTTTCGTGTTGCTTCGTCACTAGCGTGGATTGCCGTCCACAGTGATACAGTGGGAAGAGCCCAAAACATTCAAAACAAAGCCCAAGCTAAGCTCTTAGTTGATCTTAGCTTGAATTAACACTTGAATTTATTGTAGAATTTAATTTTTTATGCCATTTTAAGTTTTTATGTGAACAACTATTCCGCAAGATATCTTTTTCCTGTTTTAATGTTGAATAAAATAAGACTGCCTTAATCTGAATATATATGTATATAACATAATATTTAATTTCAGATTTTGATTGGAACTCATTTATTTAGATTGCGTTTGCCAAATTCGTCTAGTTATCATTACAGGTTATAATATGTTTATATCAAATGAGTGTATATTTTCTATTTGGACAGTTATGCACAGCCTGTACACACTCCCACAACACACACATACATATATATAGATATGTGTGTACATTTTGGACAGGCTGCGTGCTGCGCTGCCATTTGCAGTCGACGCAGAGGCAAAGGCAGCGGCAGCAGCAGCGCCAATCAATTAGCCAAATTGTGCATAAATTTGCGACGCTTATCAATGTCAATATTATCATTTTAACAATAAATGCCGGCTGTGGGCGTGCTACGGAGGCAGGCAGCTCCAAATTAACACATATTTCACTTTATGGCCTAGAAATAGTATTTGGATGGGACGGTTTCTGCCTCCAGCTGAAGAGAAAGGGGGGTTTCACATCTTCATGCCTTGCCGTTTGCCAGTCATTTAGCCACAGTCCTTGCCAGAGTCCTTCCTTTGCCTCGTTGGTCGTTTGCGGGCTAATACAATAAATTGCAATATCGATAAAATACACGAACGTCACGCGTCGCTCACGGCTCGCCCCCCCTCTAACTCTGCCCCTACTCCACATCAAACTACCCCACATTCCTACACCCATTGCATGCCCAGTTCTGTCAACCAGGCTCTGCAAAACAGCACCGCCTTCGTCACTCATTAGATCGGCCTAATTTTATGGAGCGTGGGCGTTCAAGTGGGCGTGCCAGAATCTGAAAGTTGGCCAAAGACATGGGCATGGGGCAAAGGGGGATCTCTGTGCCTTGTTCTGGGTCTTGTTCTGGGTCTGCTCAGCTCTGTTCTGCTCTGTTCTGGTTTCGCATTTGGTTCTGGTTCTGGTTCTTGTTCTTGTTCTTATTCTCGTTCGTCGTGTGCCGCCTGTCTGCGCAAATGGCGCAGCAAATTGAATTTCGTTTATTGATTATCCTGGCATTTTATTTTTATTTTTATATTTTCTTTTTTTAGTTTTTTTTTTGTTTGTGTGTGTGTGTGTGTGTGTGTGTGTGTGTGTGTGTGTGTGTGTACAGCCGGAAGCAGCCACCAGGATGTAATCGTAAGAAGAGCAACTGTTACAATTTATGCAATTTATGGCCTAACAGATGTTAAATTAACTTTGCCCAAGCTTCTAAATAGATTCATCAGGGCGCATCGAAAGATGATTATTGATTTCTGCAAAGTAGCTGTACTATGTACTTATGACAATCAAATTAAATGTTCAAATGTCATTTACCTAACTTTGTATAAGAATTTGCAAGCATTTGCAATAATTCCAACTTCCTTTCTATGTTTATATGCGTTTAAGGCAGAATTTAAGAAATTTGTACTTAAGTTACTCTTGATACAAGATGAACAAAACTTAAAAAATGTTGCGATTGAATGATCCCGACAAATGTATGCTCTGTTCTCCATAGTTTTCGGAAAGTAGTTAAATTTGTATTTACAGAACAATTATTTGAGGAGTTGTGTGATAAAATCGACTTTTTTTTATTGCATGCTCTTAAAGTATATACTTTTGAGAATACTCTCACAAAATTTCATAACGCTCGAAACATTAGAACCGAAGTTATAGCTGTTTATAGCGCACTGCCTGCACAGCATACAGAAACAAACTTGAAACTTTAAACGCGATTTTCTCAGAATCGTGTTTTTTTGAAAAGACCTTTGCGGTGGACACGATTTCCAAAAATACTATTTATCCGATCAACACTAAATTTATACCACTTTTTAATAATGATAAAAGCTTGTTGATGAACGAAGGATTTTACATTTTTTTGCAAACTTTTTTTTTAAAACAAAATCGAAAAGTTTATGCCTCTAAAAAGTGAATCCTTAGGTTAAAACCGTTCCATTTATTTATATAACACACTAACGGAATCTTTCTGAATTTTTGATTTGAGATGAAGCGTATATAACCCCTTCAAAGCTACCAACTGCAGTATGATATGGTTGCTTTGAAGAAAGTAGACTTCAAATTATTGGTTGCTGTTGTTAGAACCTGACTGCTATATACTCTATTTTCAGTGAACGAATTCTATATATATTTGGGATCGGTGGCAATTGTTATGCATATTGTAAAGGCTAGAAATAGCAAAATATCGATGTGCATACAATCGATAGTATTCAATAGTGTTATTCGGAACCATCGATACTATCGATAGTACTATCGAAAAGTTAGTTATGTTTGAATAAACAAATTAATTCATATTTTAAAAAAAGTAGATTTGATAGTTTTTTCCTATAAAATTATTTTGACAAACTAAGACAGGATAAATTGAGCAGTTCAACAAACCCAATATGTATTACAAAAAGATCATTAGTTTTTCAAAATTCATGTTTCTATTAAAAACATCTATTAAAATAAAATAATTTCAATGTATTTGCCTTTGAACAACAAATGTCCACATAAAATTACCATTAAAACTATTTTAAATCAAAATGTTTGCCAAACAATAGCATAAATCGAATAAAACATAGATATTGAAAATAATTTGAAACCATCAATTTAATCGAAGTTGACATCAATGTTTTGCGAACTCTCGCAAAAGCTATAAAAAAGGTCAGCAGTAGTCCTTATATTCATCTTAGTATTTCGAAATAAAGGCTTGAACTGACTTTCGATTTAGCATTTGTCATTTAGTTGGCTAAAATTAGTGTTAGCAAAGACAAAACAATTTAAAGTTCATACAAAACGAACAAATAGATCAAAGTCAATATATACTCCATTGACATTTTGAAGCAGAGTATTAATACATACACTCACACTACCAGGAACATCCATAGACAGCGACCGTTAAGCTCTTGGCCAAGTTGATCCGTTTTGGCCAAGACAGTCAGAAATAGGTAGACAGTTTGCAGGGGGACGTCTTACGTCGTTGAGCCCCTTCTCCATTCGTTTCTGATTATTACAAAACCGGGGCACGTAACCGATGTCAATCATTATGACAACTTAACGCACTAACACACACACTCACACACACACATACACACACTGACATACACTTGAGGCTAGTATAGTATGTTATTGTCAGTGTCTTGGTGGCCAATGCATCAAAGTGCCAAAGTCTGCTGACTCAAAAAAAAAAGCACGTGCAGAGAGAAAAAAGTGAAAGATAAACACACACACACACACACATACACAGCAATATTCACATTTTAATACAATAATGAGAAAGATAAATTACAATAAGTCGAAAACGAACTAAGACATGCTGAAGCCAAGTAGCTGGCAAGCATAAATTTAAATTTAAAAATAAAAATATACAAAAATATGAATAATAATAATATATAAATAACGAATCACATAAATAGCATAATTTGAATAAAGTGCAACTGTAATGGTTTTTCCTAGAAAACTGTATTTTTAAGTAAAGCTTGAGAAACAAGTAAGAACGTTGCAGTCAGGCTCACCCGACTGCGATATACTCTGTTTACTGGGGCGGGGGTGGGCGTGTCAAAATTTTTTTCTCCAAACTATCGATGAGATCAAAAGTATTCATACTGCAAAATTTGGGGTTTCTAGCTATAAGGGTGTAGGAGATACAGATTTTGCTCATTTGCAGGGGCGGTAGTAGGCGTGGCATTTTTTTTTTTTACAGATCGGTCGAGAATGTCATCAGTAGTCTTCATGCCAAATTTGGTGACTCTAGCTGCAAAACTGCAGAAGATATAGATTTTTGCGGTTTGTGGGGGAAGGGGTGGGGGTGGGGGGGAAATCTTGACACTTTGTCTGCCTATGGTATATACCAACATGTACACCAAGTTTGGTTGCTCTAGCTTCAAAACTGTGGAAAAAACCTGCGTTCATACGGACAGACGGACGGACAGACGGACATTTCACAAACCCAATATACTCTTTTTTTCCATTTTGGAAAACAGAGTATAAAAATAGAAAGTAAAGATTATACAAATAAAATAGTTTAAAATAGAAAACAAGTTAGAACGTTGCAGTCGGGCTCTCCCGACTTCGATATACTCAGTTTTCTGAACGTTAAATAAATAAAAGTTTTGTAAAGACTTATTATATACTTATAAACTGTTCTTAAACTTAGGTAAAGTGAGTTTGGTTGAGTTATTTTAAGAAACAAAAACTTATTTTCCAACCGATTGTTTCTACGGCAGCTATAAGACATAGTCGTCCGATTTCGATGAAATTTTGTCAACATGTGTGAAAAGTGCTAAGACTTAGACATAGTGAGTTTGGTTGAGATATTTTAAAAAACAAAAAAAGTGTTTCTTACAAAAAAGTATTTTTCAACCGATCATTCCTATGGCAGCTATCTCGATCTGGCCGATCTTAACCCTTTTTTTGGTTCCGTTTTCAAGCTTTGCTAGATTTTCGATTGTTCACAAAGGTACACTCCGAGAATTCTCAATATCTTCAGAATCAGATACTGAATTTAAAAGATGTTTACCGTTTCAAGTTCTTTACATCAATTTTCAAAAGTATTATTCGCATAGGTGCTTTTTAGGATTAAATTGAAAATATCACTGATATTTAGAAAACCCAAGATATTTAGTTTTTATCAAAAAATTTAGCAAAAACTGGACCGATTCAAATATTAAATACTTATCAAATAATCATGAGAGTTTTTAATAACTGTAAAGTATAGTTTATGGCTATAACGTTGCCAACAAAAATTCCAAAGTTCCAAAGATGAGCCACCGCGAAGAGCACAAAAGTTGAGGGCATCACTCAAAACTGAACAAAGAGGCGCCCACACACGCGATTTGAAGTTGGGGCCCGCGTTGGGAGCCCTGGGTTGCCCAACATTGCATATGATAAAAGTAAACTTTTTACGTTTTAGTTTAAAAAGCGAAAAAGAAAAACCAAAAAAAAAAAAAACAGACTTCATTTAAATGCAGAAGAACGTGACAGAGAGTTACGAAAAATCGAATATGAAATTTAGTTGAGTCAAAGCATTTGACAGCCAAAAGTTTTTTGGATTCACATTTAAATGCTAATAGAGATGGAAGACAGGAATGGCGAATGGAAGGGGGAGAAGGGAGTAGGGGTGCTAAGGGAGAATGCAGCTCAAATGTAGCGCACGCTGACTGCATAATTGATAAAGCAGGTGGAAGCATAGACAGAGACACACAACAGAGCAAGAAACAGAGACAGAGAGAAAGAGAGAGAGAGAGAGAGAACATGCGATTAGAGCAAGAGCAAAAACAGATGCAAATCGCAACAAATGCAGATAACCTTGTTAAGATGCCAATTACGAAAATTAACTTGGCCCTTGCAACAAAATTTATTGATTTTGCATTGAAATTGAAGCCAAAGCCAAAGCCAAAACCAGAACCAGAACCCAAAGCTGAAGCCAAAGCCAAAGCTAAAGCTAAAAGAAAACAGCAAATAGAAAATAGAAAATAGATAATGGGTAATGGTAAATGGTAAATGGTGAATGGTAAATAAAGAATGGAAAATGGGAAATGCAAAGCGTATACGCGTCTCTCTTGGCCCTCATTGCTCAATTGGCAAGTGTGTTGCAACTGTGCAACAGCAAAGTGGCAAGTAATGTAACAAGCGTAACAAAAACTTTTGCACCAACGAAACGGCAAAATGAAAAAAGCAAAGGAAAATCCAATGCAACAAGAAGCAGATCAAGACAATCAGGTGGGCGGAAAGCGAAGAAAGAAAACCCAGCAAAGAACGACAGTTTGAAATAATTACAATGAGCTGACTGAAAGCAGCAGAAAATAAGTACATAGATAATGAGGGGGATAGGTGGTTTTGAGAGTGAGAGGGGGATTGGGCGCCACAGTAACAACAAATTGCACTTTAGTTCGATGTGCAAAAATCGAACTAAACTATTGAGCGCAGCAGCGGCAGCGCCCATAACGACGTCGACGTCGACGTCAATGTCGACGCAGCAAAAGTACAAATAATTTCATTATAATGTTGTCTTAGGGCGCAGTACGCAGCACGACAGAACGACAGAATGACAGGTTAAGCAGCAAAGAATGCAGACGATAGCTAAAAAGAGACACAATGAGTATCGAGCGTGCGACAGAGACAGCAACAGAGACAGGCACAGTGGAGCGAGGGGACACAACTGACAAAGCAATCTATAAATAGCTCCACTTGCCTGCTTAAAGGGAAGTGGCAAAGGGGAGCTACTTAGGAAATGTACACAGTGTCAGTTGCAACATTGGCAGCAGCAGCAGCAGCGGTGACGACAGCAGCAACGCGTATTAATTGCGACAGCAGTTCGTCAACATTCCACAGGAGACAGGACCTGGTCGAGGCTGAGGCACAGACAAAGGCACAGCCACAAACACAGACACAGGCACAGGCCCAGAGGCAGAGGCAGGGGCATAGGCAGAGAGAGGGCGGCAGGCATATCAAGTCAGCAGCAACATAATTAAAACTGCCAACATGGCGCGTGATCAGCGGCAGCGATAAGCAAGAATTTAGAATGAGACTGAGACTGAGACTGAGACTGCAACTTAGACTGTGATAGAGACACAGACTGAGACTGCAACTGAGACTGTGATAGAGACTGGAACTGAGATATACACTGAGACTGAGAACTGAAACTGAGAACTGACACCGGTGACAAGCAATCGACGAGTGAAGACGACGACCCAGGCTATGAAAAAACAAGATAGAAATGTTATATTCCGCGTGCCGAAGATTTATACCCTTGCAAAAAATATTTGCATAAGGAAACTTATTTTGTAGCAAAGTGTTCCTATGGCAGCTATAAGATATAGTCAGCCGATTTGAATGAATTTTTGTCAACATATGTGGATTGAGCTTAACTTTGGACGTAGTGAGTTTTGTCCAGTTATTTTTAGAAACAAAAAAGTTTTTCATACAAAAACTTATATTCAACCGATCGTTCCTATGGCAGCTATACTTAAGATATAGTGGGCCGATTTTAATGAAATTTTGTCAACTTGTGTGAAAAATGCTTAAACTTAGACATAGTGAGTTTGGTCGAGTTATTTAAAAAACAAAAATGTTTTTCATACAAAAACTTCTGTTTTAACCGATCATTCTTATGGCAGCTATATGTTACAGTGGTCCGATCTGGCCAATTCAACTATAGGTACTAACTGCAAAAAAAAAATGAAGCATCTGTGCCAATTTTCATCAGGATAGCTTTTGAACTGATTCCTGAAACACGCATATAAACAGACGAACAGACGAACAGACGGACATGACTCGGCTGTTTCTTACAATGCTGATCAAGAATATGAAAACCTTTCTTGATCTGAGCCATCTCCTTCAATGCGTTACACATTTCTTGAAAAAATTATAATACCCTCCGTTAAAGTATAAAAAGTAGCATAAGAAGACAAAGTTTCTGACGCCAATGGTAGAAGCTAATAGAGAATAACTTATATAGATAAATGATATTAATGAATATGTAATACATATTATGTATCGATAAGTGAGATAAAAGAGCCAACATTTTGCATGTGAGAAGTGTAGCTTATATAGGCAGAGAGAGCGACAGAGAACGAGAGAGAAAGATAGAGACACAGATTGATCACTTGGTTTTAGCTCATAAAATATAATCGAAGACTGATTAAGAATAACTAAACAATAGCCTTAACTTTGTTAATGTAATAATTCAATTGTTAAATTTATAAATAAGTCGAATCAGCTGATCAATTAACGATCGATATAGTAAATATGTTGTGTATATTACAGTAATATACCAGTAATATTATTACTAAAGTAAATTTTGAAAACTTTTCTTAGATTATCCTGTTGTTGTATATTTTAATAAAATGTCTGTTTTAAACATGTCTTATGCCCTATGTATGTTATGTCGACAAAATTCAATCAAAATGCGATCATTTTATATAGTATAGCAAATAGAGACTCATTTCGGAATGAACAAGTGTTATATAGTCTTAGATCATCCTTCATTACAGTCATTTGATTGCCTTTATCGTCCAATTGTTTCGCGTCACATAATCGTTCAGAAAACCAGTAAGAACGTTGTAGGATGCACACGACTGCGATATACTCTTTTTTTTAACCTCTTTGCGGAGTCAGAATTGGGGGTGACAACTGCATTTTTGCTCTAATCTTTTTATTTTTGCCGTCAATTTAAATTTGGTTGGGCAAGTTCTATTGGTTTTGAGAAACAAAGAAAATTATTTTGATCCAATCTTTTTTATAGGGCAATAGAACTCACCCTGCAAAATTTGGTGATTCTAGCTAAAAGGGTGTGGGATATACAGACTATACTCATTTGTGGGGGAGGTAGTGGGCGTGGCCAATTTTTAGTCACATCAAACAAGGAAGTGATTAGTAGCTCTTGTATCAAATTTTGTTACTCTAGCTGTAAAACTGTAGAAGATACAGTTTTTTGCCAATTGCGGGGGAGGGGTTATAAAAAAGTCCACCTGCTTTGAGCGCCTGATGGAACCTGTGCGGGTCCCTAGAACTTTCTGAAGCCGAGCATACAATGATATTCAGACGAAACTCTGCGAATCGAAAGCCAAGCAAATGTACAATCATTTTGGCAGGTTTATACAAAGCATTCATGAGCGGTCCATACCTCGACGAAAGGATTTGACAAACTTGAAGAGTTACTGGAAATCAAAATAAAAAAAAATATATATGAAAATAAGATGATTAAAATAAATAAAAATAAGATTCTTTTCTAGCTAATTTTGGTAGGCTTATCCAAAGCATTAAAGAGCGGAAGGATTTGGTAAACTTGTTAATTTAAAATAAATAAAAATAAGATTAAAATAAAGAAAAGAGATGTAGCTAGCGTGAAAGACAAAATTCAACTGACTAAATTTAGTTTCGAAATACAAACATAAGTTATATTTGAAAAGCCTTCTATGATTTAGTAGAAAAGCATAGCATGCTCATTATGAAATTGATTTCAGCATAATATAAAGTTAACTAAATTAAACTGTATATAATATTCTAAGAACTGGCTCAATAGAGAACATTTTTGAATGTACATAATACATAAATGTTTTTAAAATGTATTATAAGTTTACAAACTAGGATAGCTATATATTTTATATAAAATGAGGCAATCTTTTTGTGTCAAGTGGTACATTTTTGGAAAATACTATGCAGAAATACGGAAGTAACGACAGGACTTTATATAAATAAAATATAAATTTATATAACTATGGAATTCATTTTAAGAGCTTCTAGTGTTTTCTGCCATACATAGAAATAATGTAGATCTTTTTGTTTATATTCATATCAAATAAACATTTTCGACAATATAAACAAGTCTGGATCTTGACACTTTATCTTCCTATGGTATATATCAACATGTATACCAAGTTTGGTTGACGGACATTTCACAAAGCCAAACATACTCTTTTTTCATTTTTTAAAACAATAAAAACACTTTTGTAGTAAAGGATAATTATATTGTTACCGAGGATGAAAAGCACGGTAAATGTTTTTTCTCCAAGATGGCAATAAGTAAAACTAGAGGATCTTTAAGCAACGATTCTGAGACCTGAATTGAACGATTTCAGAACTCAAGTGATTTATTGAATGATATTGGGATTCGAAACGATGGAATAATAATGGTACTCAAATGAATAAACTACTGAACTAATTAACTGAATTGAACTGGAAAGTACAAGTCTAAAAAGTCAACACATGAAGACAGGTTTCTAAATAATCTGCTAGGGTCAATATCTTTGACGTTGCCGAAGATAGCTGTTCTTTGCTGTTTTATACACATTTGTCCATATTCCAAGAAAATAGGTATATTCAAGTTTAACGAGTAAATACCTTCATAAGGTACAAATGAAGTAAAGATTTGATCTTATTTTCCATCAGCCACACATTGCAATCTGCTGCAGTTGAATGAAGGCGTGCGGAAATCACAGCCTGCAGTCACAGCTCGAGTTGCAGCAGCAGCTGCAACTGTCTGTTGTCTAATGTCCACTGTGCTCTGTTCTCCATTCACTCTCCACTGTTCTCTGTCCCATGTCCACTGTACTTCGTCTTCTGTACAGATCCCAGCCGCATAGTTAATTGCACCTGTCGCCTACTCCTACAAGCTACAGGTACAGCTGCTGGCTATCCAGAATTCTCGACTGGCGCTACATTTGCGTCCATATTTGGTGGCAGACCAAACGCCAAGTGTTGGTTCTGATTGAAGCCGAGACACAGCGTAAGAAGCCTGGCCAAGAACCAAGAACCAAGAACCAAGAAGCAAGAAGCACAGCCTGCGTCCGTCTGATTATGAGGCCAGCAATTTAGCTGCTGAACTTGATGCCGCTGGAGCCGCTGTCGCAGTCGCAGTCACTGCCGCTCTCTGAGCTGGGCATCAATAATAACAAGCGGCAACCGCTCGTCGGTGGTCCAGGGCAGCAGCAGCAGAAGCCCGAGGCGCTCTGCAACCAACGAATGCAACAACTATCGCAGCTTGCAACCAGTTGTAACAAGCTGCCACATCCAAAGCGGCGACTCCAACTGCAACCAACTGCAACACTGAGATAAAATTGGAGATGCAGTTGCAGGTGAAGGTAGAGAAGTAGACGGAGCTGGAGTTGGAGCAGCCCTGTGTGCGCGTGGCCATCGCATCGTGGCGTTTTATGACTTTGTTTGGCAGCGGCTGCCGCCTTGGCTTAGAAACAGGTGCACTTCACATCAAAAGACCAGGCCACAGTCAGACACTCGAAACACTTAATCAAGGCTTAGTCGTTGCCACAGTGGTGCAAATGTTCATTATTAGTTACCGAAATAAGAGAATTATTAATTATCCGATCTGACCGACTCTAACTCTGCCTATGGTATATATCAACATATATACCAAGTTTAGTTGCTCTAGCTTCAGAACTGTGAAAAAAAAAACTACGTGCATACGGAGGGACAGACTGACGGACAGACGGACATATCACAAACCCAATATACTCTTTTTGTTCCATTTTGGAAAACAGAGTCTAAAAACAATCGATTAATCGATCTAATTCATTTTTTGACATCGAAATGAGTACTCAAAATCAACAAACAAATTCTTTGTAAAGTTTATTTATTTTTCAAAATATTGGAAAAATTTTCATAATTTTATTGAGTGTGAATTCTGCTTAAGCAAATCCTGTTTTATTTTCAATAAAACTAGTATAAAAACCAGTTTTGTTTTAAATTTAAAAATGTATGTTAATTTAATGAAAACACTGGCGATTGTACTTTCGTAAAATCGGCGGACCATTCGATTATTTCATAACTTTTTACATCCCTAGTATACATATATACGCACTATTAGAAAATTGGATGCAACATGCAGGTATGAATGTGATTTAAATATTAAAACAAACTAAGTTTTAATTTCATGAATGGCGAACCACTGTGCAGCACTGCGCTGCATCGTGGTCGTCTTGGCATTCACGTCTAATTACCGGGAAGTCAAATGTAGTCAACATATTGCGCTTTGATTTGCGCTGCCAGGAGCAGCAGCAGCAGCAGAGGCATCAGTGGCAGCAACTGGCTGCCACAGCCCAAGTCTCATTTGGAGTAGCAGTCTGTGCCTCATCTTTGGGCCTGTCTTCGTGGTCATAGTTATAGTTTACTCGCCTCTGCCACACGATGGGAAAATGTGCGTTGTCTTTTTGCTTGGCAAGTGGTAGCCAAAGTGTGGAAACACGGCCAATTCTAAGTCTAGGCCTCAGTTGCAGTTGCCACAAACTCAGTCTCAGTCGAAGTCTTGGCAATGGCAACAGCAACTGAGCAACTGAGCATCGGAGCATCTGCCCCAGGTTGGGCCTGGCCAGTCATAAATCAGGCTCATTTTAATGATGCTAGCGAAATGCATCTGGAAACGTGTTCCGCTGCCCAGTTAGCCGCTAGTTGCTGCCCAGTTTTTAGCCCAGTTGCTGCTGCTGCCGCTTGTCTGTTGCAATTTGATTCTCTGCATGCACTTGCTCCAGTTGGGTGGATGCCAAGCTGTGCTACTCTGAGCAGCAATTAGAGTATCAATCATAGAGGCATTAACAATTGAAAAATTGTCTTTGAAAAATTGAATAGCAATTAGAATACGCGCAATCGCAATTGATTGTTGTTCTTACATTTTCATTTCAGCAAGCAGCCAGACAGCAAATGATTATGACCAATTAATATTGCCGAAGACAACAAAGTCTATCAATATCATTTTTTAGTAATTATGCATATCATCGATTTTGATCGAGTGTAGGAAATTTGTATTGATTCTCAAGTATCGTTGCATCATTTTGGTATACGAGTCGAGCTACTTCTACTATATTATTATACAACTGATTTTTTGATGAACATTAGGAACCGATTATATGTAACATAAATAGAATTGTGCAACAAAATCAATCTTTTTGAAAATGGTTCACCTAAAATTGAAATCTATGCTTCATATCGAACTTTTTTTTTAAATATTTTCAAACTTTATTTTTGTACAAAAAATCAATTTTCCAATCAAAAGTTATTGCACTGTGGCTGTGCAGCTGGAAGACCGAAAAAACAAACTGAAAATTTTAAAAATGTTAAATTTGTCAAATGGCTATAACTTGGAATTTCTGCCATAGATTTTAAAGAATGGTGACTTCAAAAACTTAATAATGTATCTGAATAAAAAATGGAAACAAAATGGGTTAAAGTTTCTTTTCAACTTTTACCCAATTTTTACTCCCTGTTCCCATTAAAAATGGGAAAAAGAGAGTTATAAAGTACTGAAATGTGTGTAACAGGAAGAAGGAGACATTTCCGAATATATAAACTATGTATAATCTGGATCAGTATCAACAGCCAAGTCGATTTAGCCATGTCCGTCTGTCTGTATGAACACACAGATTTCGGAGACTATAAGAGCATATAATATAATAATAATTAATATATTAATAATCACAAAAACAAAAACAAAAACATAATTGGAAAAAAAAAACTTATTTTTTATAGGGGGTCCAACTGCATAAATATATATAAACATTTTGCGCTTTATGTACAATAACAATTTGTCAAACCTACCGCTTCTTAGCCAAATACAGTTAAAGCCAAAAACCAAAAAAAAAAACCCAAAAACTGTTTAAATTGGCCACCGAATTTGGCTACTTAATAAGTAAATCTTATGATTTGCCAAAAATAGTAGCTTAACGTGCTACAAAATGTGTGATCATCAAAACTATGAAAACTGAATATAATGCCAAACGAGACTCAAATCTGATTGAGTGGTATACAAAAAAGAGCTCTTAATTGATTTAAAAACACATCTCAACGGTCTCAGCGACATTACATTAAGCTTATAAGGTGTTTACTAAGCCCCCCCAAAAAAAAAAAATATATAGCAAATAGAAGAGAAAAAAAAAGAATAGATTCAAACACTTTTATGGCCGCTTAGAAACGCAAATTTTATGCTAAACTTATGCAAGTCGATGGCCAAATCGATGGCCAGAATTTAGATGCGCATAGATTTTCCCAAGCGGCTTACATAGAGTGGAGTGGAGTGGAGTGATGTGAAGTGAAGGAGGAGGTGGAAGTTTAGCTGGAGGTGGCGTGAAGTGGACTAAACAGAGCTGAACTGGACAGACCTGAACTGGATCGATGAATGGCATAGGAATAGAAAAAGGTATAGCAAGATTTGGGACTGAGTATAGATTTTATTTAGAACTTTAAAACTGGCAGTTGGGCTGTTGAGCATTTTTAATGAGTTTTCTTTTTTTGTATTATTTTTATTTGTGTTGCTTAATTCTTTGTTGGATCATGTTGTGAAGCAAAGCCAAATGCAATCAAAACAAAACTAATTTTAATAGAAATCAATACCAAGAACAAAAAAAAACAACTGTGACGATGATATATACCCTTGCATAGAAGAATTGCATAAGTAAACTTATTTTCCAACTGATTGTTCCTATGACAGCTATAAGATACAGTGTTCCGATTTTTATGATATTTGGTCAACATGCGTAGAACGTGTTTTAATTTAGATACAGTGAATTTGGTAGTGATATTTTGAAAAACACAAAAGTTTTTCATACAAAAACTTATTTTTAAACCGATTGTTCCAATGGCAGCTATATGTTAATGTGGTCCGATCTGGCCAACTCAACTATAGGTACTACCTGCAATAAGAAGAAGCATTTATGCCAAATTTCATCAAGATAGCTTTAAAACAAAGTCTGGTAAAACGCATATAAACAGACAGACAGACGGACATGACTCGGCTGTTGATGATGATCACGAATATGCAAATTTTTTTGCTGAGACGTCTTCTTCAGTGCGTTACACATTTCGTGTCTAAATTATAATACCTGCTGCAAGGGTATAAAAACAAAGAAAAAGTCAAATAATGTTTACGTAGAATACGTTCAACTTTAATCAAAATATATGGTATACTTAAAAGCTTTAAACGATGTTTTCTACTTTCGTTAAATTTTCTTCAAAATATTTCTATTTTTATATATTTGATTTCGGTTCGATTTTGGGCAGCTACGTTGATCGAATGTGTTTCGACTACAGAAATGCACATATATAATTTTATTATGTCTTTTTATTTGACTTGTGGACAACTTGTTGATGCTCTACAACTGTTGAAATAGCAAGTGTAAAAATGTACCGGGCTTATTGTGGGAAAAGCTTAAATTCTTTGAAATTCGAATTTACTTAGTATTTGTTTTTTAATAGTACATAAATATTTTTAACATTTTATTTTAGTTTAACATAAACATTAAGAACAAAAATGAATTCAAGAATATATTATAATATAATATAATTTTTTGTAGCCAAATATTTTATGTAAAGCACATTTTATATGTTTAAGAACTTTCTTTTGTGTACATACAAATGAAAGAGCATCTCAGCTTCGTTGCAATATGGCTTCAATTTCTTGTTGGTTTGCTTCACAATTTAATTTGCATGCAAATAGAGCTGCGGGGTCAGACCCCGACTCTGACAGCCCTTCTGCGATGAACACGTTGTTATTAGTGTTGATGTTGTTGTTGTCATTGAAGGTGTTTGTTTTATTTTGACATCTTTCGGTTGGCCGGCTGTTAGCTTTCGCCGTTAATTAAGGTTTATGGACAAATTATGCCCTCAAATTGGCAATTAAAATTAGAACGCACACATAAATTCAAGAGCACCAAAAAAGTGCAGTTGTTGTTGTTGTTGTTGTCATTATGCTGACAAAATGTTGTCACTTGACTGGAAACTCATTTTTGTTGCAACAACAACAACAACAACAACAACAACATCATCAACAACATTGATAAGGTCGAACTGGTTTTTAAGACTCAAAACAACGATTTGACTTTGACTAACTCTGTCGATGATAATGTGGGCGTACTTGTCTCAGACTGGAAATGATTATGTAATCTTTCAAATTAGTACAAATCCATATCAAAAGATATTAAAATTGTCACAGATAAGATAACAATCAAATGAGCCAATTTTGACCTCAAATTAATTTGATTTTAAGTTACAATAATATATAAGTTTGTGTTAGATTTTTGCGTTATGAAATTTGATTGGAAAGCAAAATATTTAAGCCTGAAGTAAGTTTTTCAGGAACCCAAAATATCAATTATTTTGTCGATTTTAGACAACAAAACGAGGGGGTATAAAAAAGTCCACCTTCGCCTTTCCAAATTTCGCCTTTCCATCAGGCGAACCTGTGCGGGTCCCTACAAATTTCTGAAGCCGAGCATACAATGATATTCAGAAGAAACTCTGCGAATCGAAAGTCAAGCAAATGTACAATAAATTTGGCAGGTTTATACAAAGGTTTCATGAGCGGCCTTTTCCAAACTTGAAAATTTACTGGAAATCAAAATAAAAAAAAATATATATGAAAATAAGATGATTAAAATAAATCAAAACAAGATTCTCTTCTAGCTAGTTTTGGCAGGCTTATCCAAAGCATTAAAGAGCGGAAGGATTTGGTAAGCTTGAAAATAAATAAAAATAAGATTAAAATAAAGAAATGAGATGTAGCTAGCGTGAAAGACAAAATTCAACTGACTAAATTTAGTTTCGAAATACAAACATAAGTTATATTTCAAAAGCCTCCTATGATTTAGTCGAAAAGCAGAGCCTACTCATTATTAAATTGATTTCAGCATAATATAAGGTTAAGTTAGTTAAACTATACAAAATATTCTAAAAACATGCTCAATCATTTAGGTTTAATACAGCACCTTTTGAATCTAGAAAATCCATACATGTATTTAAAATGTTCACGCTTTGAAAAACTGTTGAAGTATTTTCTTTCTTTTTTTCTAAAAAAATTTAAAAAAAAAAGTATTAAAATCAAAAACCGCTTTTATTTTTGAGTAATATATATTAGAAATAGAAAATAATCATTAGAATTACATTCTTATAATAAAACTTATCATTATTATGATCGTTTTTTTTCTTTTTTTAAATTAAGCTCTCTTAAAGCTTTTATGTATAAAACCTATATCTAGATTATATTAGTGCACTAGAAACATTCAAAGCTATCTGCAACAATAAGTTATTCAAAACCCAAGCAAAACTCTATAAAAATTCATCCACACATATTTCAATAAATAATGTTCTACATCACATATATGATATCTATGCTTAAACCCGTTCCAAGCTTCTAGTTTGATGTAACGCAACTAAGTATGTATAAAATCAGCTTGGTAAAGCATAACTCGTTCCATTACAATTTCAATGGGTTTGTTGGCTACTGCTTTGGATTGTTTATCGAACAGGCCAACTACTGATGTCAGTTTTCCCAGAGAGTCTCAGCTCCATTTGCTGTTTGGCTGGCATCTACTATTGCTCTATTCAGGGCCACATCTATAAGTCATACCACTTATGGCCAAACAGTTTGTGGCTGGCATTTTTTTCAAAGCAACCAACCAACCAACCAACCAACCAACCATCCAACCGACCAACCAACTAACCAACCAACCACCTGCTACAAATGCCCTGTCAATAATTACAACGAAAATTTTTCAGACTCTGGCTGGTCTTGTCGGCTCTCGCATTTGCCACAATCATTTACACTAAATCACTTAGGTGTACAAGTGTCTGTGGACCGCCCCATCCACCCTAAGCCCTGACCAGGATTCGAGTACGACTACGAATACAAGTATTCTAGGCGCGTCTATATATGTGAGTTTTTTTTTTTTTTTGTAAGTAACTACGAGTATAAGCTGAGTTGGCTCGTAAACATTTACGCATATTGCAAATAATCAACAAAAAACACGTGAAGATGAACAAAAAGTGGAAAAATGGCATAAGTGAGAATGTTTTTGTTGGCAGTACTCGACTAGGAGATACTATATAAACAGGTTTGAAAGACAATAATACGCGTATAAATAATAATGAAATAATCGATAAGTTCAATTATTGATGATAAAATTAGAAACTAAGTTGGTTCGATAAATTGTGTAATTTCAATAAATCGATAAATGATGTTGGAATGAAAATATTTGACATAACTATCAATTGAAACTACTAAATATATAATTGTTTTTTGTTTTAAAGATTTATTAAATTCAAAAACTAATTTTGGTTTTCTCACAGTTTTCCATGCTTATTTTGTCATGTTTTGTACAAACGATTTTTTCTGAAAATTATCGATAATCGATTTTAAGTACTCATTTTGTAGTTAAGAAATCGATCAAATACTATTTGAAAACTTTCCATATGGAATTCAATTGCAACTTAAAATATTGAATAAAGTTGCCATTAAGATCGAATTGAATTTAGAAACTCAAACACAATAAGGATTTTAATTTTGTCATACGAAAAGAATTTTTAATTTCTCTAAACATTGCGAAAGTGGCAACTGGAACAGGTCTTCAAAATTCTTGAACAAATTTTCTATGTAATATTCGCTGGCTATAAAACTGGTAGAAATTATTCCAAATGAGATAACTATGGTATTAACTAACTCTTGTTCTAAACGCGGTAAAAAATATAAATATTGTAAGCTGTATTGTTGGAAAAATGTACAAAACAATTGGGTTATTATAAATGAAATAACAATTATTTGTTATTATTATAAGAAAAACATGTTCCAAGAGTTTAAACAACACTATAAATTCTATAAATGCAAGTCGAAATTATTGGTTCTGAATAAATTTAATTTGATTTTGTTGTACAAAAAAATAATTAAAACTATTTTAAGTACTTTTTGAAATCGTGAATTTATATATTTATAAAAATATTCTTATAAATATTCAATTAAAAATTTCTAGTTTTAGAATTTTAGTATTAGTTTCAATTGGAATTCAATTCTTTGATATTTTCAAAATAATTCTTACTGAAACTCAACATTTGCATCGAATTATTTCCAATTTTAATCAATTAAAAACTTCTAGTTTCACAATTCTAGAATTAATTTCAATTGGAATTCAATTCTTTGATATTTTCAAAATTATTTTTACTGAAATTCCAATTCAATTCATTTTTAAAAGAAAAACAATGCTTGCCGAAATTCCAAATTTGCAAAGAATCAAATCGAATTATTCTAAATTTGAAAAGACTTAAATTAAAAAGGAATTCAATTTTTTATCATTAGCCTAAGAATTCTTCACTTATCTTAAACTCTTTGGAAATTGAAAATATAAATCATGCTTTTAAAAAATGACTACTTGAAAAAGCTCAGAACTGACTTCAAGTTGGCTGTTACATACTTTTGCGCTTACTTTGTTAAGCTCAATAAAACTATTAATATTGTGTACAGGGTATAAGAAAAGATGCTACACCAGGTCCTGGAATGGGGGCCCACTAATTCACTTTGCTGCACGCTGATTGGCGGAGAGCGCCAGGTGGTCGCAAAGTCTAACGCGACCGCCGGTGCTTAATCTGCCACACCCCTTGATGCCACCAGTGTCCCCTTTGTTGCTTGTGTGCATTGCAAGTAACATGTTTTGCCACAACTGGCCCCTCAACAGCATCAGCATCAGCAGCAAGCAGCAGTTCACTTGATCTGCGATAGGCAGCAGGCACACAGTGTGGATGCAACGGTCGCATCCTGCCTGGGCTTGTCTTGGGTCAGCGGCAGCGACGTCGGCAGTGCGGCGTTTCAAAGCTGCTTGACTGCTCCACTTTGGCGGCGGGCGCTCGTCCGCGGGTCCCAATCCATCCATCTCGATGCTGGCCACGCTACATAAACTGGTTCAGTTGGCTTCCTGCCCCCTCTTTGCAGCTCAAAGCATAACGAGCTTTGCTTTTCGGTTTGATTTTTGCGCACAGGTGGTTGGTTGTTGTTGTTGTTGTTGTTGCTGTTTGTTGTTGTTGCTGTTTGTTGAGCGAGCGATCGCGCGTAATAAGCCGCGAAAACATTGTTCAGCTACGAGTATTGGCCATTCCTTTTGGGGGCACCCCCCTTTGCCTTTGAGCCGTGCGCAATCAGCAGTCAATGCTGCATAACCGGTTCAAGCGGCACCTTGATTTCCAAGCCAGGATGCCGATCCCAGCATAAGATAAGCTGCCCTCCTCAAGTCAGCTCCAGACTTGCATTGCGGTCTTCAGTGTTCAGACACAGTCTTAACTCTCCAGTCTCCAAACTCCAGTCTCAGTCAAGGGGAGCAGCTCAGCAACTGTGACTATCTGTAGGCAAATTATGCGAGCAGCGGGCAGCAGCAGCCAACGTACTGATTTTTGTTGAGGGGGAAACCAATGTGGTTGAGGGGCAGCTGCAGTTGCAGCGGCAAGGGGCACGGTACAACAGCAGCAGTCAACACTTTCGCAGGACGGGCCGTAGATATAAACATTTGGCCATTAATCATTGGCCGCCTCTGATACACAGAAGAGACACAGCAACAACACCAACAACAGCAACAACAACAACAGCAACACAAGAGTTGCTCCACAGTTCTCATTATGCCAGTTAATTGAAATGTCATAGAGCTGACTTGTTGGTGCGCCGGGGGGTGGGTGGTTTGGTTGTTAAAGGTGTGGATTCTATTACTTAAAAGTAATGTCTAATATACGAGATTAGGCATAAGCATAAGCTGCATCTTTGAAATTACATTAAAAGCAATCACTTAAAGCAGTTGAGTACCTAAATCATGAAAATCTTAATTCTTATCTTTCACTTTAAGAATCTTATTATGTAGACTATAGTTAGCATGTAAATAAATATTTGATTACTCCATCTTATATTTCTGCCCTATAAACATGGGTTTATTCAGGCCTGTTTTTTATCAAGATTGTAAAGCATTCTGTTATCCGCAAAAAGAACATTCGAATATTCTGTGTGGAAACCTAATTCTCTATACAAGAAATGTCCTAGTGAAGCACTCAAAATGTTTGTTATTGTATTGGTTTTTAGGTTATTTTAAGTAAACTTGGCTCAGATGCTTTTCTTTGCAGTAAGCTGTACATATGTCTAAGTCGGCTTTATCGAACTACTATAACATACAGCTGCCAAGTGAACGATCGAATGAAAATTTTGTTTTTCAAGATAACGCGAACAAACTTAACAGCTCTGAGTTTTAGCATTATCTAAACATATTTACAAAATTTCTGAAAAATATGACGAGGAACAATCGGCTTAAAAATAAGCTCAATTTATTTTGTTTTTCAAGTTATCTTAACTAAACTCACATAGTCAAAGCTTAAGTATGTTTTTGAGATACTGCGATATGCGTTATAAGTAGCTGCCATAGAACACTCGATGGATGAGAGAGTATACATCTTCAGCAGACAACTTTTATTTGTATGCGTATATTAAAATTGAATTTGTTTGAAAAATGTTTTTGAAATCTACTCAAAGTACAATTACCTATGTGAGTTATTCGATATGTTGGATGAGTGCTTGGCTAGCATTCAATATACTCATAATCCAATCCATTTCAAGTTGCTGCTGCAACTCATAACTTCAGATAGATGGATTGAGAAGGCGCGTTGTCATAGCCAAAGAGACAGTAATGTTTGACTTTGTCGATTGCCACATCGATGCACAAGCAATTTAATGCTGCACGCGCACAGACACACACAGACACACACACACACACACTCACATATACAGACAGTGCGATATGAACGTTTATACGCGTCTATTGAAGTTTATGTCCTTATTTGTGCAACTACATCCGCATCCGCATCCGCAGCTCTAACGTCGCATTTCCTTAGCATTTGACTATAGCTCCATGCAGCATGCAGCATGCCACACACAAGCCGCAGCCAGCACCAGCGCAAACATTTTGACGAGACACTGAAAGAGTGAGACACTAGAGACAGAGAGAGAGAGAGGGAGAGAGAAAAGCAGTTGGACGTTAACACTGCCTTTGCCATAGCCACAAAGACAGCTTAGCTTAACCCTTGGCTGGCCCTGCATCTCGTGCCCGTTGCATGCATCGCTTTTTGGCATGTTTATCAGCTAGTTGGTTTTTGATACCCTTTTGAAAGTGGCGTTTTCGAGTTGGTGTATTAAAAATATTTATAATTTTCAAGATATTTTCAGCAAACTTACCAATTGAAAGCTTGTGGTTAAATACAATGTAAAAACTTTGATGTAAATCTGAAAACAATGGTATATGTTTTGGAAAATATATACATATGTCGAAAGTTGTGAATTCGTGGAAAAAACTTGAAGGATTAACTTATAGCTGTCATATAGAAAACTTTGAAAAGCCGAGTTTCTGTAAGAAAAACTTTTTGTTTTTACGTCAATTCATGAAACTCATCGATACTAAGTCTTGATAAGCGCTTTCTAGCTAAACAAAATGTTATCAAAATTCGAGCAGTTTGAACGTTATTTAAGTCAATTCATAAACATTTCTGCAAGAGTATTCAGTCTTCGGTATCTAAGCATTGCCATTACTTCTGCCTTTTTTTATGAGAGCTGCCAGCGACAAGTGGGAAAAACCTTTTGACAACTGCAACGCAGCCGGCAGCAAAATGCGATGACATTTTAATCGACAGGCAGGCAACTCTGCTGCCTCTGCTGCCGCTGTCGCAGCATTGGTAGCAGTCGCAGCAAAGTCCAAAAGGAACAGCCAACTTCAACTTCAACTCCAACTCAAACTGCAGTTTGTGATTCAGCTTCAGCTTCAGCTTCAGCTCCTGTTTCTGTTTCTGTTTCTGTTATTGTAATTGTTTTTGTGTCTTCTTTTTCAGCTCTCTTGCATGTAATGTGTAATAATGTTCTAGTCCACAGTTTGTAGACTCACACTGAGAAAAATACTTGTCACTTCAAAAATTAATTATTATAAAATATGTATTTTTATTGAAAACAAATACAAAATTAATCAAACTAAAAATATGCAATTTTTTAACCTGTTCAATTCCGAAAGGTTTCCAAGCATCGATGCGCTTACGAACGATTGTTTCCCAGGGTTATCGATCACTATCGATATATCACACAAATTCTTTATAGTGAAGGGAAGAAATTTTGAAAACTATCGTAATTGACATCGATTTTTTTACACATCTGTTTTATATATTCTTACTTTTAGATCCACAAATCTTAAAAACAAATGTTTTGCTTTCAACTAAATCTGATATTAAAAAATGTTTTATTTTTCAATTTTGTTTTTCAAGTTTTAACAGCTAACACTTAGCCCATTTTGATTTACGTTCGAAATCAACTCGACAATTTAATTGAATTTCTGGAATTTAAGACATCATTTCAAATCTTTTGATCGTTTACGGAAATCCAAACCGGAATGCAAATAAATATCATTATTTGCAATATTTCTTAAGATATTATTTTCAGTGTAGTCACCGTGTCAGTTGTTGTTGCAGTTGCAAATGCAGCATGGACTGAGAATCTCGCTAGCTGCCAAGCAGCTTCGCCCTCAACAGTTGTCTGAACCGCCTTTTTTTTGGTTACACTGGCGGCCACAACGTCTGTGTCCTCGTCTTCGTCCTCATCCTCAACCACATTTACATCGTCGTGCTCGCCTTCATTCTCTTCGTCGTCGTCGTCGTCGTCGTCATCGTCATCGTAGCCATCATCATCGACTTGTGCAGCATCACTGCCTCGTCAAAACGTCAATCGGTGTAATCAAGCGTTAAGTGATTCTGCGGAAGCGCAGCGAAGCCCAAGCCCAAACTGGGAGTCCGTGCAGAAAGGGTGAACGGGTGGAAGGGGGGAGCTCGGAACTTGGGACTCGGGGGTCGACTGCAACTTGACTGATTTCACTGAGGCAGCTGCGGCAGGCAGCATTTTTTACTTTATGTTTTATATGTGGCCTCTTTTTTTACAGTCGAACAGGTAAAGCCAAGCGAATATTGGATTCGATAATACGAGTAGGGCAACCGAAAAGTAAATTGAACTTTAAGATCCGCTATGATCCGGCATTGCCCGGTTTGATATTTCCTGCCCGAGGGCGCCGCTTTTCATAAGTTTGACCATCAGGAAAAAGATTTTATTATGCATAGCACTGCAACTGAATTTCAAGCCAATCGAGGTATAACAGAAAAGCTGTATATCATAGTTTTTCACTGATTTTCCGACCGTGGTGTAGATTTTTGTAAATCGGTAACCCATCAACTTAATAATTTCATGCGTTAAGCAGAAAATACCAAAAAGATGCCTGCAAAGGTTTTCCGACCATTAGGAAGAATTTATCAAAATCTATAGAGAAGGTATTGAAATATTTTTTGTCAAGTGATTTGAAAATAAGTTTGAAGCTGATAACACTAAAATTACAACTTTCTTCATATTTTCTTATTCAAATTACACCTTTCTTCGTTATAGGCCGATATTGGTGATATATGTATCGATTAATTGTATTGGGCTCAATAGCTTTGAAGCTAGAGCAACCAGACTACATGTTGCCAAAAACTTCACACCATACTTTCTTTATTTTTAAATTTTTGTGGCAAAAAAGTTCAGTTTAGCTCCAAGTTGTATAATAAATTATTTTTCTCTTTGAAGTTAAAGTGCTTTGCATAATAATTAATACGAAACTTGCGGTTAATATTACTATTTTTGTGGTTTCAGCAGGTGATGGACTGAAAGACTGATAGACATTGTAGTTTGGATTATAGAAAGTTAAAGGCTAATGTAACTGTTACCAGTATATTATTGTTGTTTAAACAAACAAATAGTAAATAGTAGCTGAAATTCTTCAATTAATTGGAATATTATTTGAAAATTAATTCCTTAATAGACTTTTAATAAATAACTGAAATGCTATACACTTCACAACAAAAGTTTAAATGAAACAAAAACAAAATAAATAAGCGAGTTAATATTATATGTTTGATAGGCTTGCAGTACGTTAAAAGCCATCAACAGTTAATTTGCTTAATTATATTTCATATACATATACATATATATAAATGTCAAAGCTGAAAATTAATCTAGAGTGAAATCAAGAACCAAATTAACCCCCAGCAAACAGCAGAGGTAGGCAAATTCAATTAAGAATTGCCCGGACTTGTTACACATTGACCATCCACGGCCACTATTATCAGCTGGTTAAAATGTTCTCCTTCACAAATACAAATATAAACACAAATACAAATGCAAACACATACTACATGCACAGAACAATATGCCTCAATCAAAGTAATTACAATTTCAGTAACAACAACAACAACAATAATAACAAATAAGTGCTGGTCAACTTGCCAACTTGGCGACTTTTGCTATAGAAAATGCTCATCAACTATGCAAATTGCTTGGATATTTTTCACTTACATCGATAGTTGACCACTGTACACGTTTGGATGGGGTTGGCTTACAGTGGGGCTTTTGGGTTGCTCTATGCGCAATGTGTGTCACAAATTAGCCGGGCAAACGAACAATGAGTTACTTTTGATTGTTCGTTGCAAATGAACTGGATCCAGAACAAGAACACGCATACAAACATTTCAACATAATCGATAAGCATTATTAGCTCGATAACTATTTTTATTATTTTGATTAGGTAATAGCAAAAAGGAGCAGCAGAAAAAGCAACAACGACAGCCAAAATACAAAATTTCAAATCATTATTATCAATCAATACATATCGATTGTTGTACTCTATTTTTCAAAAATTAAAGAAAATGAGTTTATGAGGCTTGTGAAGTGTCTGTCTGACATTCCATCCGTATAAATGGTTACCAGGGTTCGAATTTCAACCACAGATAACGATGATTGCAGCTTTTTTGAAAATTTATTAATTTGCATAATAATATGTGTAATATAATGCAATGAAAAATATGTGTTAATAAATATTTATGTTAATTAAAATTTGCACTGTTTGATTAATTTCATATAATTAACCATATTTGATTTAAATATGACACATATTTGAATTAAATATGATTTATTTATAAACTGAATTTTTTCATGCTTCATTTCGAATATGAAAACAAATGTAATTGGATTATTTTCATAATGAAGTTAAAATTGAATATGAACATTTAACATATTCCAATTGGAAACAAGACTAATTATCTTCGGCGTTTCGAAAATTTTGGCAAGAATTTGGTTAAGAAAGCTTGGAAAACTATAAAATATAGTTGTCCGATTTTGATGAAATTTGTTTCCGATTTCCAAAAAAGCTGAACAAAGAGTATATTGCAGTCGGTATCAACCGATTTCAACGTTCTCACTTGTTATTTTTCTTTTCGTTTGCTTCTTACGTTTTGTTAGTTGCCCTGCTGAACAAAAATTGTACATGCAGGATATGTCCTCGTCCTGTGCCTTTGAGCTACCAGTCAAATTTGGCTGCTTGTGGCATTCAAGGCAAAATTCACAACAATTTTCTGGCTATTGCATATTTATGCGGGTGATGTTGTAAGGGGGAAGGGGGTGGGCATGCCTGAAAAAGGCCACTGGCCCTTTACTCTTTACCTTTTCTGTTTGTCATTGTTTCATTTTGGTTGCTTACCTTTATCAGTCAACATTTCGATTTGTTTCTTAAGGTTGGTAGAATTCAAGTTTTTTCTTTGGGTTTTATCTTTCGTTGGATATCACGACTTTGTGATGACTTTGGCAACACATTATGTTTGCCAACAAATTTGTAAACGTTTGATAGTTGAAGTAATATTTTGATTAGACATTAAAGTTCAACAAACAAGAAAATATACTTAATGTTAAAAAGTTGGCATTGTTTGAGAAATTCCTCTTTGACTTCGAATATTTGTATGTTCTTATACCCTTGCAGAGAGTTTTGCTACGAAATGTGTCAAGCATTGAAGGAGACGTCTCAGAAAAAAATGTTGTATATTCGTGATCAGCATCAACAGCCGAGTCATGTCTGCCATGTACGCCTGTCCGTCTGTCTGTCTATCTTTCTGTCCGTCTGTTTATATGCAAACTTGTCCCTCAGTTTTAAAACTATAGTTATGATACTTAGCACAGATGATTCTTCTTTCTGCAAGCCCTAAATATGTCAGAACCGACCAGATCAGACCATTACAACATACAGCTGTCATAGGAACGATCGGTTTGAAAATAAGTTTTTGTATGAAAAACTTTTTGGTTTTTTAAGATAACTCAACCAAAGTCATTTGAACTATGTTTAAGGACAGTTTTATCAAAATCGGATCACTATATCTTATAGGTGCCATAGGAACGATCGGTTGAAAAATAAGTTTTTGTATGAAAAACTTTTTTGTCTTTCAAGATAACTCATCCAAACTCACTATATCTAAATTAAAGCACGTTCTACACATGTTGACCAAATTTGATCAAAATCGGACTTCTATATCTATTAGCTGTCATAGAAACAATCAGTTGAAAATTAAGTTTTCTTAAGCAAATCTTTTCTGCAAGGGTATATATCTTCGGCATGCCGAAGATAACATTTCTTTCTTGTTTATATCTAAATTAGTATTATTGTATTATATTTTGATCGCTATCAGGGGTGCCACGTAAAACTCTTCCAGCCGAATCCCATCAAAATTCCAATGCTAAGTTGTAACAGAAATCTCTTTGCAAGCAAAGCTCTCGTTTTCTTACCAACACCAACAAAGTTTTAAAAAACAAAAGCAATGTTTTCAATTAAAAAAAAAAAACTGTTTTTGAAGTAAACTGCATTAATTTATTTGAACATTTTATTTGATAAATTAATTTGTTTTGCAGTTTAAAAAATCTTTAATAAAATAGACAACAGCGCAAACCAACCGAGCGTAAAGTTGTATACTTACTTCACTTAAATTTATTTAAAATTATCGGATCTATTATGTATTTTCATATTACGCATTTTAAGAAATTACTAAATTATCAATAAGTATTGATGCAGACAACAGAAGTTATGTGCATATAAATATGTTTTGAAAGTCGTAACATAGATAATCATGAAGTAGACATTCCTTTTTGGATTTTGTTTGATTTTGTCAATCGTTGTAGAAAACTGCAACAAATTGAATTGGAATCGATTATTGTTATTTCATTATTCGATTGTGACTTTTAGCGCTTCTTGCTTTTAGACATAACTATACAAATATGTAGGTATATATATATATATATATATATATATCTATATATATATATATATAGTATATATGTTGTGTATAAGTATGTGTATATAAATATATTTCATTTATGCTCAAAGCAAATTGCTGCTGCCAAAAGCTGCCAGAAACCAATTGCAATTTTCCATGCGCTGTATGCATAAATAATACACATACAAGCACACATACTCTCACACTCACACTCACACACACAAAGGCAGCAAATAAAACAAAATTACGCATACGCCGTGTGTTGGCTATGATGTGAAGCGATATGTGGGTGGTTATTTGGGGGGCTGATGGGGGTTGGACTCTGAGCTGTGTGGTGACATCGACTGGCAATGGCAATGCCATGATACTCAGTTTTGTTTAATAATTTATGTATATGCCTTGGCAGCAACTCACACACACACTAACACACGCACACATACAAACACACACACAAACATACATGCACATTGGTTACATATGTTTCATTTGCGCGTCTGTTTGTGTAATTTACAGTTACACAAAACCGCAAATAAAGTTGCCAACATTACGATTCAATGGCAGGGTAAGGGGCTGTACAACTAGAGCTGGGGTTGGGCCTCAACTTGGGGCAGCAGCAGCAGCAAAAACAACAACAACAACAATATTAACAACACAACAAGTGAACAACAGGAAGACAAAACGCTAAAAAGTCAACGCTTGCGGCAAAGGGTTTAAAAAGAGCAGCACAGCAAATAAATGCAAGATAGTGGTAACTATGCAGGGGTTTGGGGTTAAGAGGGTTACAACTGTTGAAGAGTTTGGGATTGAGGAGTGGGGCTTGGGGGTTGGAGTCTATTGCTGTGAAACATTATGACAATAATATGTCGCAGTTGATGTTGAATTTAAAGTGCTCAACGAGTTCGTGCCAAAGAAGTTACAGTTACAGCTACTCGTAAATGTTGCAGTTGCCGCCTACGACCCTCTTCGTTTGCCCCCTTCACCCACCACTTACCACATTACTCCTTTTCCTTAAGTTCTCCACACGCGAGGCAATTGCAAAGTAATTGAAAGTACTCACAAAACCGAACGCTTAGTTCAAGTATTTTCTCCTATTGATTTTGTTGAAGGAGCTGTTGTTGTTGTCGAGAGACATGGGTGCCTGCCGTGTTTTTTTTTTTGTATCGTGACACGAGCCTAATTCTCGTAAAACATAGCCGTTTGTAACTTCTGAGTAATAATTCAGATACAATTTAGTATATGTTAGAAATGAAATGATTCTAGTTTTAATATTAAATTGAAAGTTAAGACTACTAACAAATTTGTCGTATCGTGACTTGATTCGACAATTTTCGGCAATCGTGTTCGTCAATACCTTGATCATTTCTATAAAATGCAGCACGCACCCAACTCTAATCTCAACTTCGTAGGCAATGTTCTTACCACAACTTTCTTTAAACTTAACCGATTCCCATGACTGTCTTTTTGGTCTAGTTTAGTATGACAATAATGTTTCCATACATTTTTAAGGAATTAAATTTTGACAATATATAAAATCTTATTTTTCCATTTAAATTGATTGCGATCATTACATAAGTATAAAACGGAATTTCCTAAAATTTTCGGAGCACTTGTAGGTCAAAACTATGCCCAAATGTTTATTTTAATATGAATTTTTTTCCATTATATCTTCTGTCTGGCTGTCTGTCTGTCTGTTTATTTGGGTTTTTCCGTGAAACTTATAACATATAGCTGCCATTGGAACAATCGGTTGAATAAAAGGATTTTGTATAAATATTTACAGCTTCTCATTTGGTTTATTATTAAGTAGTTTAAAAAAAAAACGATTATCAGGGATTGCTGATAAAATGTTTTGTCCTTAAACACAAATTGTAGTTATAACTTGTTTATTTTTTATATATCTCTACTTTTCAATGCAACTACAAAGCTGCGATTTTAAAAATATACTTTTAAAACAATTGGGTTTAAGGAAATCTGCTAATATGCGATGTTGACAGAAAGAAACAAGTATATTATGAACAAAACAAAAATTTTTTCAATTAATTGAATTAATAAAACAAATTTATAAATATTAAATATTATTTTTTTCTTTGTTTTGACAAAAAAGATGAATACAATTTCTAAATATTTTTTATGGCTTTCTTTTGTATTATCAAAAATCTGATCAAATTGAAACCGATTTTGGTTTAGTTATAAAGCTGCTTCTTGTTGGTGGAAATGGATTGTGACAAATATATAATATATTAATATAATATTAATAATATTATATATAAATTATATATAGTAATATATTCGCGATTTATGTTTTTGCTCTTTAATTAGAACGTTTGACTACATTTGTTGTCAGTCTGATTAAGGAAAACTTCAACTGATTGAAAAAGTAAATAAGCACAAAAGTAAATATAAGTATAAATATTTAGTCAAACTTAAAGTTAGCAAATAAAAATATAATTTACTACCAAAAGTCCAAGCAAAGAATTTAAAAGAGAAGCCCTTGAAAAAGAGAGCAGACTTTGGTATCGTTGCAATGGAAAAGTGTCGTCTATTTGTTGTGGTTACTTAAAGCACACACAAAAACAAGCACACACACACACACACACACACACACACAACACACACAGACAGTGGGAAACACAAAAGACATAAACATTTTCAATCGATTTCCGCTAACAAGATAAATAGTTGGAGTTAAGTTGCCAGCGCGTACTTTAAGATACAAAGATACAAGTATAGAAATGAGGAGCAGCAGACGTTTTCAATCGCCACAGTGTTTGGATAGCAACAACCAAGACAACAACCTAGCCGACAACAACAACAACAACAATGAGCAACCAAACGAAGGATGTCCTGGGGTTGCTTGCTTTTGCTCCTTGCCCCATTATTGATATCAAATTGGAAAGTGTCTTACGTGTAAGTGGCTTCGCGGGAGCTGCTTTCATAATATTATATTATATTATATCATTTTATTTTTCTTGCTTGCTTTTTGTTTTGTATTTTTCTGTGATTTCGAATTTTGGCATTGGCAACAAAGAACGCAAAAAAATAAATATAGAAAATACATATGCTTGTGGCATAAAAATACCAACACAGGAATCTCTTTTGTTTGTGTGTATGTGTATGTTCAAAGCTTAAGGTGCTCATATTAAATATCCTGCTTAAATATCCTCATACTGTATCCTATTGATTTTGCTGTCTCCGTTCGATTCTTGTTTTTTCTTCCTTTTTTTTTTGCAGTCCGCAACATTTTCATTTCCTATTGCAATGATTTTCTTTTCTTTTTTTTTTTGGCTATTTATTCTTACCTCGGCAGCCGTCGACGTCGCTGTCACTGTCGACGTCGACGTCGGCCGATGTGGCACTAAAAAGAAGTTTTGCTTCGCATCATCATGAAGAAATTTGTAATAAAAATTCAGCAGCAAATTAGAAAAGTATACACACTGACACACGCATACCATACCTGCCTCAATCATTCTCTCATTCCTACACCTATACACCTATCCTACTCCCACTCTATTGCTGTCTCTTTTTTTACTACTTTCTTCATATAAGTGTCTCTCATTCTTGGTTTTGGGGTAGACAACGTGTCAGTTACCGTTACACGTGCAAAAAAAAAAAACTATGCCATTGCCTTTGTCTATCTTTGGCGTTTTCCTTAGGATTCTGCCCTTGCAACCCCCCTTGCAACGCCCCTTACATGTGCGCCCCTCTATCTGTGGCATGGTCTATATTTTTAATGGCAGATAGATTCTTTTTGGTTGCCCTAGGCCAACACTGGGGCCTTGGCGTTGCTAAGGAAGTTTGCATTGATCAGGAACAGGATTTTCAGATGGATAGTTCAAAGTACATCCGTTAAAACCCTGAAGGAACACGTATCCACGTTAGCCAAAAGCGATTGCAACATTGCAAAATTGCAGCTGCAATTGAATTTGATCGGAAATAATAATACGTTTGAAACACGTTTTGGAATTGCCAAATTATTATTCAAGGTCAAAAGTCCCTCGAACATTGAATACTACGTTTAGAAATCCGCTTGATATGAAAACAACATACAAGTTTAATACATTCATATTATATTAAGAACTACAAGCCAGGGACTTTAACGTTTATACCTTTTATTTTAAAAATTAAAAAATAAAAGTTACTTTTTTATTTTTTTCATTAGATTCTGACATAAAATTTTTTTTATAAAATTAATTAAATTTCAATTTTTATATAAAAATTATTAGACAACTCTTTATTTTCAATTTTTAAATAAAAGTTGCCAAATAACTCTTGTTTTTCAATTATTAAATAAAAGTTGAGAAATAAGAGTTAAGACGTAATTTATGTAAATAAATTGAAAATAAAAGTTAATCCCTTTTAAGCAGACTCATTAAAAATATAATTTTTTTGTGTGTTCTTACATTCATTTTTGATCTTTTTTTCGCTTTAATTTTTTTGAATCTCATAACTCTTATTTCCAGTCCCTGATAAAAACATATGCCAATAGTTTTGCTTTAAAAATATATTCTTTTTAGAATACCAAATAGTTTTTTGAACTTGAGAACTTGTTTGGATACCGGTCAATGCAGCTATATATTTTATAATAAGTAGTTCAAAATACTTATGTTTTTTAACTTGAAAAACGCGTTTTAAATCTATTTTAAAAAAAAAAACAAGTAAGAATACTCTAGTCGAGTGTGCCCGACTATGAGACTCCCTGCTCCCAACTTGCATTTCAAGCAGTTCAGCGGCAACACAAGCAAGCAGCGTACTCAACTTGCACAGTGCATGTCAAACTGTTGTTTCTGCCTGCTGAGACAGTGGAAATAAGTTTTTCCATAACTTTGGTGCTATTTATCCGATCGTGTTGAAATTTACACATCAGAAAGACATTGATTAACCATACATGTGTACCAAAAATTAAAGCTTTATCTTTAAAATTGTGGCCGTGGGAGTCTTTTGCGATTTGCGGGGGCGCGGGGGGGTACATCCGAAATTTGAAATAAACTAGATCTGCGTATGGTATACAGGAATCTACATGCCAAGTTTGGTGTCTCTAGCTCTTGTAGTCTCTGAGATCTGTGTGTTCATACGGACAGACGGACAGACAGACAGACAGACGGACATAGCTAGATCGTCACGGCTGTTGATGCCGATCAAGAATATATATAGTTTATATAGTCGGAAATGCTTCCTTCTGCCTGTTACACACATTTGCAGTACTTTATAACTCCCTTTTTCCCATTTTTAATGGGAACAGGGAGTAAATATATACTTTGAAAAACATCAAACAAACAACAGAATATTTAAATAGGAAAAATCGGTTGAAAAGGCGTTGTATGAAAAACTTTCTTATATCTTAAGCTTTCTCAATCAAATTCACTTTTCCATGAGAACTGCAAGAGTATTTGAAGATCGTTCAGTTAGAATCGTTCTTACATACGAAATATTTGGGGAGATTGCTGCTTAAGAAAATGATGACCATCGTCATCTTAGCTTGGACATAAAAGACAAAATATTGAAGTATTTTAACGAAAATTGTTACCAAAAGCATGCCGTTAGCATAAAACGATAAAACTGAAATTCAACCCCAGCTGGAAGCGATGCAGCAGCGGACAAGCAGAAGCAGAAGCAAAGTAGCAGCAGAGGCAGCAGCAGAGAAAAAGCAGCAGCAGAGGAAAAGGCAGCAGCAGAGGAAAAGCAACAGCAGCCATAAATGAAAATAAAGCTTAAATTACAGAAAAACATTGCATTGAAATTGCTATTTATTCAATTTTGCAGTGTTGCCCGAGTTGCTGCAGCTGCGCCAAATTACACAAGTACCCCTCTACTTTGTGTCCCCCCCGCTGCATTGCACAAGCATGGAGCGTAGTGTATAAGGACGGTTGGATAGCTGGACGGTTGGACAGTTGGACAATTGGACGGTTTGATAGTTAGAGTCTCGAAACTAATGCTATTAAATTAGCGCTTTACCCAAATCAATGGCCGCAAAACGGAAATGAAAGGCGAAGTCAAAGGCGAAATTTGTGCGAGTTTTTCATTGTTCTGCGGGCAGCCATAAAACATACTTACCTAGTATATAGGAAATAGAGCTGCTCATGAGTTACTCACACACACACACACACACAAACACTTACACACACAGCCAACAAAGACCCATAAGCACACAGAAGGCTACAAATCAACACGTTGCCATAAAAAGCTAGAGAACTTGCTCAGTCTCTAGTTATAAAAAGCTAAAAAAAAGTTGAATTATATACTATATATATATATATATATATATATATGTTATGTGAACCCTTTTTAGTAGTCGAGTCAACTTGGCAGGCGAGTGCAAAGTGTTTTTTTTTTTTTTTGTTTTTGTTGCCTTTTGCCAAATAAATAACTGAGAAATCTAATGCATATTTGCAAAACCAAAGCTCAAATGCTCTTCCGCAACTAGTTTTCAAAAAACTTGGCTGTATACCCTTAAAGAAATTCGTCATGTTTTTAATCAAGCAGGACTGTTGCCATTTCCGTAAACTTTTAGTTACGAATCGTTTTCGATTTGATATTCCTCTTTATGAACCAAATAGCAATCGTTTTTGTTTTTTTAATATATGTTTTTACAATCGAATTGCCCATCGATTTTCGTAATAAAGAAACGCCAATAATTCCGATTCCGAATCTGAAAATGAGAACAGCCCTGAATGTCTCCGTTATGGGTTTTTTTTTTGAGCTTAGACTCCACAAAGAAGTCTCGCTATCCCAGACATATGTATCTATATATAGCATAAGAATTTTCAACAATGCAATGCCAAATGATGTTCTTAAAGAAAAGTAGTTTTTGATTGGTGAAAGGTTACATTGTTTTTGGTTTGCTTCGGTTCAAGCTTCGATTCGGTTTAGAGAAGTATAATGTTCAACATTCAAAAAGTTCTCTATTTCCCACAAAAGCAACACTTTATGCTATCAAACTGAATTATATTTGAGTATTAATATACTTTATTAATTTACAATTTGATTCAAGAATAATAAACGATTCTTTTAAGGGTTTATATACATTTGTACTGCAAAAAAAAAAAAAAATTAAATTTTTATCATTAATCGTGTTCACCGCAAAGGTCTTTTCGAGAAAACATGATTCTGAGATAATCGCGTTTAAAGTTTCAAATTTGTTTCCGTGTGCTGTGCAGGTAATGCGCTATAAACAGCTATAACTTCGGTTCTAATGCTCCGAACGTTATGAAATCTCAAAAGTACATACTTTAAGAGTATGCAATAAAAAAAAATCAATTTTTTCATCCATCAGAAGTGTATACAACCTCTTAAGAGCTGGTGTTATTTAATATTTTAAAAAGATTTTATTAAAAGAAATATTCAAGAATAATATTGAAATTAGTTATATTTTGCTTGGATTATAGCAAACTGATAAAAAAAAGCATAATAACTTATGAAAGTGCTTGTGAATACTGTCTACTTAGCTTTAAAGGCTCAACCTTGCGATTTCCAACAAGTTAAGTACCCCATATTTTTCATGGCTCAGACATTAGGGCAAATACGGAAGTGTGTTTGGCCAATGTTTTGTAGTAATATTTGGAGAAGGTTTGTGGTGCTTTGTGTGTTGTGTGTTGGGAATTAAAGGCGCCGGTAAAAGCTAAGCCATGTTGACAATTATGAGTCGGTTGGAAGGGGTTTTGAGCAAGTTCTAATGACAAAACAATGCATCAGCCAGACAACAGCAATAACAATAATAACAAAAACATAACAAAAAAAAAAAAAAACGATGACAGCTTTGAGTGTATAAGAACAACATGGAAGTACATACTACTGTTGTTGTTGTCCTCTGGCATGAGAACACAAATAAATAAAAGCGGAAGTGACATAAAAAAAACATGTGGCAGCATTTTCTTCAAGCTTTTACTCTGACTAACACACACTGTGTTCAACCCCAGCAAAAACAGAGCACCCCAACTCTTGCCACACACACACACACACACACTTAAACGAGAGCCCTTTCCATAGCATCTAAGCCACACACGCAAAATCTGCTTTTAGGCAAAATGCCGACACGATATCCCTTTACTGTGCTCATATTCCATTCGACTCAGCCGTGTTGTCCAAGCCATGCAAAGCTCTTCTAATATGTATAGAGGACCCTATATTTTGGCCACACTACCATCTGCCCCCCCTCACCACCCATGCCTACAGTATACAGTACCCAACCACGATCTCGTCTCTAATATGCTGCTGAAAGCGACAGCGAGACAAATATTAATAAAATATACAACTATTAGTCATGACTAACAGTATGTTTGTGTGTGTGTGTAAGTGTGTGTGTGTGCTGGGCTTGTATTTTTTATATGAAAGACAAAATAAATATTCATAAATGGAGGCCAGGCGACGACCAGAGAACCAAAGACGGCTGCTAAAGCCGCCATCAGCGTTTTATGTGTTCTAAAAAACGCTTTCAGCTGATTCCAAGCAAATTAAACAAAATAGTATATTAAAAGTAATAAAAAACAAGTAAGAACGTTGCAGTCAGGCTCACCCGACTGCGATATACTCTGTTTTCTGTTTACTGGGGCGGGTGTGGGCGTGTCAAAATTTTTTTTCTCCAACTATCGATGAGATCAAAAGTATTCATACTGCAAAATTTGGGGTTTCTAGCTATAAGGGTGTAGGAGATACAGATTTTGCTCATTTGCAGGGGCGGTAGTGGGCGTGGCATTTTTTTTTACAGATCGTCGAGAATGTCATCAGTAGTCTTCATGCCAAATTTGGTGACTCTAGCTGCAAAACTGCAGAAGATATAGATTTTTGCGGTTTGTGGGGGAAGGGGTGGGGTGGGGGGGAAATCTTGACACTTTGTCTGCCTATGGTATATACCAACATGTACACCAGTTTGGTTGCTCTAGCTTCAAAACTGTGGAAAAAACCTGCGTTCATACGGACAGACGGACAGACGGACAGACGGACGGACAGACGGACAGGACGACATTTCACAAACCCAATATACTCTTTTTTTCCATTTTGGAAAACAGAGTATAATAAAATAAAATACCTAGAAAAAAGTGGATT